>CXYZ01011404.1:684244-733380 GCA_900006705.1 Sonneratia caseolaris
CCTCCTTCCTCGTCCTTCAGATGGTAAATCGAGTTTTCCATGATTAAGGACATGTCGAGGAAGGGAGACCTCCTGACTGATGGACATGTTGGTAGGAGTTTGAAATGTGATAATTTTACTCAGAAATAATAAATATGCATCAAATTACCATAACCATCCATCTCTGGCCATTTATTTTCTACTTTTAAGTTGGATGGATGGGACCGTGCCTGCCACCTATCGAACGTTTAGGGCACAACCCAATGAGCAGATGGGTCATTTAACAGACTGCTTTTCCATTAAAAACAAAATCCAAACTGGATTTAATAATAAATTTTGATAAATTAATTTCTCTAATTTAGGGGCGAGGGCAGAGGAGGACAAAACGATGCCACACTGGGCGATAGTGGGGGCTGTCACGTGACCTTAGCGGGGAAAAAGACATATGGCGGACGGCAAGGTACCATGTACCTTCGTACTCTTTTCTTTCTATTGCCCCCCCGTTGAATATTAGGATAAAAATTACTCAGTAGCTATTGATAATCCGATCAGAATAAGTATGGCATTCGACTAAAATTTGATCAATTTAGGATAAATCTTACTCTCCCTCTCTCTTTTTTTTCACATCTTTAAAATAGAATAGTAAAAGTAAAAAGATAATAAAACGGTAAGAGAAATTTCATGATATAAATTAAATCTGAAATATCTTGATTATTGGACTATGAGTAGTGTTATTGTATTGAATCCCCTCAATCAATTTTTATTGGTAATTAATAACACTCACCAAATTTGTGGTACTCTCGCCCTTCTCTTGACTCTGGATTAAAGGTTAATCAGGTTGATTATCGTCCATCTTCCCGTCTGTCGGATCGGATAGTTGGAGTCATCTGGCTGAAAAGGCTCTAGAAAATTCCAAGCATGTCGCACAGAGGACGCCTCTCCGCACACCGGGACTGAACCCCACATGCATCCGATTTCTCCCTTGACAGCAACTTGAGCGAGAGGATCTCGCCTTCCCCCTCCGTGTTCGCTTGTCTGATCCTTCTCCTTACCATCTTTACAGTCCGTGAGACCGTTTTCTAATCCAATTGCCCGACGATGATACGGGATTCGAACGTTTAGCGTGTACTTGAAAAATGGCGAAACCTGAGTTGCTCGCTCGTTCGCGATTTTACATGACAGTGAGACGATGAGCAGTAGCCATCGTCAGCGATCCCTGAATTGAAACGCGCCACGATCATGAAGGGCGACAGGGAGGAGAGACGATTTATCTGCCTCTGTCCGAAGCACAGTCGCCGAAGCCCTTTTGGAGTATAATATAATATATCACTATTCTGATGGACAAGGAGGAGGANTGATTGAGAATCATTAAGGTGCAACACTAGGTTGAGCATCTCACAGTAAGTAGAAGGGCCAGCCAAGAACAAAATCCTTGTAGCCACGACGTAATGTCAACAATCGGCATAAAAATCCATAATGAAGGACGATATAGATGAAGACTTCACCTCCCAGAATAATCACGTTCTAACAACCTAATGCAGTGACCAAAGCAGGCCGTCGAGACAGACGCAGGATGCTGAAGAACTCCATCTATATCAAGCAAATCACATCTACTTCGATCTCTGCCTCATCTTTCTGCGCTTTCTCTTCAGCCTCCTCATTCTCTTCTTCTTCCACTGCAATGGAGAAAGTGACAAGTTAAACACCCGAAGGAGCCAACCGAAGCAAGCAGGTCAGAGCTGTAAAACAAAACAAGTTAAGGTTGCCTTCTTCAGCAATTTTCCAAAACACCCTCTTAGCTAAATGTCTCAACTTTAAGAGAGAGAGATGGTGCCCTGGTAGCATAAAAAGGGCATCTAATAATNAGATGGTGCCCTGGTAGCATAAAAAGGGCATCAAATGCTGTATCAGCGCATTCTAAAGCACTTGCAAGCATCTAATTGACCCTTCCGCTGATAGCTAAATGCAAACGAATAAGGAGCGCATTACTTATGCTGCAATCACAATGTTAACTGTAGCAAGAGCATCCGAATTTCAACAAGACAAAAAGTGAATCCCACAGCTACAGTAACACATGGGAAAGCTTCGATGTAGAATCTCTCAGAACCACGATTAAAGATGCTCGTAATTCCGTCTACTTCTCTCCTGAATGATGATCGCATGAACATGCAATAACCAAGACAACAGCAGCATCATGTCACACCAAGATTTGCCTCGCTTCTCGTTATATGTTGTTCATCTTGCCAAATCACCCGCAAGCACGCGTATAATTTCAAAATCAGGAGCATGGATTAAAACAACATTGTAATGCATCACAGCACCGCATCCCGCAGATTCAATTCAGTACCAAATGATCCATTCTTGTACGCCTCTAGGCAACTTTCAACCAGTCGCTGGATACGGAATTAGAAAAATACGAAAGAAATCCTCGAAGAGAGGTACCTTAGCCCTCATGTTGAAACAATCTCAGCTTCCTCTCTTTCGCCAACGGATTCTACCGAGGGAAAGAGCCAAGGGCCTCCGCAGTTGGCCGGCCTATGATATTAACGTGAAGGGGAAAGGGTTTAGATTCGGAAGCGCTGAAAGCCCTAACACGTGTTTGTCATGTGCACTTGGGACCGGAACTGCTGGTTCTGGCAAGCCGGATGCTGGCGCGGTTTTTTATTCGACCGCCCGGTTTCAAAGCCCGTCTCCCGGTTCGCTGCGGAGATCAGTTGAATGCACAGGCTAATCGACGCTCTGTAGAAGCGTTAATCTTAAATCGAGAAGAACATGACTGTACGAAATCTCTATATCACACCGAATAGACTTCTTAGAGGAGAAGAAGCAGTCAGCATTGAAATGTCTGCTGGGCAACTCCCAGCACCATACAAGGAAGTTTCTTCCACCTCCTTCCTCGTCCTTCAGATGGTAAATCGAGTTTTCCATGATTAAGGACATGTCGAGGAAGGGAGACCTCCTGACTGATGGACATGTTGGTAGGAGTTTGAAATGTGATAATTTTACTCAGAAATAATAAATATGCATCAAATTACCATAACCATCCATCTCTGGCCATTTATTTTCTACTTTTAAGTTGGATGGATGGGACCGTGCCTGCCACCTATCGAACGTTTAGGGCACAACCCAATGAGCAGATGGGTCATTTAACAGACTGCTTTTCCATTAAAAACAAAATCCAAACTGGATTTAATAATAAATTTTGATAAATTAATTTCTCTAATTTAGGGGCGAGGGCAGAGGAGGACAAAACGATGCCACACTGGGCGATAGTGGGGGCTGTCACGTGACCTTAGCGGGGAAAAAGACATATGGCGGACGGCAAGGTACCATGTACCTTCGTACTCTTTTCTTTCTATTGCCCCCCCGTTGAATATTAGGATAAAAATTACTCAGTAGCTATTGATAATCCGATCAGAATAAGTATGGCATTCGACTAAAATTTGATCAATTTAGGATAAATCTTACTCTCCCTCTCTCTTTTTTTTCACATCTTTAAAATAGAATAGTAAAAGTAAAAAGATAATAAAACGGTAAGAGAAATTTCATGATATAAATTAAATCTGAAATATCTTGATTATCATACTGAAAGTAGTGTTATTGTATTGAATCCCCTTAATCAATTTTTATTGGTAATTAATAACACTCACCAAATTTGTGGTACTCTCACCCTTCTCTTGACTCTGGATTAAAGGTTAATCAGGTTGATTATCGTCCATCTTCCCGTCTGTCGGATCGGATAGTTGGAGTCATCTGGCTGAAAAGGCTCTAGAAAATTCCAAGCATGTCGCACAGAGGACGCCTCTCCGCACACCGGGACTGAACCCCACATGCATCCGATTTCTCCCTTGACAGCAACTTGAGCGAGAGGATCTCGCCTTCCCCCTCCGTGTTCGCTTGTCTGATCCTTCTCCTTACCATCTTTACAGTCCGTGAGACCGTTTTCTAATCCAATTGCCCGACGATGATACGGGATTCGAACGTTTAGCGTGTACTTGAAAAATGGCGAAACCTGAGTTGCTCGCTCGTTCGCGATTTTACATGACAGTGAGACGATGAGCAGTAGCCATCGTCAGTGATCCCTGAATTGAAACGCGCCACGATCATGAAGGGCGACAGGGAGGAGAGACGATTTATCTGCCTCTGTCCAAAGCACAGTCGCCGAAGCCCTTTTGGAGTATAATATAATATATCACTATTCTGATGGACAAGGAGGAGGAGGCAAGCGTGGGTGGGATCGAGATTAAAGATACGGGTCACGTTGCCACCTGAACTCGAGATCGGTAGCCCACAGAAGATCGCAAGCCGGGACAGACGGCAGACCGGGGTTGGTTCCCGGTGGAGAAAGGCCAAGTAAGTAAGACGTGGTCAGCAATCATTCCCGGAATCGCAAGTAGTTTTTATCGGGGAAGAGTTCCACCGTCCTCCTACGGCTCCTCACACGGTGACGAAAAAGAGTTCCGGCCATACGATGATCAGGAATTAGTCTGTCCCCTTCAAAGAAGAAAACAATCCAACATAGAGGGCATGGCATGGCATGTCCAAAATTTGGGTGGGGGAGTGGGGTGGTGCTTTCATCAAAGGTCGAAAGAGCTCATATGCTTTAATCAAAGGTACTGACAAGTTAGTGAACCTTTTGTTTTGTCCGCCCAAAGAAAAAGTAAGTTAAAATTGACCAGACAACTAGACAAGTGGTCTTAATTATACAATTTATCTGCCCATTAGCAGAGCAAGAGGGTGAGAGAGAGAGAGAAGAGAGACAGCTTTGCGGCTTTTGGTCTAAAGCCTAAATCCTACGGAGATTCGCAGCTACTAGCCCCGCATCCGCGCCCGCAGCCGCACATAATGTCAAATCTCATTAAAGATTCAATTTAGGGACGGGACAGGCAGCTGGCAGCGACGGTGAGGTCGTCGGACTCGGACTCGGAGGTCGCTCAGGGGAGGCTTCCGGGGCCTCTGAAGCCTGAAAATGCAATTATAGCCTATCCGAGGAGCCGGCGACTCACTTAGATGTTGTTACATCTTCGAGTTAAGGGATTTTGGCTTAATCTGTAAATAATTCTGAAAGTAGTGCCTCTATTTGTAAATTTTTTAAAAATATTGAAAATTTTTTTACAGAGAGGGACAAAAATTTAAATGATAAGTAAGTCCAAAAAATATGAAAAAGTCCTATATACTTTCGGATAATAATAATAATAATAATGAAAAAGAGAAGGAAAAAAAAAAGGGGAAATTAGAAGAGAGGTGGGAGAGGGGCCCACAGAAACAGGGGCACTGTTGTTCTATCACTCCTGTCCAGTCTACTCCCACATGGCGTTTTCTGGTCCCTGCTGATATTTCAGACACCGGTCGCCCTGACCTGACCTGACCTGACCTGACCTGACCTGTGAGTCCCACCCCGACCCTCCCTACGCCCGCCTGAAAGAATCTCCGTCCGTCCCTCCCACCACTCTCAGTTCCACCCAATTATTATTTATTTATATGCTTATTTTCTTCGTATCATAGAGGACGTGTTCTTAATGTCTTAATCATAGAATCAGATAGAAGAGAGGTGAAAAACAAAAGTGAAAATTGTATTCCTCACGTAAAAATTTAAAGTAAGATAAGAAAAATTATATATGATATATGACTTGTTTATTTATTATTCCAAAATTAGCTTAAATAAAAAATCGATGATAATATATATACTGTAATATTAAAACATTCATAAATAATACCTTGATAATTCGTATCATATTATATTTGAGTCTACGTATAGATAATTATATGCATCATATGTATTATGGAGAGCTCTAAGCTCTTCAGTTTTCAAGACCATTAAAAAAATAAAAAAATAAAAATAAATGACGGTTGCGGGTGGCTTTTCAGAGACCATCGAGACGAGGGGGGACAAGAGACAACGGGCACTCTGTTCCTCATTCCTAACAAACTAATAAAAATAAATAATACTTACGCTCACATCTACATCCGTACCATTCATTACATTGAAACTTGATTACGGAATTCGTTCTCACATTTCAATTTCCCAGATTATCCCTTCACCGAATTTATTTATTTATGATGATTTAAATCTCAAGGAGAATATTATCCTTTCGCTAATTTATTCATATCCCACATTTTTCCTGTTTCCTGGCCACACGCTGCTCTCCGCGGCTCCCCTATTCTAAAAAAGTTATCGGAACAGTATCGAGTAGTTAATAAAATCCTGCGGTGCATCTAATTAAATTCGGATCCAATTTCTAAATATTTTATGTCCTAATAATGTATGCACACAATGTATCCAGTGCAGATATCACGCTACGGTCTATAATTTACTACCAAGATCATGTGGACACTCAACTAATATAAGGTAAAATGGGGTTCAATGGTTTTTAAATACAATTCTGTTATATATATATACATCTACATATAGAGAGAGAGATGTATATTTATATTGCAGCTCACCGACCACCTAACATTTTCTACTCAGTAGACCGGGACTCAGATCTCCCTCTTGCTCTTACACCATCAAGGGCACCAACTCCATTCCGCTTCTTCTTCTTCTTCTTCTTCTTCTTGGGTGACCTTTCAGTGGCTGCAAGATTAGTACATATGCAGATCAACCACAAAGATTGATGATACTGTCGACTAGAAGGATTGAGTTGCCGAAACGTATGCGTCTGTACAGAGAATATGTACTCTGGCAGATGGGGAAAGAAAGGGAAGAAACAGAAAAAAAAAAAAGAGGAGGAAAATGACGAGCTGTTCTGTTACACCACCCCCCCACCCTCGTCATCATCATCGACCATCATGATGATAAAATTGACTGCATAGAAGAAACATGTCGACAGAGATGTGAGAATCAGTTAATCCCAAGCGATTGAGCCTTTCGGATCGTACGGGTAAGTTAGAGGACAAAGACAGAGCAGACTGGAAAAAAATGGAGATTAACGGTGGTGACCCGCAAATATATTTACTACCCCCCATCACTTTCTCAAATCTCCTTCCTTCTTTGTTAGAATTACATAGGGAAAAGCAAACTCGTCCCCCACCACCATTGGCAATGTCAGCGGGGCGCTTCAAAGGAGAGCTAGCTAGACGATCCCACCACAGAGCTAGAAAAGCTCCTAATCTCAGAGATTGATTGACTAAACCAACGGAAAAGACGTTGAAAATAAGTCCGTCATGGTGTCACGTCACCCTTTGAAGACTTAAAAAAAAAGAGAGAGCAAAGGCTAAGAAGGCTGGCTACTTCGAGCTCTCCTCCGGTCAGGTTCGATCCGTCCGGTTATTCCGGCTACTGCTCTGCTGGTATTGGTGGTGGAGGCTATGGCTTCGGGTGCAGCTGCCTCCCATTCCATTCCCGTGGGCCTCCCGCTTCTGGGGCGAGGAAGAGAAGAGCGGTCCAAACCCGAAAACCGAGCCCGACTTGGACGACCCGATCAGCGAACTGACAGGAACGTTGAGGACCGGAGTGACCCGGACACCTGCTGAGTACGACCTCTCCATGCCCCTGTGCTTGAACCTCGGACCACCATTGAAGCTGCTCGGGCTGCTCGAACTCCTCTCCAAGCTCTGGAATATCACCTTACCTGCAAGGATATTGCAGAGCAGAAAATTGTTGATCAGATTGTCCGTTCCATCCTATCAATTAAGAAAAGGAAACCGTCTCGTAAATGCTTGAAACTACCCACCAGAAGAGTTCATTCTAGGGCTGTCGATGGAGACTCCTCCGGGGGTGAGACCACCGGATTCTACCGGAGGCCTCCTGACCGGACTGCGCGAAACTCTACAGGCGGCTGGGCTGTCCGCCACCGGCCTCGCACTGTCCGCTCTCGGCTTCACCAGTCTCATTCTAGGAGCTGTGATGACGTTCGGGTTCTTGTGGAGAGAGATCGAGTGTGGCTTGTCGGAATCGAGAGAGAGCCTGGGAATATCTTCATGATCATGGCCTCCGGAAGAAGAAGAGGAGAGCGATAGGCGGGACGAGATCATGACGGAATCAGAATCTAAGTCCTTGAGCAGGGGCATGTTGAGGGAGGAATCGGAGGAGTTTGATGCTTTGGAGCCCCTGTGGAGGAAAAGCCTGAAGGATTTTGGGTTTGATGTGGAGGAGGACGAAGAGGTCCTACGAGATACCGTGGATTCGGTGACCTTGGCATTTGCGTTCTGATATAGCTTCTTCAGGCCCCAGAGCTCCTTCCACCGGCTCGAACACCTTGGCGCCTTGGGAGAACTCAGGTAGAGATCCATGCCAGAAATACGGCTCATCCGTTGTCGCTCTGCCTGGTCCGGCGAGGCCACATCTGTAGCAGCAGTCCTCGGAACTGACACATGGAGCGGTACGAGCTTCCCATCAGAGAAGAGCTCGTCAGCAGGCAGCATTGCCACCGGATCTTCAAGGCAGAACTCGAAGTCCCCACAGGACAGCTCTGGATCCGGATCCGGATCCCCGTTCACCAGCAAATTCGGCTGTTCCACCTGCGGCGGCTTGGCGAAGCCGCTATCCTCCGTCTTCGGCTGCGGTGGCGGCCTCTGGAATGCAGCTTCGGACTTGGAGCACTCGTCATCGGGGCCGAATGACACGCCGGGGGCGAGCCAGCCGCACGGAGGGCAGGAAGGCGGCGGGAAGTTGTCGGGCGACATGCCGATGCTGTTGACGCAGGCGGACGCCATTGACGGAGATCATGCAAGAGGCGGAGTAGGATCGGTGTTGTGGGGAGGAGTGAGGGAATCTCAGCTACAAGACAAATGAAGCGCCCTTTGCTCTGAATCCCATTTAAGAGAGAGAGAGAGAGAGGGAACGTGGAATGAGGATACAGTTGAAGGGGAGATATAAATAAACAGGAGCGGGGGAAGTATTTACACTGCAACCGAGGGCCACGTGGGTCGTCATTCGGATCCGATCACGGCCCGTATTTGCTTTCCTGTTCGGTCTTCCACGTAATAATATTAGCTCAATTTTGGACGCTTCACAAATCGGACCGGACCAGCTGGTCGGCCCGGTTTGATCGCGAGTCAGTCACATATGTGGTTCGATCCTGCGAAACGGAGCGGCTCTAGTCTAGGTGTAATTCTCATTATCTTTTGGTGCAAAGATCAGTTTAGGCAAGGAAAATTCCTGCAGCAAGAATGCATTCGATAGTAGCGGATTGTTCGTTTAGAGGTCTCGCTCCGGTGCTGTCCTTGCAAGAGGGCGTTCAACACTGCTGATCTCCACGGTGAGAGAGAGAGAGAGAGAGAGAGAGAGAGAGAGAGCCTGATGGCAGACTCAGGAAGCCATTACTGAGATTGAACAGCAATTCTTGAATTATTAAAGCTGCTTCCTTCTGCTGTGGTGCTAACAGCCCCTTCAACATTGTAGCACCAGAGGAGGTCATGTCCTTGCCGCATTCTTAACAAAGCTGAAACCTCTGATATGTTCTCAGGGAGAACTACCAACGTGGCATCACACATAGGGTCAACAGCTTCGTTGGTTATTCTTACAGAGTGATGGCAGAACCTGTACTGTAAGATCAGCTAGATGTGGGTTAAAGAAAGGGTTTGTTGCCAGACACAATTCAGGGTAAGCTAGGAAAATTGACGGTACAGTTCTACATGGAAATGTGGCAAACATTGAATGAAGAATGCACGAGATTTGAAATCAGCATGACTTCTGAGATTGCTATGAGGAAAAGACCAAACCACACGTCGGCCCCCAACAAGGAGGTACAAAACGAGAAGAAATTAATGGAATAAGCTATTACCATTGTTTGGTCATTACAAACGAAGGCCGACTACGTAATCTTCAACGCACTGCAAGCAGTCCTACAACTGTGGATAAAAAGAGCCAGGATTAATGAATATCCATTTTGGGGCAGAAGCTGCAATATTTTGAATTATTGCAGGTGTCTCTTTCCAGAGTGGTTGTCGCAGCTTCCCCTTCAATTTCCTTCTGATAAAATATGAGAGGTCTAATCCGGGAAATAGATTGTCAGCACAATTAATAGTCACTGTTAGCAACAGATTTGGCTGTGAGCAACAGAATTTCTCTTATTTCAACTTTGCAGAGAAATTAATGACCGAGCAACCATTCTGTCAGTTTGAGGAAGTAACATTTGGGTCCACCTTTGAGATCGCTATAGGCAGCTGAGTGTCTCCCTGATCTTCGAAGCTGCAGCCAACCCGCTGACAATGGCCCCTTCAACGTTGGGACTGACACAGAAATCTCCGCATATAGCCAGTTTCTTCGTCCTGTCCCACAGACACTTGTCTTCTCCAGCTATGCTCGTCAAAGGAAAAGCACTTCCCCTACAAAGGAGCAAGCCCAAAGGGAGGTGCAGAAAAATCAAATCCTTTTATTTTCATGGGCATTTCTCATGATATGGGAGGCTCCTGCAAAATTGGGTTTTCCTAGGCATACCATCTATGAGCTTTCGCAAAGAAAGGCTGAGGAATATTCAGTCCTGTGCCTTGTAGTTCTTGTAGTAGCTCTTCAGCCACTCTCTTCAACAATGCCTCTGAGGGCTTCTTCAATCCAACCTCAGCTATCACTCTCTCTGCATACTCCCGAGTTGAGTGCAGTACCCATCTTTCACTGGAAGAAACGCGTAAAGCTTTTAGTTGACTTATAAAAGTGAAGAGAATGGAAAAAAAAAAAATTTAACCAGGTAATAATAGGAATCTCAGACCTAGAGGTGGATCGCCCTGGTTTGGAGCTGTCGCAGTGAGCCCAGCTTAAGACTTCGGAGTTCCTGAATGCGAAACTCTTCATAGGTATCTGGACATCATTCAATTGGAGACAAAATTCAATCAATTCAAATGTCGGGGAGCAGAATAAACCAAAAACAATCAGAACAAGAACCGCCAATCCAATATTTCAAACTTCATTATTACAGACACCAGAATCTGACAAAGCAAGAAACTTGAGCATGGCCCGTGGCGGAAAATGAATGTTTAGATTCTTACTGAAGACAATGGCTCTGCAAATGCCAGCATGAGCGCAAAGCATGGGCGAACAGGAATATCTTGAACCTTAACCAACAAATTAGGCGACAGACTTAAATCTGCACACAGAGATTGGGGAATTTTCCTTTCCATTACTTCCGTCGACGGCCACCATCAATATTCCAAGAAGAATTTTCCCTTCCACTATACCATAGAATTAGTTAACCATGTGCCCCATTTTGCTTCATTCATTTGGTTAAATAGATTTAAGAGGCAAGTCCCGGGAATCCAGTAACAGTTGATCAGATCTTTAACCATAGAGAGAGCGAGGACAAATCAAATCAAATCAATGAGAAAGAGATGACCGTATTGTTCATGAAGTACAGGTACCGCCTGACGCAGATTTTATGGAAAACCTGTTAACTTTGTAACCTATCCGATTTAGCATTATACAATCTGAGAGTTTACTGGGAATCCGATTGTACCTAGAGGTGGAGGTCTTCCTGTTACATTTGTATACCTTGATGAAACAATATTCTTATCCGATGCCACCACCCCCTCGAACGGCCCGTGATTTCGTCCATCTAAACCCATTACTCTCCATAATTTTTCTTTCTCCAACCATTCAATCCTCCCAATACCAGTGGCGAACTTGCTTTCCACACCTGACAGAAAATGCAAGAGTTGAAAACTCTCAATCTTATTTCTCATTCTTGTTTCCAACCCAGGTGAATCACTCAAGGAAGAACAGTAACATTTCCACGTTACCCAGCTCACTGCATAGCGACCTACACACGGAATTCATTCCAGGGAGGCTAACGTATCTTTTCTTCAGGCCTTCCTAAGGAATGGGATTCAATTACCCGAACAAATATGTATCAGAAGAAAGATCATACAAGCATTCTTGCTGTAGGAATGTAGATCTCTACCTGATCTGCCTCAAGAAATTCGTTCGTGAGGCAGTCGAATGACCCGAATTTCCCCTTCCACTCGGCAATGAGACCCCTTGATTCCCACTCGCCTACGAGACCCATCACATCATCAGCCGTGTTGCTTAGAGTGAAACATGGAGCACCATGATCGAACAATAGCTCTTTTCCATCTTCCATCGTCTCCCTGATCAATGGACAGAAGATCTATGAAACAACCGCCTGTCTCTACTATTCTAACGTCATACTTACGCAATGCTAGAGGAACTCGATTCTCAACACAATCAGCAGCAGACGGAGCGGAGCGTTCACGGAAAGAGCCGAACCTTCTCTGAGACATGCGACCGCCGGGTCCCCGGGCGTGCTCGAAGACGGTGACGGAGACTCCATTTCTGGCGAGCATGGACGCGCAAACCGCCCCCGAGACTGCTCCGGCGATACATCAAAGTAAAAGAAAGAAAGAAAGAGGGAGAGAGAGATCAAATTTTGCACTTCGGTCAGTCGAATTTAACCTAACAGGAAATGCAATGGTTGAGGAATTAGGTGCGTGCTGGCCTCACTTCCACCACCGATAACAGCAATCTTCCTCGCAACGCCGCTGACGGACATGCTTGCCTCCATGGCCATCCCTCTCCCCGGTGTTCTTGTTCTCGCAGATCAGCCACACTGTCTTCGTCCTAATTGATGCCTCTGCCGAGCTGACACGGTCCATCGTCCCCACTACCCAGTTACGTTACGTGTCGTTCTAAGGACCATTCGTGGATCCAAATCTTATCAATAAATTTTAATTTCAAGTAATCCCATCTCATCGGGCATTCCATAACCGAATAGGATTAATCTTCCATTAATGCACGGTCAAGCGTCGCATGACATGTTCTCCCTCTAGCCCCTCATGGGATGATATCGAAGTGAGGACCGGAAACGCGACATTTGTTGACCCATGTTATTCGTCAGAGTTAAAAAGGTTTTGGAACTAATTCTCCCATAATATCTCTCGGATCGTTTAATATATATTTTTTATATTTAATTAAATCTCTTATTTAAACATTTTTGAAGTTAAAATTTATTGATTTTTTTCTCACGAGCCTTTCAATTTCTGTATTTAGTTACTCGTAATCCGTGTTCCGTCGATCTTTCTTGACAGAATGATTAGACGGGTCAGCGGCCACGCCAGTCGAAGAGACAAAATAAGAATTTCGACACGTGTTTATTACTGGTAATTCTGCAGGAATTCCATCTCTCTCCTTCCCATCCATTTCGTGTACGGAAAAACTTTTCCATGTTTGGAAAATGATTTAGTATTTAAAATATAATAGATTTTGATTAATTTATATTTGGGTGAGTTTAATCGGTAATTATTGGTTAATACTATTCTAATTAGGATTTTAGTGGAGACACTAATTGAAGATTTTAATTGAGAAGATGTGTGAAAACAGCTCCATAAAATCCAATTTGGTTAGATGGAAAGTTTAAGACGGCACTAGTTTTTGATCTTCAGGTGCCGTTTCACGCAAGGAGAGCAAATTTTGACTGCCAAAACTCTTTTGACATGACATGAAATTTGAAGGAAGTTGCGGAGGGTGCTGCATCATGTCGTCTACAGTAGGATCAAAGGTAAGGAAAAATGGGGTCGGATCTATACGTGATGTGGATTACGGAGAGTCATGCAATCTGAGCCGCCTAAGTTTGGTGATTAAGACGAAATTGTATCTGTAGCTAACGAGCCCTTGATTCCTCAAAAATCCTGAGCTGGTTTGGCTGCGGCCCTTCGAGCGTCACCGGAGGACCTCTACAAGGAAGCCTGAGTCCAGGGGTGGTGACGTTGGTCGACCCTCGCCTGTTTGACCCAGCAAGGGAAGAGGGAGAGAAGGAAGTGGGGAAGGTGAAAAATAAGAGGGGTGAATCATGAATGGGAGGATTTCTGATACCAGCTGGGTCGGTAAGTGGATACGCTGGTCGGGTGCTCGAATTGATCGAGAGCCAGTCGGTCGTGCTTTGGATGAGTCGAAGACTTGGCCAGCTAGAGGAGAGCCCGTCCTGGTATTTACCATCGTAGGTTCCCGAACCAAGCACAATGGCTTGCTCTTGATTCATCGCAGAATGCTTGAAGGAAACCTTCGACGTCTTTGACAGTTATCATGATAACCAAAAAAAAAAAAGGTGATTAATTTCTCTACAACGTGAGTTGGATGGTAAAATATTTACGGTTAGTTGCCGCCTGCGATGAAGTGATTCATCTATGTGCTGCCCCCTGCCCGCCACCCGGTGTGTTCTTGACGCCAGCTACTGATTCTATGGAAAGAAAATTCAGAGTCAAGTGAGGTAAACGTTTTACGATGTTCTTCCTTCCCATTTTGCTGCAGACCGCGTTCGTGGACGTTGACCTTTTTCAGCTTGTACGATGTGTTCAATCCTTTGGTTCCGTCTCAGACTAACGCGTGGCGGAGTTCCTGAGTGCGACGTCCGTAGCCCAGCAGGGTAAGCTCGGGACAAGACGAAGCTCATGCACAGGATTTGGAGGAGGGAGATGCATCTCTGCGGGAAACGTTCGAGGGAGATGAAAGAGTTCGGGAAACGTGCGGAGGCCAAACTCCAATGGGAGCCTCTTCAATTTGTCGGGTGGAAAAGGTGGATTTTTTTATTTGTATATTTCCTTTCGATGATTGCTCATCCCACAACTGGACTATGCATCTCGCGAGAAATTGAGAGTCAGCGAAGCACCATCTCGCGGACTACGACTACCTCCCCCCTTTCTGGTCTAGTCTTTTGTGATTTCTACCTCTCTGTCCTCGTACCCTTCCTCTCGACGGCCCCCCTTCTCTCCCTCGCGCTCCCCTCTCTCTCGATTTGTTTTTCTTCTGCTTCTCCTTTTGGCAAGATCTGAGCCTTCTGCTGTTGTTTCTTTGAGGTGATCTCCACTAGGCAGCTCTTAGTTTTGGGGGTTTTTTTTTTTGGGTCGCAGATTACTTGCTTGTTCATTTCGTTGATGAAGCTTTTTTTTTTGTCCTCCCTGTGTTGCTCAAAGGTTGAGTTTTGTCGGATGATGCAGCTTCAAGATTGTTCCGTTGGTCGTCAATTGTTTTACTTGTATAATCAATTGGATGCTGAATTTCTCTTCATGATATTATCAGTGGATGATCTCCTACGTATTTAATGCTTGTAGCAATTACTATTAGTAGTGAAATTCTATACATCTGGGTTGTCAGTTTAGTATCCGGAGTCTTTCTTTAGTTTTCTCACATTTAAGGAAGGGTTGACTGCACACAGATTGTCAAAATCCTGCACGCTTTCTCCCTTTCAGTTCTCCTTTCTAAAGGAGATAATAACTAGCAAGACATGTTCCTGGACGAGCTTTAAGGTGTAATTATGAAAGGGCAGTCCGTCATGTCTTGTCATTGAGCTTAGAGGACTAGATGCTATCTTGAAAGCCCATCCTGGAGAGAGCATTAATAGAGTGTTTTTATCAGTTTCGGGAGTAGGGTGTACCCAAATAATATCAATAGGTTAATCCTAAAAAATGAGTTATTGCAACTCGGGCTTGAAATAGGAGTTTATCCACCATGAGTGACCGATATTGTGTGCTTGAAAGAAAACTCTTGATTGGGAATGTCGTTCCAATATTGGAATTGTTTGGTGGCAATCGGTATTGTGTTCTTGGGAATACATGTCTTCACAAATTCACAGTGACCTTCGCATTTGCAGGTTTTAGAACCGTTTGTGGTCAATTTGCATAGAAAGATCGGTTGTTGGTGAATCCCATAGTCATGACTTGTTTCCCTTTCTCGTTCAATCGGAAGTCAAGAGCACAACCAAGCGTCCCTCCCAAAGTCGATGAAGGTAAACTGTCTGGCATAAATTTTTTTTTCATAAGGTTGTTTAAGTTTCAATTTCCAGCTTTTATGCATGATAAATGAAAGATTCTTCAAAATATGTTCTGATGTATCACCTTTGTATGGTGGATAAGTGGAAAGAATAAACATGTATTAAATGTTTACAGAAATTTCAGCCATCCACAATGTTAACCTTTTCAAATACAAGGAGTTGAGGCATGCCACTGATGATTTTAGTGACTCCAACAAGATTGGTGAGGGCGGTTTTGGCCCTGTTTACAAGGTACTTTTTTTATGACCATTCAGATTAGACACATAAGTATGCATTGCTTTGTCTGCTAACTGGTTCAGTTCGTTCCAATTGAGCTTTTTGAATGGCATCAATTAATAGCATTCTGTGGTTGATCAGGCACAGCTCAGAGGTGGGCAGCGCGCTGCAGTGAAAAAACTTTCGGCTTCATCAAGTCAAGGGGTCGGGGAATTCTTGACAGAGATCAAAGTAATCTCTGAGATTGAGCACGAAAATTTAGTTAAACTCTATGGTTGCTGCGTGGAAGACAACCATCGGATACTGGTCTACAACTATCTGGAGAATAACAGCCTTGCACATACACTTCTTGGTAGCAACATTTCTTTCAAACCTATGTGTTTTTGCGCCTGTTTTTTTGCCTTTTTAGAAACAAGCCCCATAATAATCTTTACAATTGTAATTTTGGAAAAGTATGATATGTCTGCTCGTTTCAGATTAGGATAGAGAAAACTGTGAGATTGCAGTTATTGGATGAGTGGGATCCTAAATGGCACTCTTATGAGCAAAATATTATCTCTCTCTCTCAANCTCGTTTCAGATTAGGATAGAGAAAACTGTGAGATTGCAGTTATTGGATGAGTGGGATCCTAAATGGCACTCTTATGAGCAAAATATTATCTCTCTCTCTCAAACCCACCACCCCCCTCCGAGCAAATCTTCAAAGAGTGATCATCAGAAAACTGCTAAAAGTTTTGACAATCAAATGGAGTGACATATTGTGTTTCTTTTACATGTAGCTCCAGCATTATTGATTGGAATTGATATCATCTTTACTGAATGAATATTCCGGGAAAATTTCCATGTGCAGGAAAAAATCCAAAAAATATCGAGTTCAGTTGGCAAACAAGATACAGAATTGGCATTGGAGTTGCACAGGGACTTGCATTCCTTCATGATGCATTACAGCCTCACATTGTTCACAGGGATATCAAAGCGAGCAACATTCTCCTAGATAGAGACATGACACCGAAAATTTCCGATTTTGGCCTAGCTAAGCTCATTCCACCAAACATGACTCATGTTAGCACACGGGTTGCTGGTACATTGTAAGTTCTCTTGTAATTTCACGTTACTGCTGCTAATCTCATCCCTTTTCCTCAATTTTAGAACTCATGCGAATTATTAGAAAAATGTGCTACAAGCATAATATTCTTATGTAGGGTACAATTTGGACCTGGTAGGGATGTAGGTTT
This sequence comes from Sonneratia caseolaris, assembly GCA_900006705.1. Classification (NCBI taxonomy): domain Eukaryota; kingdom Viridiplantae; phylum Streptophyta; class Magnoliopsida; order Myrtales; family Lythraceae; genus Sonneratia; species Sonneratia caseolaris. Next base: position 701,391 of record CXYZ01011404.1, read on the forward strand.
CAAAGTCCTCTCTATCATTTTGAAAACTTCCTAGTTTAAGAATACATCTGAGCGTTCAGTTATGGCTTCACTTTGTATATTGGATGATGCTGTTCTTCCATCCTCTGAAAAAGAGGAAAAGGGCATGAAATTATTGCTAAGTTAAACATCTGCATATATGGGGAACCTATGGTTCCAGGTCGATTCATTCTAAGTGCTCTCCTTCAGTCATCAAGCAGTCTTTGTCTCATCTAATTCATGGGTTCTTTCTCTCTTTCAGAGGTTATTTGGCACCTGAGTATGCTGTAAATGGGCGGTTGACACGGAAAGCAGATATTTACAGTTTCGGAGTCCTCCTGGTGGAAATAGTTTGTGGGAGGAACAACACCAACACAAAATTACCAGTTGGGGAGCAGTACCTCCTTGAAAAGGTGTGGTTTCTGAATGCTTTGGAGACCTGATTTAATGTGTCTACACTGAGTGTCCTGAGTATGGGCGTTGAGTCTAATCTAATATGTCAGGCAAACACAAGATATGTCATTTCCCGTATGCTAGCTAGAGAAAGTAACAGAAAAGATGAGAAGACATAATGGGAGAAGTTGCTGTCGAGGTTTAATAAATGAAGGTTGTCAGGACCCTGATCCTACAAATGCAACTATACCATTTAAGTGAACAGAGGCATTTGAAACCAGATAGCCGAAACCTATTTCCATATGAATGTTTCTAACCTTGACCATGCACCTGCAATGGCATTTTTGCAGAAACTGCCATCTCAACGTAATATTAAATGGCACAAATCTACTTTCCATTACGTATAAAAATTTCTATACAGTTGCTGGTTGGATTCTTGACCTCTTGTGTAGGCCTGAAAGCTGAATTCTGTCTTATTTGCAGGCGTGGGAACTTCACGAGCGGAGAGAGCTCGTGGGACTGGTAGATACAGCACTAAATGGAAAATTCGATGCCGAGGAGGCCTGCAGGTTCTTGAAGGTCGGTCTCCTCTGCACACAAGACAATCCCAAGCACCGGCCTTCCATGTCAACCATAGTAAAGATGCTCATGGGCAAGCAGCAGATCGATGACAATAAAATCAAGAAGCCGGTCTTAATCTCCGACTTCATGGACCTCAAAGTGCGGGGCACGTCGAAGTCGTCTGAATCCAAGAGCACATCCTTAGCTGTGTCTTCTGGGTCTGAGAACCCAATGACTTCCTACATCTCGTCAGAGAACTCGTCCCGTGGCTGGTGATGTGACTTTCGACTGGAGCACCTGATTGATTAGTTTCTTCCTCTCATTCCCAGAGCTGTAGAGCTACCGGTTACTCGCCGAGGTTTGTGTCATCCCGTGTAAAATTGTACGTTCATAGCAGTTCGATTTTTTTTTTCTTTTTCTTTCCTGGGGTTACATGGTTTCATGCTGCAAAATTGAACCTAGCCTGACGGGGCACTCTGCTTGTAATCTACCTGTGGCTTGAATCGATTCAAAATTGGTTTGCAACTTCCTTTTCCCTTGCTCAATCTGGAGGGGTCTAAAGGTGTATTTTTTTTTTTTTTACCTTCTCTTTTAGGGTCTCACAAAAATGGCTTGGTCATGGCAATAACCTGTGAGTATGTGATGGAAAAAAGGAATAAAAAAAAAAGACCAAATGAATCACACCAGTCGAGATGAGTCGGTCGAGGTAGTTTAATGCTCCGTTTCTTCGAGTTCTCGTGTCATGATCGGCTATATTTACGGCGGGAAATAACTGGACATGTCATGTGATTGAGAACCCTTTTAATCCGATAAGCCCCTTCTCAAATGCGATCATGAGTCCTACCTACATGAAAGTTTCAGTCGTCATTTTACTGGGATCACAGACAACTGCGCCTCTTCCACCTAAAATTCAAACCGAGAAACAGGGTGATGCGCAAGAGAAAGCACTTTGCGCGGCGGCAGTTGCACCATATTAGAATATCTCTACCAGTTATCCTCTCTTTAATGTTTCCCAGTATTTTTCTGGGTCTATTTATATTCTTTTAATACCATCGGATGGAATTATTCCTTACCTAGGAATGCTAGAAAAAGAGGCAAAACGAATGGAAAAGGTATGCCGTTCAATTGGACTCGAGGTCGGGGTGGAGGCTGAATTAGTAAGTCGAACTTATTCTCTCCTTTTTCTTGCCCTCTGGGTTCGGACTTACGGGGGGACTTACTTGAATTTTTCGATCCACATGAGCCGGGGGGGTGGGGGTGAAAAAGGAAGAAAGTACAGAACGGAGACAAAGCGGAGGAGAAGCGAGAGGCTACAGCGAACCGCGAGCACTCCCAACTCTTATCCATCGCCACCTTCATGCCGAATTTTGATAGGCTCAGAATCAGCCACACAACCCATACCGACACATATATCACCAGGGAATCGTTATTCTTCCTCGCCCCGTCCGTGTCCTCCTCCTTCCACCATTTGCTCTCTCACCCACAGCCACAGCCACAGCCACGGGACTGCTTGAGTGTCGTCTCTCTGTGGATCCCTCCCTACTCCCTCTAACGACGTTTCCCCACCCCACCCATACCATCTATTCGTCCAAATTCCCGAGAGGGCTCACCGGTAGGTAAATTCTGTCCGCCCGTTGATTTGACTTTCCGGCCAAATTTCTGAAGTGGGTCTCTTGTAGAACCATCGAGAACCGTACTTTCCTGCTCTATAGGCTGTGTTAGGCGTTCTCAGTTCCTTAGAGGGATTGTGATGGGTTGACGACTTACTAGGTAATTTATGCGCGAGCCATTGTTTTAGAGAGCTCTCTCTTGGATAGTGTTTCATATGGTGATGATGCTAGTCGGAAGCATACAGGGAGGAAGAATGATTTCTCTAGCTCCCGGGGCCTCCACAGTTGGCCTTTGCAGTAGCTCGGGCTCTTCGGATGCCTCCTTTTCACTTGTCAGGAGGGTCTCTCTGCTAAGGGGCAGGTGCTGCAGGGATCCCAAGAGATGGCATTGTAAATACTCAGTCACCACGACAACTGAATTCCTAGCGGAGCATACTAATGCCCTCTCATTCAATTCCAATGATAGTTACAGTGGAAATAGGGCTGATGATACAGGAATCGAGCTCAAGCCTGCACCAAAACCGGTGCTCAAATCATCGGGTCCCAAGAACGATTTGATAGCATGGGACCCTTCGAGGACAGGTGGGGATTCCGATGATGATGGATTGACTGATGAGGTTGAGAGGAACAAGGTCATCGAGTCACTTGATGAAGTCTTGGAGAAGGTGGAGAAACTAGAGACATCTAAGAAAGAGAGTGGACCAGTGAGTGTACAGAAACCTTCCCATGTGAATACTAATTCCAGAAGAGGTGGAGATGTAAGTTCAGCTTCTGGGAAGAAGGCAAAGACGCTGAAGAGCGTGTGGCGTAAAGGTGACACTGTATCAACCGTACAGAAGGTAAAGGTTGTGAAGGATACTTCAACTAATAAACTTGAAACAGCGGACAATAAAATGGGTGGAGAAGGAAAGGTGGAGATGCAGCCCCGTGCAGCTTCAATGCCCACTGCTCAGACTCCACTGAGGCCACAGCCAAAATTAATGGCAAAGCCATCTGTGTCTCCTCCACCAAAAAAGCAAGTCATCTTGAAGGATGTCGGGGCAGCTCCCAAGCCACCTGTTATAGATGAAGAGAATGGTGCTGTAACATCGAAAGAGAGAAAGCCAATTTTGATTGACAAATTTGCTCCTAAGAAGCCAGTTGTTGACCCTCTAATTGCTCAAGCGGTTTTGGCCCCAACTAAACCTGGGAAAGGGCCTCCTGCAGGAAAGTTCAAGGAAGAGTACCGTAGCAAGAAGAATGTCTCCAGTGGTGGGCTTCGCAGGAGAAAGGTTGATGACGATTTGGAGATTCCTGATGAGGAGGCTTCAGATCTCAGTGTCTCCATTCCTGGTGCAACCACAGCTAGGAAAGGTAGGAAGTGGAGTAAAGCCAGTAGGAAAGCTGCAAGGTTACAGGCTGCAAAAGATGCTGCTCCAGTGAAAGTGGAGATTCTAGAGGTTGGGGAGAAAGGAATGCTTATAGAGGAGTTGGCCTATAATTTGGCTACCAGTGAAGGAGAAATTCTTGGTTACTTATATTCAAAGGGCATTAAACCTGATGGTGTGCAAACTCTTGACAAGGATATGGTGAAGATGGTTTGCAAAGAGTATGCAGTAGAAGTCATAGAGTCCGATCCTGTTAAGGTTGAAGAGATGGCAAAAAAGAAGGAAATACTCGATGAAGATGATTTGGACAAGCTACAAGACAGACCGCCTGTAATTACCATAATGGGTCATGTTGATCATGGCAAGGTAAACTTAAGCATTTTAACATGTTCTGATTTTCCTGCTCGGTCAAAACAATTAGCTGCTTTTGCTGATGAAAAACTTCTCTGTGCTTTGCTTGTGTTTGCAGACGACCCTTCTGGATTACATTCGCAAGAGCAAGGTATGAGTGGTGGCTTATCTCTTACGATTCTTAGTGCTTTTGCTTTATTTCATTAAAAGAAGCTATTAACTCCTATCAGATCAAGGATTCTAAGAAAAATGATAAATTCTTAATGATAACATATCAAAGTGAATCATCAAATTTACCTGACCAATTGGGTTTCTGCAGGTGGCTGCATCAGAAGCTGGTGGGATAACACAAGGTATTGGAGCTTACAAAGTGCTGGTACCCGTGGATGGCAAATCACAAGCTTGTGTCTTTCTTGATACCCCTGGACACGAGGTTAATTTAATTTCTGATGTGCATGTGCAACAGAGTTTTTAGATGACTGATGATTTAATTAGTTGTTTACATGATTGAAAATTGAACTGAATAAATTTTATTTTTTGGGGGTAATAACTGAATCAAATATTAAGGTCCGATCATGTCTTGAAATTAATTTCCTAGGAGTAATTCATATCTAAATGTACATATATTTCCATATATCTTAGTTGTGACATTCTAGTAGCTGCTTCAACAGGCATTTGGAGCAATGAGAGCTCGGGGCGCAAGAGTGACAGATCTTGCTATCATTGTGGTAGCAGCAGATGATGGGATCCGCCCTCAAACAAAGGAGGCCATTGCACATGCAAAAGCCGCTGGAGTACCAATTGTAATTGCTATTAATAAGGTCTATCACTAGTCAAAGATGAGGATTTCTTATCACTTCTAATTTGGTTGATGAAAATTGTTGATGACAAAACTGACCTGTGTTGTTACAGATAGATAAAGATGGAGCCAGTCCAGAAAGAGTAATGCAAGAACTTTCTTCGATTGGATTGATGCCTGAAGATTGGGGTGGTGACATCCCCATGGTTCAGGTGTTTTATCATGTCGCCTTTTGATGAACTTTTAATAGTTGAGTGCTCAAATATATTTCTGTTAAGGAGGATGAAGTGGGAGAAGTGAGACTTTGGGTCTGGGGACATCAAGCACCAATTAGGTGGTATAATTGGTGTTGAAGTCCCCCTGTCTGAGCTTTTCTTTCTTCTTGCTCTTCCCCCCTTCTCTAAAATATTTTCTTGAACAATCACTGTTCAATCTAAACATTGCTTACATAACATGTTTTAGTACCATCAGCTGGATTGTCATAATGACTCATACTGCTTTGCATCCTTTGACAGATTAGTGCCTTGAGAGGGGAGAACATAGATGACTTACTCGAAACCATTATGCTTGTTGCAGAGGTAGGCGAATTCTGAAGCATAATTCTTGGGCCTGCTCGTGTCTGTTAAGTTTTTTTATACTTCTTTACTAAGTGCTAATAGTCACGGCCATGCTGATACTTCTGCTTGTCATGTCATGCAAGAGAGTTTATGATTACTCTATAATTCCATTCTATGGGTTCTTCTTCTATGGCTGCTGTCATGTTCTAATGCAAAACTCTGTTTTCCTACATAAAGTTGCAAGAGCTGAAGGCAAATCCTGATAGAAATGCTAAGGGAACTGTTATTGAAGCTGGTCTTGATAAAAAGAAAGGGGCAGTGGCCACATTTGTAGTGCAGAATGGCACCCTGAGAAAAGGGGATGTTGTTGTCTGTGGAGAAGCTTTTGGGAAGGTCAGTGAATAGGAATTCAACCCATTATCGCTTCTGTGAAATTCATTGTTTCCATCTCTCATTGTTTCACCATGGCTCTGGCCAGGTTCGGGCATTATTTGATGATAGTGGAAAACAGGTCAATGATGCCAGACCCTCAATGCCAGTACAGGTTTAAATCCTATTATCCTTTCTATTCATGGCAATCTGACCATACCAAGAATGATAAGAGTTATCCTTCTATTTATCTTTCTCATGGACTCCCTTATTCTACTTTATGTTCTGTCTTCGATGTCCATTTAACAAAGTTCTTGTGAATTGTTATTTAAATATGGCAGGTCATTGGATTGAGCAGTGTTCCTCTTGCTGGTGATGAATTTGAAGTTGTTGGTTCCATTGACATAGCACGTGAAAAGGCTGAGTTGCGTGCTGAGTTACTGCGAAATGAACGAATATCAGCAAAGGCAGGGGATGGAAAGATCACCCTTTCTTCATTAGCTTCTGCAGTTTCTTCCAGAAAACTTCCGGGTCTAGATTTGCACCAGCTTAATATTATTATGAAGGTTGATGTCCAGGTATGCTGTTATGCTTACCACTTGAGAAGGAAAGTTTACTTTGTACAGCTAGCCTTAATTTAGATGTGAATCAGTATTTTGTAACTGAGTTAAGAGACAAATGCCATAAGAACTGGGGTCTAAACAGAACGGTTAAATTGCTACATTTGAGCACTGAGCAATGACTAAATGCATGTAAATTTGCTCCAGTTTATTTTCCATGGAAAGTCATATGATTGTTAAGTTTTGGAAGAATAGAGGGATGCACAGTATTGCAGCAGAAATAACAGCAGGGTAACCTAGTTGAAGCTGCTTAGTAAGATAAGGAACAAACTAATTAGAATGTTCTAATATTGTGCAGGGATCCATTGAGGCAGTAAGACAAGCCCTAGAAGTGCTCCCCCAAGATAATGTTACGTTGAAGTTCCTCCTGGAGGCGCCTGGGGATGTTAATACAAGTGATGTAGATCTTGCCTTTGCAAGTAAGGCCATTATTTTTGGTTTTAATGTGAAGGTATCTGGCAGCGTGAAGAGCTACGCGGACAACAAAGGGGTGGAGATTCGACCCTACAGAGTCATCTATGACTTGATTGATGATGTTCGTAATGCAATGGAAGGACTTCTGGAGTCTATTGAGGTTAATTTGCCTGATGGCACACTTCCTATATGTTTTTCACTCTCTCAGCATGTCAGCATGGGCAGTGTAGCAAAACATAATAGATTAGGTACTTTCAAGTCAATGAGAAGAAAATAGAGAGTCTGACAGAGGAAGAGCTTGGGTGAGACGTGGGAAGGACTAATTCTAATTCAGCTTGATGACCTCTTTTTTATGCACTGGTGGTTTAACAGGAAGAAGAAACTATTGGATTTGCTGAGGTACGAGCAATCTTCAGCAGTGGAAGTGGACGTGCTGCTGGGTGCATGGTAACAGAGGGAAAAGTTGTAAAGGGCTGTGGTATTCGTGTTGTTCGAAATGGGAAGTCTGTCTATGTGGGCACTTTGTATTCTCTCAGACGGGTTAAAGAATTGGTGAAAGAGGTATAGAAGCTCCTTTCCTTTTGTAGTAAAAAGTTTGATGATGGGTCATTGAGGGTGTTAGTTATGGAGACCTGGATTAATCCATTAAGCTCAACCCTCAAATTTCCTCTCTAATTCCAGAACTTTCTCTTTCTGCAGTCTCATTCACTGATTCTGATTCTGTGAACAATATATGGGTCGGTTTAGAGATCTGTGAATGCGTTCTTACTATGTAGTGATTAACAATGATGGTACTTTCATTTTGGGCAGGTAAATGCAGGGCTAGAATGTGGGGTTGGGATGGAAGACTACAACGATTTTGAAGAAGGAGACATTCTTGAGGCCTTCAACACGGTTCAGAAGAGGCGGACTCTTGAAGAGGCCTCTGCTTCGATGGCTGCTGCTTTGGAAGGAGTCGGTATTGAGCTGTAAGTGACATTTTGCAGGTATCATCATCACAGAAACAGATGATATGCATTCATTTGAGAGCTGGGCCTTCCTCGAACACAGCTACCAACGGCCTGAACAGATCCTCAGCAGGTGATAATGAAGCAAACTAACAGTTTGGAGAATTATTAATTGGGCTGCGGAGTATTCCATACTTGTCCTCAATTGTTTCTGTGCTATTTCAGTGTATATAATAATGTTGATACCAGATCTATTTATTGCTGGGAGGTGGCCACTGCCTTTTGCTGTAAAGAGGATGGAATGCTATCAGGGCAGAGATACTCATGTAGCAACTCGGAAAAATCTTAGTGATCTGTGAAATTTTTCGGAGGTTCAGAGCATTCTTCAGCACTAGCCAGTTAGTTATCTGAATAAACTTTCTTCCTTTTGTGTTCGTCATCGATAGAAAGGTCCAGAAAATTCATAGATCGAACCGTCTATGGGCGGGCTAGTTGTGGATCCTCATAACTAAACAAGGCATAGAATCAAAGAGGATTTTTTTGTTATCCGATTTCTGGTGAGGGCTGACATCAACGTGACCAAAGAGTTACAGCATGACCAACCCAAGCTCGTAATTGAAGGGAAATGTTATCAATCTCATTGAATTATTTATTTCTTCATCAAAAGGTTATTCATCTGAACAAGATACACACTGAACTCATGAGATCTAAAATAGGTGCACCCAAACATTATTCATTTTTGGGCTAAGAAGAGTCGATTTATGATATACAAAGGCACACAAGCAGTACATATGAAACTGAAGGCAGGACCCCAACATCGGCTATTAATTTATCATCATCATAATCACAGTCCCTCGCATCATGCAGAGATCGCCGAGTCGAGACCGCACACAACTTCTCAAATTTCTGTAGTAAGACTGAAATCTCACCGTAGTAGGAAGATCTACAAGTTGCATGCAGAAATTTCCCGAGGCATTTCTAGTCCATAGAGATGGATCCTCGGCCAAGCCAGTTTTGGTCTTCTCTTTCAACCTCATGATCCTTCCAGTTGAAATAGAGAAGGCTCCAAAGCGCTCAGCTCACGAGAGCACATAAAAGATGAATGATAGTACTTATTCTCCTTATAACCGTGAGCCAAGATTTTGTGTAAGGCTATGCTTGGAAGAACACCCATCTTGATCATATCTCCATGCAACATCATCACGTCTATCATATGTGCAACCTCTAAATGACTTCGTAATATTACAGAGTAGGTCAAGGTATCTGGGATCAAACCACGAGATCTCATATCAGTGAAAAGTTTAGATGCTTTAAATGTTCGCCCATCGCCACTTAACCCTTGAATCAGAGCTGTGTACACTACAATATTCGGGGAGCCAAAGAGGGGTCCGGTGGGGTCCTCATTTGTGTTCTCTAAGAAAAGTTCAAGTGCGTCTCTGATCTTCCCATCCTTACAGAGTCCATCAATCAAACAGCTAAGTGTGAAATCATTTGGCCTCAGGTCTGATTCCTGCATTTGCCGATGAAGCACGAGGGCTTCTTTAATATTTCCCTGTTTGCAATGCCCATTGATTAGCGCTGAGTAGGTGACTACATCGGGAGGGACTCCTTTGACCACCATTTCTGTATATATACTTGCAGCAGCCGCCATGTCCCTTTTCTTGCAATAACCATCAATTAGTGCTCCAAATGTGATGGTACTAGGTTCTATCCCCTTCCCTATCATTTCCAAGCAGATCTCCAATGCTCTCTCCATCTTTCCATCTTTAGCATAAGCATTGATTAGTGCATTATACGTCACAAGATTTGCAGGGACCTCCTCTTTCTCCATTGTCCGTAATGCACACTCTGCTTCTTCCACTCTACCCGCTTCACAGAGGCCATTGATTAGTATACTGTAAGTGAAAACGTCTGGAGGAATTTTGAACTTCTCCATCTCTGAATGCAAACCCATGGCTTCTTGTGAATTACCTTGCTTGAAGTTGCCATCAATCAAACTGTTGTACACAAACACGTTAGGAGCCACACCATATTTTGTCATGCAAACAAATAAGTTTCTGGAAGTTGTCAATTCTCCAACTTTACAGAGTGCATCTATCAGAATACCGAAAGTCACAACATTTGGGAGCAAACCATCACCCAACATTTCATCATACAAAACCATGGCCCTTTTAACATCACCCACTTTACAGTACCCATCAATGAGGGTATTGTAAGTGAATAAATTACGGAAGACCCCCAGGCCATGCATTTTTTGGAACATCTTATTGGCCTCTTCCATTTGACCTGACGAACAAAACCCCTGTACCAGAACTGTACAGGTCACCACATTAGGTTCAATCCCTGCACTGATCATCTTAGCAAACAAGTTTTGGGCTTCTACGATATCACCCTGTCTGCAGCATGCATTTATTAGTATAGTGTAAGTGGCAACATTTGGGGACAGCCCTAGAGACAGCATTCCTTCGTAAAGATCCCACGTCATGTCAAACCGATCTAATCTTACCACTCTGCCCAAGAGCACATTGCAAGCATGCCCTGTTGGCAAAAACCCGATCTTTCTATAGACCCAGATGGCCTCGTCTACAAGACCCATCTCACAAAGGGCTATGATCAGCACGCTGAAGACATCGGAACTAAATTTATCCGGTCTCCCAACTTTTCCGAGTACCTTGTACACAGACTGGCAAGCCCTGGGAGGACTTCTCGATCTCAACAAGCTCTCGATGAGGCATTTCATCATACACCTTGCCTCCAAGTACTTTCTCGCCGACAACAACACATGAATCACAGCCGAATAGGTCTTCGGGCTCTTTGTCGTAGAACTTACACTACCTGATACTGAATTGAAAACCCCGAGCGCCTCTCTGGCCGTCTTGCAGTTTAGAATACTAGCGGCAATACTTGAAGCTGAAGATGGTGGTGTTGGGGGTGATGTTGAGAAGGATTTAGTGGGAATAAAAGGTTCCGTAGCAGAATCAAACCTGGGCATCGATCTTAAGGCCCTCAACATTGCTTTCCTCCGTCGATTTCCAGCGTTTCATCATGAATTTAACCAAAGAGAGCAGAAGGTTTCCAATGGACGAAGGTGAATGTGAATTGAAAGATGGCGGCAACCGGGAAGTCCCAGAGGGCCATAAATGGGCCTGCTCCCAAAAGAATTGGGCCTATTAGCCCAAAAGATCATATAATTCATATGGGCCCAAAGCCCACAATTGAAGAGCGGCAGCCGACAACTGAAATAACTGTCACAAAGAACAATACCAATGACAAGTTGCGGGCATCAGCTTCTGCATAATTTTGCCTTGGGACTGTCCCTTTCTTCCTGCCACTAATCAGAGGCATCTTATCAAATTATCTCTTTTGTCCTTTTGACACGCATTTCATTTCTGGCCCAATTTGGTGGGTCAGCGGACAAACAGAAGCTGAAGCTCGCCAACTGTCATATTGATTGTGCACCCCTGGATTGAACCTTGATTTCCCCATTTTTTAAGAGGCATTCCCATGTCTATATCACATAGTAGATAGTACTAGTAAAGGTCCAATAATATACATTAGAATACAGTAAGTGAGTCTATTGAGAAATAAAATTTTATCAGTCATAAGTTTTTTTTTTCTATTTATAAAATTTAAATATACTATTCAATGTGAGAGATTAATGAGTGAATTATGCTAATTTATCAAAATAAAAGTTTTTATTCTTTTATTAACTGGGCATCTCTCTCTCTCTCTCTCTTTCTTCCTTATCATGAAAGTGGGCAGTGGGCATCTTCCCGTTGAAGCTCAGAACTCAAAACAAATTTTATTCTTGCTGCGAGGCTTATCAGCTGATATAAAAATAGCAGCAATTTCTGGGATCTAACTTAATGATTGGATTAGTTTATTTATGATGTAAATAATAAATATGTGGTCAGAGAAATAAATAGAAATTGTGGGGGTTGAGCTGATCATTGCATGTGAGGTTGTCTTATGGTTTTTGAGCACCAAAACAAACATTTTTCCTTTTTTTTTTGGGCTCTTCAAGTGATGAGAACTTAATGAATAGGGTTTCATGCCCCTGTTGCTCATTCAACTGACCGGTGCAGGCGTAAAGAGTGGGAACATTCATTGAACCCAAACCGGAGGTGAAAAACGAACATGGCCTTGGGTGGAACGATTCCATATCCTCCCTCACCCTTCAATGGAATTTCAAATCCGAATCCCGTAGATCGGGAAAAATCATAATGGTGAACCGTACCGATTAGAACCTAAATTAGTAATTAGATTTTCTGGGTATTGTGTATTGCAAATCGGAGGGGCAAAAGAGTAAGAATTCATGACAGATAATGCATGCCTTGCTAGTTGATTTTATTTATTGTACTAGGGAGAACATTGTATCTGCACTCTTATGCGACTTTGATTAACAATTTTAGTGTCATGTGTGCTGTACCGTTGCTGATTTGGAGGAGAGACTTTTATCCACTAAGCAACTGTTGATGACCGCAGCGACTGTATCTTCCGTCCGATCGATCGGTTCTTGGCTGTGATCGGATGAACGCGTTACGTGGCTTCTTTTTCCCTCGGCCTCCACTATACTACAAGAGCAACAGAGAGAATTAATGGGCCCATAGTTGATCGGTCCATGATTTCTAGTGGGCCTACGTTCATGAAAAGGGCCCATTTGATGCAGACATTCCACGTGGCTAAGTCTTATGGGGACGGGTATGCTGGCGTGTGTAAGTACAAACTTGAGAGAGAGAGAGAGCGTAGCAGACGGTGCCGTTGTCACGTGCTCTCGTGNCGTTGCATAGCAGACGGTGCCGTTGTCACGTGCTCTCGTGCCACGCGATAGCCCCTCAAAGAGTTGACCGTTTCTCAAATCTCCCGACAAATCTAGGCCGGAAATTTCCCGCTCACGTATTAGTCACTCTCAAATGTCAGAGATTTTCATGTTAATTTTACGCCCTACAAATCTGAAACATGTTGGGATACACTGCAGCTTCGATCTCGCCTTCATCCTTTGCTTATATTATTCGATATTTACAAATTTTGATAGATTCATATTAAAAAAGAATTAGCACTCTTTTTAAATTAACAGGCTATAAATTTCCTGTGTTCATGTATCTGATAATGTAAAAAAAACATGGATCCTTTTTTTACTCGACAAGTTTGAGTGGATTGGTCGGAGGGAGTTGCCGTGCAAGAGGGTATTCTTCTTGTCGTGAATTAATGGCCTGTGCTTCATGGGGGAACATATGATATTCGAGATCTGAATTCGTGCCGATGTAGCACTCAACATGTTGAATGGAACCGTGAAATTCTCGACAAGGTATTGATCGCATTCGCTGTGCGTGGAAAATGAGAAAATGTGATTCCCAGACCCAAAGAATCGCATTCCCCTCCCAACGCGTAACTTATCATCGTTTGAGATCATGATAATATGCGCAAATGCCGCTGGGATCCCTAGAGTCCACCGATTAGGAATATAGTTTTTAAAACCGGATCGGGAACTGATATAGGCATAGGTTCATAGGTCGGATAAGGGGTTCAATGAATCGAACCGCATATTTAATAAATAATTTTAATAATAAATTTACATAATATCATAATTTAAATATAATTTATAACAAAAATTATTAATATAATCATTATATTAAACAAGAGTTTAACATAAAATATAAATATAAGTTTAGTAAAATAAATAAGTATATTATAATATATTTTTATTTTTATTTTAAGTCCGTTGTTTTTCCCATCGATTCAATTTAGTTTTTTTTATTGGAATTGAATATGGTGAGTAGCCGATCCCCGGTTAAATCGGCTGATCCGGTTTGATTTTTAAAAATTATGATTATGAAAAATATATTTTTCCTCTATATTACGTGATATTGAAAAATGTGAATCCCAGTTCTCTTATTACTCACAGGGAATGAACGGAGGGGAACGAGGTGTCCGGGCCCCTCTTCTAAATAAAATGTATAGTTAAAGAAGTATATAATCATTCTGATCAACAAACAAATATATTAATGTATTCCCCTTATTATATATTGATGCGGTCCTGGTCACATAAACAGGTTAACCCGGTAACGAGACAAGTTGGATCTCCTCGGAAGGACTGCTTCCCCGATGGATCTTGGCACGGCCAGAGGACTTGCAAGAAAGCGGGATCAGGCGGGGTTTACTCACAATGACCCATCGAAATTTAAGTAAGTAGAACGTATGTGGATTTCAAGGATATAAGTAGACTTTTTTTTTTCTCTCTCTAAGACTGAGTCCAGAGTGCTGAATTTTCAAAGCATAGATTTAGTTAGAGTAAATAAAACCGAGTGCATCATGTGGACGTACGATCGATCGGGTGAGTCACTGAGCTCATGTGCGTATAATATTTCACTACTTCCACCTCCACGTCAAAGAATCCGAAGCGAATGAAATCAAGTTGACCATATATTATTTTTATATTAAAGGTATTTAATATAATAATTAATTAATTAATTAATTATATAATATAAAATTTATCATTAATTTTTTAACATCAATCCAAAAATCAGTTCTCTCTAATGAGGAAGGGGGGAAGCATTTTCTCCGCACATGCCCGCAGACAAGTTTGACGTAATTTTTTTTACTTGAGAAAAAAAGGAAGAGGAAAAACGGCAAAATAATAAAATAAATATTAATATAAAACTAAAAACATTTAAACATTGTACTTTGGGTATCTTGCCGGGGCGAGAACCAGTTAAAGACCTGATTGTTTTATATGACAGGCCATGGGCGGACAATCTGTGGCATCGGCCTTCGAAGGTTCCTCTGTCCTTGTCCAGGCCCTCGCATGAATATCAACCCGTCTGCTGTTTCCTCTCCCCCGTCCCCCTTTCGCGGTGAAGCTTCGAAACAATTGCTCGGCAGTAATCGCATCGACGTTAGGTCGCGAGTTCTTTTCGTCCAAAGTTACAGCTCCGAAGATCCGGCATCTCATGAGCATGATCCGAGGCCCCGTATTCCGATCGGGAGCTCGTTGTCTCTGAACGGATCAGNCATTTTTCAATATTACGATCGGGAGCTCGTTGTCTCTGAACGGATCAGCCGTCTCCTTCAACGTTAGAACATGGTAATTGTCCATTTGTCATCGCTGAAAACAGAAGGACCTCTGATGATAAAAACAAATCTCCCAGTACATATGTAGCATGTGAAATAACATGATATATCTGAAATATTTGGTTTATAAAATTGAATAAATCAATATATATATATATATATATATATATAAAGATTAGCACAGAGGGCCCCTAATGGAGTGGGCAGAACCCATCTCCCCATCTCTCAGATCACGAGAAAAAAAATTATAATTATTATTAGCATCATTATTACCCAATTAGTTAAGGAACGTGAGTGGCATTATTGATCATTTTTCTATTAAATTTAATATTAAAACATTATCGTAAATGGTTTATGGCAGCGAATTTTTAGTCAATAATTATAAAATACATGACACATTTTTTCCCTGAAAAAGTAATTTTAAATGCACTTAATAGCTCACAATTAATTCATATTAAAAATTGAGATTAATCCATTAAAGAGTTAGACGTCTCCATCCAACCACCTCTATCTTTTATGGGTCTCGGATTTGATACATTAATTTCGAAATTTTGATTCAATGCATAATTGTACGTATCAAATTGAACTTTGATGAGAATCAAATGAATGCATTGGCGACAATGTAGGGGGAGTGTTGAGCACGAGGCAGACAGCATCCTGTTCATTTCCACGTGGGCCCCGATCCTGTTGTGAACAGGGCTCTCCCCCCGCCATTGGCCCATCACGTGGGTCCATCTACTCCATAATTTCGTCATATTATAATACTATTTTAATTACCCAAAAATAGTTTATCACAAATATATATATATATATATATATATATCCCATTGGAGCTTGGCCTAATAATCAGGCAAGACCGCTACCTCCTCCACCATCCAAAATCGGAGAGTTAATGAAATTCAATACGGTAAATGTTGCTCGCAATGTAAAATTAAAAAAAAAATTACGAATTTAACACCCATCAGTGTAAACTAATGGCGAGGTTGGCTGCCAGGCAATTGGAAGCCACCGGCTTCGCAGTCCCGTTGACAAGTCAGCGGCTGGAAAACTCCCAAACTCTGGTTATTATATTAATTAAATTTAGGTCATTTACTCCCTGAATTTCCACGAAAATTAGGCGGGCTCGGGCAGGAATTCACTAGGCGTCACTAAGTCAAAGGGTTAATTAATTAATTGTCTTCCTCGGTCATTATCAGTCGTCTACCTTCCTGTTTCCCACTCCTCAAGAGCGTAATAAAAAATAAAATTCGAATTGTACTGCAAAATTATTGTCCTACGAGACCTCGCCAGTCACGAGTGAGATCGACAGCGTCGGTAGGTAATTCATCGAGCATGGTGACGATGATAAATGACTAGACATAAATTTGAAGTATGGAATGACTTAAACTTGAACATTACACTGTTTATTTCTCCCCAAAATGAGCAAAGCCTACGAGCAGTTGAGAGTAGGACGAGTAGTAGACTGCTCACCCGCTTCCCTGAGAAGACAATTTAATGGTTTCAGAGATCGGACGGCGAAATTTAATCGAGCTGCGAGTGGGGGGCTGCTGTCCTCTATGTGAGTAGGCAAGACCGGATTGATTCATCGCCAATTAGAAGATCTAAAACCAATCAAGAGGCTTTGGGTTAGTATTGTTGTATGTATGTCCACTTCAACTGCACCCACTTGCGCGGTCGAGTGGAAGCTCTGAGCTGCGCATCGGGAGGCAATTAATGAGGAGACAATAGCGATAAGAGGTCCATACTTAGGATTTGTACGCATGTCGATCGGATCTTATGGGGGAGGCTGGGGGGGGGGGGCCAGTAATTTGACCATGTAGTAGTTAGTAAATGCGGTGATGTGTGTATGATCATTTCTATATGCACGGGTGCATGCACGCAGCAAACTTCGATCACGTCAGTGCGTCCAGAGGTGCACGAATTCCACTGGTTTCTCGCTTCCGATGTGGGATTTTTCCGATGCCACCCGCCGTCTCGGACCGAGTCTCAGATAAGTTCATAGAGGAAAACTGCTCCTATCGATTGAACCACCCAACTGTACCTAATTGGCTAGCCATGCTCCGACTGACGACTAACACGTCAGCCGACCTAACCATTATGTGAATATTGAACCTCTCGTAGTGGGACCAATATGCCCATCTCCAGCACATGGTAACTGTGTAGGTAGACACAGTTCCTACATTGTTATAAATGTCGTGTTTGATAGAGAAAAAAAATATAAGTTCACTAATATTTATAAGTCCCACTTAGCGTAGCTTTCTTAAGGTGTTCTAGCCGTACCACGATCTGTTGGGGAAGCTGACCTTCTCAAAGATCTAACCCACGCCATCACCCGGTTAACCCATTCCTTGACCAGTACTGCATCAATATATAAGCATATGGCTGTGGTTAACCCGTTCTTTTTCTTTTTGGCATAAACCGCCGGTATCCAGATGAACTTTGTCCAACTGACTAATCCGGATCGTTCCGGGTCGGCCCATTTAAGGGATTAAGAGCTCCTCGCCGCAGGTGAGACTCAAACTCAAATCCTCCCATTAAAATAATGAATGTCGAACCACTTGATCACGCTCACGGTGAGGATGGTTAATCCGTTGGTTCCTCGACCAGCACTGCATCAATATATGAGCATAGGCAAGAGTAGTCCACCAGGTTCTGGAAGCTAATTTACACTGCCTAGCTATGTGGGATCATCGACTCTGATAGGTGCGTGCATATTATTTTATTTCTCACGGCTAACGTTAATTTAAATATTTAAAGGGTAAAAATAATTGTTTTCTGCAGCCGAGCGGAAGGAAAATAGTGATGGCAGGTACTGATGTATTATTATAGGACCAGTTTAGGAAACATTAAATTATTTTTTTAATTCAAAAAAAGGGAAGTCAAAAGAAAAAGAAGAAGAAAGGACCAGCTAGCTGCTGCGGCTGCTGCAACTACTACTAGGGCTTATTAATTGCCTAATAACTTAAGCAGAGCCTATTATTTCAGGGAAATTTCCAGCGATTAAGATGGCCAATATTATTGTTTCCTCTCATAATAATTAAAAATACGGTAAAATTAATTAATTAATCAATTTTTAAATTAAACGTCACTTATTACGTGGATAAAATTATTTAAATATAAATTAATAATTTGTTAATATATGCGTACGGTAATAAGACTGCGTTTCTCAACTAGATTAGCTTATGATTATTGTTACTTTTTTTATAAAGTAATTCTACATTATTTATTTACTGTAATTAATTAAAAATAAAACATCCTGTATATGACATCATCTAATTGATTTTTGAGCATGATATGCTCCACGTTTGGTCGTCTACGATGATTTGATTTGCTAACGGTGAACCGTACCATTTCACTTCCCCGGCCAAATTAACGGCATGCCGTGTGTAAAATACAACGGGTTTATAAGTTTTTTTTTTTGTTAATAATAAGGTACCGATTGTTAATTTTATGAATTTTATTTCTCATGCTGAATTTCCTTTATCTATTCATATTTAAAAATCTAGTATACATATAATTAATTTATATCAAAATTTTAAATATTTTGTTCATATCCAAATTAAATAGACTGTTTTTCTGTGTCTCTTTCAAGAGTTGGATCAACCAAACGGGAGACTCTGTTGATCTTCCCCCCGCCCCACACCTTCATGTCATAACATCATATCTATATATATATATGTATATCTCTATATATATAAACACATCTCCCATTGATTGGAAAGCATCAACACCCTCCCATATGCACACATAGGGACAGCGTTTGGCAGCCATGGAAGAAGACGCATTCAACAACCTCCACACCTCCTCCGACACCGACCTCGACTTCAGCTTCAACTCCGTCTCCACCGCCACCGACCGCACCTTCGCCTGCTCCAGCGCCCGCTCCAGCCTCGCCCGCTCTAGCCTCACCCTCAGCTTCAACGACCGCCTCTCCACTACCTCCTCCTATACCCCCTCCGGCCCCTCTTCTGCCTCCTCCTTCTCCTCCCGCCCCCACCGTAGCTCCGATCCCAACTGGTCCGCCATCAAGACAGCCACCACCCTGTCCTCCGACGGCCGCCTCCACCTCCGTCACTTCAAGCTCCTCCGCCAACTTGGCATCGGCAACCTCGGCCGCGTCTACCTCTGCCGTCTACGGGACTGTGAGACCGCCAGCTTCGCCCTCAAGGTCGTCGACCGGGAACACCTCTCCGCCAAGAAGCTCTCTCACATCGATACGGAGGCGGAGATCCTTTCCTTGCTCGACCACCCTTTCCTTCCCACTCTCTACGCCCACTTCACCGCCTCTCATTATACCTGCCTACTCATTGACTACTGCTCTGGCGGCGACCTCCACTCCCTCCTACGCCGTCAGCCCTCCAGCCGCCTTTCAGTCCAGGCCGTTCGCTTCTTCGCGGCGGAGGTCCTCGTCGCCCTCGAGTACCTCCACGCGCTCGGGATTGTTTACAGAGATCTCAAGCCCGAGAACATCCTGCTCCGGGAAAACGGCCACGTCATGCTGTCTGACTTCGATTTGTGCTTCAAGGCTGATGTGGTCCCCACATTCAGAACCCACCGTGGGGCCACACAGGTTAGTAACGGTAGAAGTAACCGTAACGGGACGAACCACGCCCTCAGGCGCGGCAGCTGCTTCCGTCCAGACAACAGCCGGAGGGAGCCGTCCGAGGAGATCGTGGCAGAGTTCATAGCGGAGCCAACGGCGGCTTACTCCCGTTGCTGTGTAGGCACCCACGAGTACCTGGCGCCGGAGCTGGTATCCGGAGCCGGCCACGGAAACGGCGTCGACTGGTGGGCGTTGGGGGTGCTGATCTACGAGCTGCTGTACGGGACTACGCCGTTTAAGGGGGGTAACAAGGAGAGCACCCTGCGCAACATAGCTTCGAGCAAGCAGGTGAGGTTCCACGTGGCGGAGAGAGAGGAGGAGGGGATGGCCGAGGCAAGAGACCTAATCGAGAAGCTCCTGGTGAAGGACCCGAGGCGGCGGCTGGGTTGTGCT
This sequence comes from Sonneratia caseolaris, assembly GCA_900006705.1. Taxonomy (NCBI): domain Eukaryota; kingdom Viridiplantae; phylum Streptophyta; class Magnoliopsida; order Myrtales; family Lythraceae; genus Sonneratia; species Sonneratia caseolaris. The sequence continues at coordinate 721,443 of CXYZ01011404.1, forward strand.
GGAGGGGCGACGGACGTCAAGCGCCACCCATTCTTCGACGGGATCAAGTGGCCGCTAATCAGGACCTACCGCCCACCCGCAGAGGTCCGGGGGCTAATGGCCGGGAGGAAGGCGAGGTCAAAGTCAAAGGGCCAAGAGCACGTGAGCCAAGTGGCTGGTAGCCACAGGAGGCGGCGGTGGTGGTGGAGGAAGGGCCTCGCGTTCCTCATGAGGGCAAGAGGGTCAAAGCACACTTATTACCGCTCCGGGAGTTACAATTCCAACCACAGTAACGGCAACTATTACCGTTACTATGCCCTTAAATAAGAGCCGGAGATCAGATTGAATATTTGCCTCTCCCAAGATCACCACCACAAAGAGCTTAATAGTGCTGCATGAAGTCTCATTTCTCTTTAAATTTTAATCTTCAATGGATAGTCAAGTTAGGTCGTGGGAAGCAACCAAAATTGTATCAGTTTTGGTGGGTGAAATTAGTTGATTGTGTACATTACATATATACAGTTGAGAAGTACATTGTACATGAATCAGACAGAGTGACACAAAATGAAAGTTTCTTGCCCTTTTGCTCCTGAAAGAATTCCATGACGATCTTTTTTATCTTTTTTTCCCTGACCTTTACGTTCTCGATCGATATTGACAGGTTTCGGGTTCTGCTTGAATTTATGTCATTAAGAATGTCTTATTTTGCTTGAAACTGGTGTATTCATGATAACAGAGTCTTGAAACTTGGACCGGATTTCCCATCCAGTCTGGTTTTACAGGACAACGTCATCGAAGCTACGTATGTAGCACTTTTCCATCACATGCAGCCGTAAATCTTGAATCTTGATTATGTAACTTAGATGTTGCAACCGTATGAACTGGCGACTGCCGACATTGGACTTCGAGTACGGGAAATCAATCAGCTTCACGGGACCAAAATCCCCGACACGTAGCTCGAGCAAGTTGTCCTACAGTTTTGAGTGTTGGCTCGCAGACAAGTGTTCTTCTCCTGAGTTCCCGGTTTCATGTATTGTTATAGGAGAAGCACCGATTCCTGGTGACGATAGAATCCTAGAGTCTTGCGTTCAATTGCCCGACAGATTCTCACCATGAAGATCATCAGATCGGAAACATATATCCTATTATCACTGAAATGAGGTTCACAATCTTCTCCGTGGAGGAGCCTGCCTATATGGAACTCAGTCCAGGTGCCAGAGCAGAGGCCCTGTTGGAGGGAGGGATTGTTGCTCCGGGTGCCGTCCATGGAGCCTATCACGGGACCAATGCGGGGATCAAATTTTTCCACGTCCCGCTAGGCGTTGACAACTTCACCTGCCAACCAGCCCCCACTCGCAACCGAGGTTTGATGTCACCTAGCACACGATCACACCACAACGAAAACGAACACAAACAATATATAAAGGGAAAACTCCACTTGTATTTACAATTGTACAAGTATGAAAAACCCTTGACAAGAGCAAACTCACTCAACTTGTCGAATATATGTCTCACGACCTCCGTGTCGCTTGCACTCCTCACTCGACACACCCTAACCCAACATACTTCGGCGTTATAAGGGTAAACGGGACTCACTCTCCACTCACCGCTGAGCTACAACTTACAGTAGCAACTCTATGCTCTACCTCTCTCGCTCTCCCTCGTGTTTCCCAGCTTTCTCTAGCTGCTCTCTTTGACTGTCTTCTCTGAGACATCTTGAGACCTTTGTGATTTCTCCCTCTTTCGGTTGTGCCTCCCGGTTGTGTCTTGAGAATGAGACTGACCCCCTATATATAGAGGAGTCTAGCAAGCCCGATATGGCAACTAATATATTTGAATTCCTTGACTCATTCCATCAGTTTTCCAATTTGTCAAATCCCTTTAAGATTATTTCCATAACAGATTGATTAACATATTCTTGGAGAAACTTTTCACGACTGTTGGCTATCACATGATCTTCATCTTGACCATGTTCCGTCCACCTGAACAGCTTCTCGGCCGCACTTGGACATTTGCGCCCTACTTGGTTATTGATTGATCACTAGCCGCTCCGTATAAAGAAACAATCAATCATTTCCATGTTAGTGTCAGTAATCCTTATCCTGTGAGCACCGATCTTGCGCTCCACAACATTCCGCGCACCTTCTGTGAGTAGTTGCACTTCACGCACTCGATCATCGGGTCCCGCTTGATCCAGTCTTCACTTGCGTGTCTGCATCTTCACTCGTCCACAGTGCACTATCGTCGACCAGCAACACATGGCTCCTCTGATCGACCCCGATATGAAGTGATCAAGCGCCTCTCAATCACTCTCNTCTCCGATCAACCCCGCTATGAAGTGATCAAGCGCCTCTCAATCACTCTCCGCTCATGTCTTAGCATTCCCGGGCTGTCTAGCGATCATCCACCTTGCATTGGTCGACCAACATCGACCCTAAGGCCATGGCACTTGCATTTAGTCCACCAAGTCCTTGCTCCGCACCACTCCGCTTGGTTGCTCAAGCAAGTCTCCTGTCCAACTTAGCCTCCTGACCACAAACCTTCTCTCCACGTGCCCCGCATTAGCACGTATGCGCTCCCGCAGCCACGAGGTACAACCTACGGTACGCATTATTCCGGCTCATAGCTCATGGCCGTAACAGGGCCCCTCTACGTCGAGCCGAGTTTGGGAGGTTGATCCTCGGGAAATTCGGGGAGTTAGTTGGCAATCTTCCAGAGCTCTGAGTTCACAATCTCCACAAGTTCTACCGGTCAAGGCCTGCCAAACGGGACACGTTTCATTGCAGGATGACTCCTAAAAGTCACTTCCTTGCTTTGAATTTCGAATTCCACGAATCCATTGATCATTTCAGTTCTCAGTCCTTGCACCGTCGTTTGTGCTTTAATTCCTTATCCTTCCTTTCATCTGTTCTTGCAATTTGGAAAGTTTCTGTGTTATATCTGCGTCCAACACGTCTCCGAGAAAGCTGATCAGGAAGAGACCTCATCAACAGTCATCGTCCTACTCTGAAGTAAGGAAGATTATGACTTCATTGAGTTTATCTTAATCTACATAGACAGGGGGCTCCATTTACTTATAAGAGACGATGAAATCGACGGACTGCACCACAAATACGTATCAAGACACTACACTTCATGACGATATGAGTCATGAAAGATTACTTGCAGAAACTCTCGGTACGACGCCCTTCTAATCTTTCACCGTCAGATACAACTCTTCGGGATCCCAATATTGATTGTATTAGTAATCACTCGACCCCAAACCTCTTCCTGAGTTCCAAGACGAACCCGTAGACCTTCTCCTGGTCGGGAAGAGACTTGGAGACGCTCTCCTTCTCCAGGCACCTCTTGGCCCAGGAAACCAGCTTAGGGCACTCAGCCTCTATGCTGAAGTTCCCACAGGTCTCGTAGGCGTAGAACCAGCTATAGTACGGGACAAGAACCACGTCCACAAACCCGAAGCTCTCGCCCCCGAAGTAAGGCCCGTCGCCGAGCTCTGCCTCCAACAGCTTGAAGCACTCTATGAGCTCCTTCTTGGCTGCCTCCTGTTCTTCCCCCTTCGTAGCCCACAACTTCCGACCGAGATCATATGTCTGCACAGAAGCACTGTCGTGGATCAGAACTTNCCCCCCTTCGTAGCCCACAACTTCCGTCCGAGATCATATATCTGCACAGAAGCACTGTCGTGGATCAGAACTTCACAAACACAATAACTGCAACCTGTAAATAGGATGCAACCGCAGTGCTTTACCTTCTTCTCGACATAGTCAGCCCAGAACCGAGCATGTGCTCTCGCATAGGGATCAGAGGGCAGCAGAGGGCACTCATCTGGCCACGCCTCGTCCAAATACTGAAGCGCGATGACTGACTCACAGATAGGCTTACCGTTGTGGATGAGGACCGGGATCTTCTTGTGGACCGGATTCGACTTCAAGAGGAGTTGGCTCTTGTTCCATAAGTCCTCTTCCCTGTACTCGTAATCGATTCCCTTCTCGGCCAGGGCGATCCTCAGCCTCATCCCGAAAGGGCTGGGCCAGAAATCCAGCAGAATCACCTCCTTCCCCGACATCGTCCTGAACCAACAACTACAATCTCAATAAGGTTTGGGGCAGCTCCCGGAGGTTTTCACTCGGATTGTTCGGGAACAAGAAAGTGTATTTAATGTGAAACCAATAGGCGATGACGACGGTGAACTTGAGGTGGAGCATTCACATGTCCGATTGTCCGTCGATGTCTTCGAGGACTTTCCGAAGATGCCTTACATGTCCAATCGCATTTCCATGCCATCAGAGTCAGCAACTTGCCTGTCATTTTTCCTGACCACTTCACGCATCAGGACAACTGGGAAGAAACACTAAGGCCCCGCAAAAGGGACATGTGAATGCGACATTTGATTGTCGCCGACGAACGGTATCCGGATATGCATCGACTCACTCTCAGAGTGGACCCTATGCACTGCTAAACCTTACGTATAAGGGACGTGTCACATACAGTAAATGGGCTTTATTTCCCTCAACGAATCACTGTGGGCCAAATGGATTTTTCAGAAAGTAATGGGCCTACTTTAGGCCCATTGTAGCTGGCCATTTCCCCCCTTTTTCTTCGGCCGGTGGTGGTGGTGGTGGTGGTGTGGGGGTCGGGGAGGGGACAACCGGACAGTGAATGCTCTCACATTTTTGGCCCACAAAAGGTTGTCTGATACCATGGACTTGTCTCGATTAGTGTTTAAGAGGTCTTACCTCCGATTCATGCACGTCATTATCTTCTTCTAGGCCCAAAATCGCCAACAGGTAATTCGAGAATTCCACCAGGCGGATGAGCATTGGCTCAAGCGGAAAGTGCTCGCCAAGGCCCCCATTTCCCATTTACTGGAATGGGAGAAAGCTCCTCGTTCTGGTGNCTTATCTTCTTCTAGGCCCAAAATCGCCAGCAGGTAATTCGAGAATTCCACCAGGAAGATGAGCATTGGCTCAAGCGCAAAGTGCTCTCCAAGGCCCCCATTTCCCATGTACTGGAATGGGAGAAAGCTCCTCGTTCTGGTGGCAGCAGAATCCATACAGAGTATCACCATATTCCGGGGCCCAAGTATTCCATGTAATTTTAAATCGTATCGTCACTGCATTGAGGCTCCTATCATCGTATTTCACAACTGAACTGATCATTCTCAGCTCTGTGTTATGTCTTGGAGAAAATCGAAGAGGAACAGATCTCGCCATCCTGCTCTGAGGCATGGAAGATGCCAGCTTCATCGAGGGTATCTTGTTTTCAACAAGAATTCAGTTCAGATAATCGAAGAAACATTTGCTCCGCTAGGTGTCATGCGGTGACAGTTCAACGAATATACAGCAAGTCGAAACCACGTCAACATGAGTCTCCATGAACTTGTAAGAAAGGACAGAATCCATATTTTGCATAACAGATACGTATCAAGATGTTACACATTATGATGGCACGAGCCACGAGACGCATGTGACGTTATTTAGGGAAACCCTTGGTACAATGCCCTTTTCATTATTCACCACCGCACCCAGATTCTTGGGGATCCTGATATCGTATAAGTTAGCAATCACTTGATCCCGAACGTCTCCTTGAGTTTCAAGACGAACCAGTAGACCTTCTCCTGGTCAGGAAGAGACTTGGCGACGCTCTCCTTCTCCGAGCACCTCCTGGCCCAGGAAACCAGCTTGGGGCACTCCGCCTCTATGCTGAAGTTTCCACAAGTCTCATAGGCGTAGAACCAGCTATAGAATGGGACAAGGGCCGCGTCTACGAACCCCAGGCTCTCTCCCCCGAAGTAGAGCTTGTCCCCGAGCTCTACCTCCAGTAGTTTGAAGCACTCTATGAGCTCCTTTTTGGCTGCATCCAGTTCTTCCCCTTTTGTTGCCCACATTTTCCGGCCGAGATCATATATCTGCATAAAAGCACTGTCATGGATCGGAGCTCGAATACAACATAACTGACAAGCTATTCGAAGAACAAGAGGCATAATAATCACAAGCTTTTATACGGCCACGTTGCTGTACCTTCTTGTCGATATAGTCAGCCCAGAACCGAGCGTGGGCTCTCGCATGGGGATCAGAAGGCAGCAGAGGTGACTTGCCGGGCCACACCTCGTCCACATACTGAAGCGCTATGAGCGACTCGCAGACAGGCTCACCATTATGGATGAGGACAGGGATCTTCTTGTGGATCGGATTCAACTTCTGGAGGAGTGGGCTCTTGTTCATTATGTCCTCTTCCCGGTACTCATAAGCTATCCCTTTCTCCGCCAGGGCAATCCTCAACCTCATCCCGAAAGGGCTGGGCCAGAAATTCAACAGAACCACCTCCCCCTTGGACATCCTCACGAGCTGGCAACTATGATCTCAATAAGGTTTCGAGCACTTGCTGAGGTTCTCGTTCGGTTTTGTTCGAGCTCACCCACATAAGTGGCTATTTATAGAGAATCCAGACGATGATGACGATGACAGGGGCGAAGTTTTGAGGCTGACCTGTCACAGGAGTTTGACAATGTTCTCCTACGACTTTCTGAAGATCTCTCACAATAAGATGTCAAATTGCATTTGCTTGGCTCGTACTGCTACTTGCTATTCTTTTTCTTTCTGCTATCTTTCCCCCACAGGAAAAACGAAGGCCAGAGAAGGAACATGTGAAAGTGACATGAATTCTCATCCAACGTAGGATATTCATTGACTCACTCTCACAATGTTATCCTACGAACGAGAGATGTCATCGGCCTCCCAAATCGTGATAATCACCTACGACCAGACATGACATCCAGCCGCATGTATTATAGAACCTTACGAACGAGAGACGTGCCAGATGTTAAAAAAGATAGTGTCCATGGGCTTATATTATCCATTGCCACTTGTCCAGATTTGTCAACTGCCGCAATGCCTCATTGATGATGTCATAATAACCAACAACCAGACGGTCCAACGATTAATTTTATATCCTCTGTAATCAATCCTTCATCTTATATTCATCCCTAAGTCTCTCACGGGGTCTATTCTGATCTTACTCTGATATCCTCTTCTTCCATAAGCTCTCATGGGTCCAACCCATTCATTCTCGAGCCCACATAGGGTCGATAGCTAGATAACTCCGTGTGAAGCAGAGGATGAGACACTCACTGGCTGGTGGACGCCATTGACGGGACCACTGTAAGTGGGTTTTCCTTCCCTCGACGAAACACAAGTGGGCCGCCAAATGGGCCTTACCTTCAAATTTTATGGGCCAGTGATTGACCATTTCCTATTTGAGGGGACAAATGCATGCTCTTTCCGGCAAAAGAGCCACGTTGATTTAAATTTTAATAATGGTTCGTAACGACAGGTTGAGTTTCCTTATTTGACAACAGAAGGTAATTCATGCTTCCATTGCACTGAATTAACAGTGAAACTCACAGGACCACGCGTAATCACGTTAAGAGTAGGGTTCGACCCGGCCCAAGACGGCGTGGTCCAGTTCGGGTCCGGCGGGTCAGGCCGAAGTTGCCTTTCCATACATAAAGTACTCCGTCCAAATCACTGAGGAAACCCTATCCCTAGGTGTGGACGTTATTTACGTGGAGTGGATGTGCAATGACCGATCAAAGCGCATCATTAGATCCCGATTCTCGCTTTCCGTACACCTAAAATAGAGATGAACAGCCGTGACCGTCTTATCTCCTATGTGCCAGATTGTCGGCAGCGGTTCATGATCTATCGTCTAGTCTGATTGATAGATAGCACCTGATTAATGCATTTTTTTTTCCAGGCGTGGTCGTTGATGTCCGATCAGTGCGACCGACGAGGCGTCGAGGAAGGGAAGGACCAAGGAAGCAGCCTAACACCCCGGGACACGTCTCGGAATGCGTGGTCGGTGGAAAAGGGGTCTCTCGGGTGTCGGAGGATGGAATCTGGGACCGACTTTGTCCTGTCACGCGCGGAAAGTGGGATGAGGGTCGTTAGTGCTTGGCGGCAGTTTTTAGCCGTTGGAACTATTAATTACCAGGTTCACTATTTAATATTAAAAAAAAAAAGAAAAACAGGCGTAAGATAATAATTTAAATTTTAAATTTATTCGATTTTTATTATTAAAATATTATTATTTCTTTCTTTCTTTCTTTCTTTTCTCCTTTCTAACTCGTGAATGTCGGATGCGACTGAGAAAATTGGGGAAACGAAAAATAATATGTTATCGAAGCTGTCTCCTTTTGTAAGATATGATGCTGACCTGTCGGATTTGCATTTACTAAGGGCGGTTTTATCGAATGTTCCCATAAATTGATGGCCTAAGTGGGTCGCCTGGTCCAAGTGGAAAACGCGGTCTCCTGAATGCGCGAGGGTCCCTTGAGCGAGCATGAGAATTTTAGCTTTTGATTTTGAGGAAAACTATGCCGTAACTGTAATAAATTAATATAAATTAATTAAGATAATACAATACATTATTTTTTAAATAAGTCTCAAGTTCTAAATAATGCAAAATAAAATATATTATGTTTATAATTGTAGGGTTTTATTTTCCTAGAAATTGAGTGATGTCAAAATAAGGTAGCAATGTCATGTCTAAATAATCCATGTAAGAAAATTCTCAACACATCATTTATCAATTTAATCCCTATAAATTAAACATATCTAAACATACATAAACGTGCCAATTATAAATGCGGACGATTAATACGATTAATATAATAATAATAATAATAATAACAATTCGATGAAAATATTTAATTTATAATTATTATAATAAAATATAATAAATAAAATTTAATAGATAACAAATTAAATTAATAATAAACACAATTAAACAAGTGAAATATGTAAATATGTTTCCTACGTATTTAAATACATTTAATTAGATAAAGTTAATTATATCTTATCAAATTATACATATTTACCCTAATTTGATGGAACATGTTTAATTCCTTGTCATATGGGTCATATTTGGTCAAAAATTACCGGCCCCGTGTCAAGAGATACGCACGAGAATAGATTCCTGCTAATTAAATCAAGAGAGAGGATTTGCTGAGGATATGGACGAGACCAAGGTCGTTTTTGTTAGGCATACTGGGTAGAAATTTTAGCCAGATTCCCTTAATTTACACGTCCTTATATTCTTACCACGCGGCACCTTAGTTCACTCTCTTGTTAATTAATTTACTTACATGTAATCCATTTTTATTTACAGTAACAAGGGACGCCAGTAGGAGCCATAATTTTAAAAATCGGATTGTACCGGCCGGTTCGATCGGGAATCGGCCACTTATTCGATCTGTTTCCTATAAAAGATCAATTGCATTTTCAATGAGGTCAACTCCAGTAAAATCAGCTAGTTCTCGATCTGACTGGTAAACCTAATTGAATCGACAGAAAAATCGGCCGACTTAAAATTTAAAAAATAAAAACATATTATAATATACCTATTTATTTTTTAAAAATTATATTTATAGTTTATGTTAACTTTTTGTTTAATATAATTATTATATTAATAATTGATGTTATAAATTATATTTAAATTATGATATTATATAAATTTATTAATAATATTACTTATTAAATATGCGGTCTAACCCATTGAACCCCGGTCCGACTCATGAATCAATGAACTCATACTTACACCGGTTCGCGGTCCGGTCCGGTTTTAAAAACTATGGTAGTAGCAATATAATTATGAATTTATTGAATCAATTTGTGACATCTTAAAATCTCGAACGATTTCAAATATGATAAGTGAATAAGGCGGGTATATCTCATGACTCGGAACGAAATTATACGGTTCAATTTCAGTATTGTAGCTAAATTTTAGAATAGGGGATTTCATTGGCTTTTACGAGACGTGAACCGAACCTGGAGGTTTAGAGATTAATGAAACCAACGTGAAGCTTCTGAAGGGGAAAAAAAATCTAGGTGAAGCTAGTCTTGTCCCAGAGGTTAGCCACAGATTTTGGGACGGGTCCCGCCGGCAAGCGGGTCCCAGGGGCTAGTCAGCTCTGGACCGACAGCGCATGTTGGTCAACAAAGCAATGGTGGGCCCGCGGACAAGAAATGCCGGCAAGGAAAGGACCATCGTTGCGTTCCGAAGCCCATTCGGCATCTGAGCTGAAGACTGTTTTTGCGTTGAAAACGTCAAGTGCAAATTTCACCGATTATAATCGGTGATGGTGTTGGAAAACGAGATCAGCTAAAATTACGGGGGAGTTATCCGACTTAAGATATTATTCCAGATGGGACTTCTCGACGGTCCAGGTGGACACAGCTGCCTTCTACTCTGTCCCGCCACGTAAGCACACGTCTAATTCGTAGCTGATAATTAACACCGCACCAAACCCACCCCACAGTCCACGCCATCCCCCTTTTTTTTTTTTTTTTCCCATGTCTCGTTATGATGTGATCCTCCCCAGCGTCTATCACATCTACTTGCCCAATCATTCCCCGCATTGCGATCTCCATGGCACACTTGTCACGAAACTATTGCCGATCGGATGCTTCTACTCGTCCAACCTGGATCGTCCATTATGTCCTTACCGCATGGCACAACATACATACAGCTCGGTTACAGATCCGCACCGGTCGATCATGTGAAAGAAAAGGGATCGAATGACATGATTTGTACACAAATTCAACAACGTCACCTAAATCGAACCCCTCCAAAATCGAGTAAGCGTTGAAAGACGGTTCTCTACTTTCTTAACCCGCTTGCTATCCAAGAATGGTTCGAGAGCCTTTGGATCATGGTAATAATTATATTAAATTACATGAAAAATCATTTTTCACTAGTTGAATGGACCGTAACATGAAATTATTGTGTCCGGTAAGTATGTGAAGAAATAACGTAAGAGTATAATATTTTTTGGTCTTCTTTGAACGTGTCCCGAATTTGTCTTTACCCACAATTTTCCTCATCGATTCATGTTGGGTGGCTATAGTGGATAGACCGAAATCTCCTTTTTCTAACTTGCATTATTGCACATTAGGAATCCAATGCGCGAAGGAAAGAAAAAAACGGTGTTTAGAGGGATCATTAAACTTGACCATTGTGGCTTTGAATGGTGTTAAAATATACACAAACGGCTATTCAGAAAACATTAGACCCCCACTGATTCAGTTCGAGATGGGTCGTCTCACTTATAATTAAAGTTCTCATAGTATATATTCTTTTCATTTAAAATATTCGAATACGAGACGTGTCTTGGTTATAGTTCGATCTCATGTTCCGTTGGTCCGTCGGAGTAAATTCTTTTGATCACGAAATTCTTTTATTTATAATATATGGAGTATAAAACCTTTCAAAAAGGGAATAGATTCCGAAGAACGTAGATTAACTCACAGTGGTGGTGATTATTACCGTAAATTGCTCTTCTTAAATATAATCTAGTTCGGGTTGGTTTGTTGGCACATGGCAGTTTTTCAGGTGCAAGCCGGTGGGCTGGTCTTCGACGACTCTAATAGTAAAATCTTCCCGCCCGGGTGATTGCTAAATTAAAATAATAATTTAACCGATTACGACCTGAAGGGAAATTTTATTTTTCAATATTGTAAATGACCGAAATTGCCCACTCGATTACGCAAGACAGAATGCATCAAAATTCATGCCCCCATAAGCGAATTAAGTCATCTTCAAATGCGCAGGAACATTGCACATGATGAGTCATGTCCCAAAACCATAATTTTAAAAACCGGACCGAGTTGACCGGTTCAACCTGGAACCGGTCACTCATCCAGCCCGATTCCTATAAAAGACCAAACTGCACTTTCAATAAGGTTAACTCTGGTAGAACCGGTTGATTCTCGGTCCGACTGGTGAACCCAATTGAACCGATAAAAAATTGGTTGACTTAAAATAAAAAATATATATATTATAATGTACATATTTTATTTTAATAGACTTATATTTATATTTTATATTAAATTTTTATTTAATAAGATGATTATATTAATAATTTTTGTTATAAATTATATTTAAATTATAATATTAT
>CXYZ01011404.1:734748-754196 GCA_900006705.1 Sonneratia caseolaris
TTATAAATTATATTTAAATTATAATATTATATAAATTTATTTGTAATATTATTTATTAAATATACGTTTCAATCTATTAAACTCCGATCTAACCTATAAATCTATATTTGTATCAATTTTCGGTCTAGTACGGTTTTAAAAGCTATGCTCAAAACTGAATAGCCACCCGCAGACTTAATGACATGTCATAATTAATCACCAAATAATTCAATGATTAAAAAATATATATTTAATCAATAATATTATCCTAAACTTGAAATTGATAGGGTTTTTAGCTTATTTTTTTCTTATTAGGGTGGCATTTTATAGCTATTTTTGAATATCAATTTTCTTTTATATATACAAATTTTTTAATCGAACAAAAAAAATCCTAAAAAAGTTGATGCCAAGATGCATTGATTTAAGGGCAGGTCACGTTTAATCATCAAGCACTCGAATAAAGTAGAGCTCGAATTAGTCGAGAGAATCTCACTTCCCGAGCCGTAGAATGTATAGACAAATTAACGCTCGTTAGCTAGATTGCAATCTTCATTCCCATTACCAGAATGTATTCAATTCGGCGTATTATGATCAATTAAAATATATATATATAGACGCGATTTCCATAGATTAGTGCTGCCCATGTGCACCCAACAAAAACTAACCATCGTCGTGCTCTAATTTATACGTATAAATAAAGTATAAAACTCACCCAGAACGGTGCACACACATATAATGGTTAAGTATGTTTTTGCCTGTCATTGATTATTAGAACTTCATTTCTCTAATCTCTTGTTAGCAAATAGAAAAAAATATATATATATATATATATATATATATATATGATCAAATGATTTTTAGCCCCTAACGAGAGTACTTGACTTGAATTGAGATATTATGTATTCTTTTTTGTATAGTTTGAGGAGGGGCCAAAAAATATTTCATATGAAAGTTGAATCGCTGTAGCAAAAACCCATATGATCCAGCAGACAGTACTGCCCAACATTGCCGAGACTGTCTCGAGCACTCCCCACTTGATTGTCTCACTAGGGCAAATGGCCGGTCATACGATTTCTCGACCAGAGACCGACTAATTATACACTTCGCTTTTTTGTATATGTTTCAAATTATTAACCCTCCATGGACCCATCAGAGGGGAACTGGTGGGAGAGCAATGTTCCCTTCCCTCTCACTAGTCTTCGAATTTCCATAAAAAAAAACTTTGGATATATACTATATCTTTATTTTTCTGATAATTCAATTGATTTTTTGTTTCTCTATTCTCACTAACAATTCAAAAGTAGAGGTACGTGATATGACGTCACGGTGTATGGTATTCGGGTTCACGGTGCATCATCCATAGATATATAGATTTGAGTAAGTGAGGAGCAACCGACCTTCTATGTCAGCAAGAATGGTGGATCGGAACCCTATCAAAGCCTAACCCCAAAAGTACAAAGCTCTCTCCCCTCTCTCTCCGCCCATCAATCCACCGGAAATACAATAAAACCCTAAAAATACAGGGAAGAGCTGAATCGGGTCACGTCACATCAAGTTCAGCCACATGTTTCATTTCAAATTCACAAAATTGATGGTTCAGATTCTACGGTGGACTAACCCAAAAAAAGAAAACTCAAGCTGGCACATTCTGACATGAAGTTGCTCAGACATAAAACGATAATTCTGAATTTTTAATTTTCCCTACTTTATCCCCTGAGGGTCTCAAATATATCAATACCCCGATGTCAATCGGACAGGGTGGAGGTCCCTGCACCCACAGCACGACCGCCTGCCCACGGGCCATGTGAAAGGTGGCCCCGGGGGTGTTCTTGCCGGTAAGGAGTCGACTGCAGAATCAACGAGATGGTTCTCGTTCTCGTGACCTCCCTAATTTCTGAAATTTGGTTCCCCATTTCACATATGTCCATAAATCAAGTCCCTTAAAAGGAAAAAAAAAAAACAACGATCACTTTAGGTTTTTATATAAATTGGGTGGCAAGTGAAGCAAGTTTAGAGCACTAATTGATACTTACTGGCACTAACAACCCCTATTAGAAATGGCCAACATCACTAATATAATTCATGGCGGTTGAGCAATAATAATCCACAGAACCCTCTCGCCGCTAAAGCTTTCCGGCCCTCATTTAAAAAAAAAAAGTTTTTCATCGTGTGGCACAACTTTAAAAGGGCCACGATGATAATTACAATTAATTAACTGTAAGCTAACAAAAAGTTGGGGTTGGTGGGAAATTGAACCCATAAATCTAGAAGGAGATAGTAGAGAAATGAGGCTAAATATTAAGTACGGTTCTACCATAAACTATAATAATTAAATTTAAAATCTCCTATTCAAATCAAACTTTTTTTTTTCAGGACCACACTTTTAAAATTTAAACTCACTGTCATAGTCAGTATTAGTGTTAACCTTTTGGTTAATCCCCGACGATAAGAAAAGAAAATGAGTGAATATTTTTTTAATTGGGATTAAGAAATAGGTTTTATTTGCCTAGTGCACCTTTGTCACCGGCCGATACACACACACACAGTACTTATGAATGTCTTTTTTCTCTTTATATAATTATTGAATTCGTCATATAGTTCATTACAAGCCATTACGTGTTTGTTCGTGATTTAACAACTAATTACTGCATGCTTTATGCTGTTTTGGAGTCATCCATGACATTGGAAAGACCAATCACAATTCGTACATTGGACAATATGTATCGGACAATATTAGGAGGAAGGGATATGATTGTTTTTTCAGGATTGGGAAAAGGCATTCATGTTCCAAGAAAATGATATCTATTGAAAGGTGCACAAGGATGTTTATTAGGAACCTTTCTTATATTGGAAACAAGGAGGAAGTGTTATGATGGGGCTTGGGGACCTCTTCTTTGAACGGTTCATGGAATGGGATGCTCAACTCTCATTAGATACATATATTTATATATAAACTTATATAAATTCATGAATTTATGTGATGTATACGGAAAAAAAAAAAGAAAGTATTCATATTTGGGGGGAAAAATGATATCTATGGAAGGAAGAAGAAGAACTGGGAATCTCTTAGGCATACCTAACCCATATGTAGATGTGGCAACATAAAGAAGAAATGATAAGAATTATTCTCATAGTTTTTAAGATATGGAAAATGTACTTATTAGTAAACATTCTTGTTTGGCTCAAATGGCAGGTCTAACAGATAATCTTTTTTTTTTTTTCTGTTTCTCCCAAGTTTGACCCTTGTCGATTATAAAATTAACTAGGGCAACCATATTATGTGGTCTTGTCGGACAGGATCATCGAAGGGAGTTTCTGTTTTCAGGGTCTCCCCCCATTCTACACTGATTGATCAGAGGAAGCTTGTTTGATTTTGAACTCCAAATAGTCATGAATGGGAAAAACATAGAGAAGCCCTAGTTACTGATTATTTTCTTTCCTTTAATTAAAGAATTTGCCCCTGCACAGAGCATGTAGGATATTTTATTTGGCGAGATGAAGGAACCACCGAATAAGTTGAGAGTGATGCGAGGGTAGGCCACGGTGAGCTCATCATGTCATCATCCTATCTCATGATCAGATCGCATGTCCAATCTGGTCGTTATTCAAGGAGCTCGAGAGCAACTTAGATGGAGCAATGGAGATCATATTCTCTTGTGCCAGCGCTCTCTCCCTGCAAGGAAAACTCGGAAAGAATTAACACTATGTAACGACTAGAAGATAATATCACCATCGAGCTGTTCTATTATAGGATATATGTATGAATAAGGAATTAACAGCACGTTTGCCGATGGCAAGCTCAGGAATATGGTAAAATCGGTCGAGTGGGGGATACCCCCACGAAGATGGGAGGCAAGCTTGTGCGGGTGGGGGCGGCGGTGATGCTGACCTTGATTTTCATGGGCATGGGTGACTTTGTGAGTCCGCCATGGAAACCCACCACGTGGAGGGGCTGGCTCCGCTCCTAAGAGGGTCGAACGCGGGTTTCGTACACCCTTAATGAGAAAGGCAGAGAGAGAGAGTGAGTGGACGTACGGGAGCAGTTGTAGCGTTGATCTTCAACTGAGATCTGAGAATTTCTTGGCTTGGATCCTGAGAATTCTACCCAAAATACTAAATATAATTAATTATATTCACTCCTCTAGAAAATGGACCAATGACATAGCTCACGGGGAATTCGACCAATCAGGTAGCGCACAGTTGTGCCTATTNCCTCTAGAAAATGGACCAATGACATAGCTCACAGGGAATTCGACCAATCAGGTAGCGCAAGAGCGCACAGTTGTGCCTATGTCTATGCGTGCGCTTCCAAAGTGTCGAGTTACGGGGAAGTTTAATGGCGTGATCAACGCGGGAGTTGGTAGACGTGGAAGTGTCATGGGAGAGTCAATGCCTTCCCACCCTCTTTTATCACACTAGTCCTTTTGCTAGCCTCGGGATATGACTGGTCACATTATTTATTATTAATCTTACATGAGCAAATTTAGTTTTCTTTAAAAAAATAAAAGGAAAATTAAAGAAATCTTATGAATGATAATTTAACTAGTGATTCTTTGGGTCTAAGATGGAGGGGATGACGTTGGATTGAGCTTTTACTTTCTCGCTTATTTTCTCTGAATTTAATTACGTGCGATTGATTCTTAATTAAGAAGGGTCGTTTCTCTCCCAGTGCATTAATTTATTTGTAACACGTGGTCTTCTCTGACAAGTCCCACTTCGTCACTCTGCCTATAAATACACCCTCTCTATCTTCCACAGCATCTTCCCTCCACAGCCTCGCTCGACTTCTGTCTCTCTCTCTCTCTCACTTTTTCACTCGATTTCTGTCAGCATTCAAAATCAACGCAAGAAATCTCCCAAAATCAAACCACAATCTTCTGAAGCAAGTAACAAAGGCAAGGGAAGCAACTCCAATGACTGCTGCAGCTCCGACGAGCAGTTCGTGGGTCCTCGGAAGATCAAGATTTCTGGGTTCTCCTCCGTCCTCACAGAGGTCTTTCTTGAATCTGGGCTTTGGCCCTTCTCCTTCAAGGCCCAACTCCATCTCCCGCTCTCTCCACTCGCCCTCCATACTCAACTTCCCAGCTTCATCGACCTCCATTGCTGCCCCTGTGGAGACACCCAATTCGACTTCTCCAGCTCCTTCCTCTCCCCCACAGCCTCAAAGTTTGAACTTGCTGCAGCGGGCGGCCTCGTTGGCCCTCGATGGGGTGGAGTCGGTCCTCGTGGCGCACGAGCGGAAGCACCCGCTTCCGAAGACCGCCGACCCCCGCGTGCAGATCGCGGGAAACTTCTCCCCTGTCCCCGAGCAACCCGTCCAGCAGTCCCTCTCGGTAACGGGGAGGATCCCAGAGTGCATCCAGGGCGTATACGTGCGGAATGGGGCCAACCCGCTCCATGAGCCTGTCGCCGGTCACCATTTCTTCGATGGGGACGGGATGATCCACGCGGTCCGGTTTTCAGGGGGCTCTGCCAGCTATGCTTGCCGTTTCACCGAGACCCACCGGTTTGTCCAGGAGCGATCTGCGGGCCGGCCTGTGTTCCCAAAGGCGATTGGCGAGCTCCACGGCCACTCAGGGATCGCCCGGCTCCTCCTGTTCTATGCTCGAGGGCTTTTCGGCCTCCTGGATCCGACCCAAGGGCTTGGTGTCGCGAACGCGGGCCTTGTATACTTCAACAAGCACTTGCTGGCCATGTCCGAGGACGACCTGCCGTACCACGTCCGAGTCACGCCGAGCGGAGACCTCAAGACCGATGGCCGGTACGACTTTGACGGTCAGCTGAGCTCGCCCATGATCGCCCACCCGAAAATTGACCCAGTCTCTGGGGATCTCTTCGCTCTCTCCTACGATGTTGTACAGAAACCATATCTCAAGTACTTCAAATTCGCCCCGGACGGAAAGAAATCTCCTGACATCGATATACCATTGGCAGAGCCAACCATGATGCACGATTTTGCGATCACCGAGCGGTTCATCGTGATCCCCAATCAGCAAGTTGTGTTTAAGCTGCCGGAGATGATATGGGGCGGCTCCCCGGTGGTGTACGACAAGGAAAAGGTCTCGAGGTTCGGTGTCCTAGACAGGAACGCCCGGGATGCCTCGGGGATTAAATGGATCCCAGTCCCTGACTGCTTCTGCTTCCACTTGTGGAATGCATGGGAGGAGCCAGAGACCGGTGAGGTCGTGGTTATCGGGTCGTGCATGACCCCACCTGACTCAATCTTCAACGAGTGCGATGAGAGCCTGAAGAGCGTCCTGTCAGAGATCAGGCTGAATCTCAGGACGGGGAAATCAACCCGCAGGCCCATAATCCCCGAGACCGAGCAAGTGAACCTGGAGGCCGGGATGGTGAACCGGAACCACCTTGGGAGGAAGACCCGATTCGCTTACTTAGCTCTTGCTGAGCCCTGGCCTAAAGTCTCTGGATTTGCTAAGGTGGACCTCTCGACGGGAGAAATAAGGAAATACATGTACGGCGAGGAAAGATACGGTGGGGAGCCTCTGTTTCTCCCTCGAGGCCCCAGTTTGGAAAGAGAAGATGACGGATATATACTAGTCTTCGTGCACGACGAGAAGGAGTGGAAGTCGGAGCTTCAGATTGTGAATGCAGTGACTCTTCAGCTCGAGGCCACTGTTAAGCTTCCTTCTCGGGTTCCCTACGGTTTCCATGGAACGTTCATAAGCTCCAATGACCTGGTTGGGCAGGCCTAGCAGGCTACGGTTCCGTAGGCCGTGGTGTTCAGAGATATAAGCTACTCTTAGAATAAGTGTACGTATACAGATTCGGGAACTACCAGAGGGATGGTTTCGGAAATGTCCCCGGAGTTTCCTCCAGGATGTTGTTCCTCTTTATGCTCTGTTTCCGGTTAGTTTAAGATTGGAAGATGGCAGTCTTGAGGAACCAGCTAGTAGCTTTTGTATGTATGTATTGGTCGAAGCTCAGCTGGTTTCTTCTTGTTCTCTCACCTCTTGTTGTGTATACGAAAGAAAAACTTAATACTACTCTACATCATCACTGTTCATTTCCTACTCTGTTCTTCTAATTGAACTCAAAGTCTTTCCTAGCATAGTTGACTGATCCGATCCGGATGTAAAACCAGGGATTCAGAAGCTTGTAAACATCAAATTTAGAAACTTTTACCAGATTCGAGTACCCTTTTACGCCCTGTCTGCCCCTGTTTCTGCCCATTTCATGCAGTGGAATGGGCCAATCAGTGTTAGTGAAAGCACTTGATTCCAAGTCGTACATAGCCGCAGTCAATCCACCCATAATACGACAGAAGACAATGAAGATCCAGAAAATGAAAGCTTTGCCTGTGGGGGACCGTTCTTGTTTAATCTAATGTGACCTCTTCCATATTGTTACCTACATATATGCATAGTACTACCTAAAAGGGTCACAAGTGGATCACTCCTTTAAATAAAGTCGTTGAAGCTCACTTAGATAGATTCACCCTTTTCTTTTCCCTATCGTTAATGGAAGGAAGGAGAAAGTTCAGATAGGGTGTTGATCCCCGATTGGCGGCTTTCCGGATCGTTGGGTGCATAACTCGGCCAATCATGTGGCGCAACATCATAGTACAGGCCATATGGAATGGACAAATTAAAAGAATTGCCCTCTTTTTCCTTTTCATCTTTGTGCTCCATTAAGGCTTTCATCAAGTGGGGTGCAAAAGCGTGATTTGACTCGGTAACTGTCTGATCATTTCTCCTCAACCTGGAGGGCGATATGGCGCTTGGGAACACTGAGAAGTCAACTTTGCAGGGGGCACTTATGTTTGCTGTTAGATTAGATTATACCCGTGTTGCTGCTGATGTTTTCTGCTTAGTCAGGTTGGTCCTTCGAACAGTTCTTGAAATTTTGGTGAATGCCCAAGATTTGGAAGTCTCAATCAAGCAAGAGAGCTTCTGTTACCGTACTGAAATTCGTTCTCTTGTGAATAGTTCGGGTCATTTTGCAACCTTCTTGTTGACGCTTGCAGCTACCATTATTTGCGTGCACATGTGCCTAGGAGAAGCCTGTCAGCAGCAAGGGCTGGAAAAAGAAAGAATTACGAGATAATGTTAGCAATACTTCAACTTGCCCAATTTGCTCTCCGTGATCATCCAATTCTTATCCGGAGATTCCGTGGCAATGGTTGCGTGACTCCAATCTTCTATAACTCTACTCTTGTAAAATCGAAACCAGCATGCCCCAGTCCTAGACGATGACAGAATCTTGTATTGAAGAGAAAAAAAAAATCAGATGAAACATTAAGATGCAGAAGCTTGGTTTGGCTTCTGGGATAGGCTATATCGGTGTCCATTGTCTCATAGATCATAAAACACAAACTATCACGTTTTAAGAAGAACACATTAAGTATGTCAATGTAGACATGTTTTTTTGGCGAATAGAGACATGCGAAAAGGACTTCGGCCGCACAAGCAACGGTGTCCATAAATCTATTAGGATTGATCAGAACCGTATTAAATGCATGCCCCTCACTCACCAATTAGAGAAAGCTCGAGAGGGAGCAATCATGGAGTTGGAGGCAATGAAAGCCAGGAAAGGGACATTTCTCATGGGCGAGCTTAGCTGAGCTGCCCCACCGGGTGACACTAAAATTGGACGCATATTACTAGGTTTACATTTCACCAGCTCGCCTTCACTGTCCGGCATCAGAATAGACTGCTGCAGTGCAGATGAACCATACGCTGCGCAGGAATGGATCCAGAAAAGCAAAAGGGCAACGAGCTAGTGAGATTTAAAAGGGAAGTGACCAAACCCATATCCCCGTAAATCCATCCATGGTAGTAAAGAGTGTGATGTTGATGCTCAATGGTGGTAATAATAGGATGAAGAGTGATGGGAGGGCGGATGGTGAAACATCGGCTGCGGGAAGCATTTGCCGTTGCTTTCCAAGGAAACAGACAAGAGCAATCCATGTGATGGCATTCCAACCGCATTCTCTGTTATTCCCGCTGTATTGTGTGCATCCTTTGATAAGGAAGAGCGTCTCTATTGGATATTTGTTCTGCCTTCGCTTGTTAGTATTCGAATGGGAATTGACGGCTGATGGTAGTTGCCTTGTGGCCTTTTACCCCTTCTAGAGGGCACTTTCTTAATGGCCAGTGTGGGTCGGTTGATACTGTTCAGCGGCCCTTCCCTTTAGCTAGCATTCCCAATTGGCAAAATTTATGAGCAACTAAATTGTAGTGCCTAGGAATCCAAGAGCAGCTCTAGGCATCAAAATTACCTATGGATCTCAAAAGAAGACAATATATGGTTATGACAATCCCAAGATTGCCCACCTAATCTATTCGGTGGCATTAGTCACTTCACATGCATAAGGAATAAAAGGAGACACAGGAGGATCAAGTTTGCTCCAGTGCAAGTTGAGCATAAACAAGCCAAACGGTGCCACTAACTTTTTATGTACTGTAAAAGGGACACATGCCAAGGACAAGGACAACACTCCATTTCTTCTCAATTATGATGGCATTTGTATGCGCTCAGTATTGTTAAAAGTGCGGTCCGAGTCGGTTCTAGGCAAGTTCAAAACAAGTCGATTCGGTTACGGGTCACAGCTCATGTAAATATAAATTGTTCATCTTTTTATTTTTTTAAAATGTTATTTTAAATGAATATTTTCTATTTTTTTCAAAATTTTAAATTAACTTGACAAAATTCGACCATTGATTTACATAATTTTTTGTGGTCTAGGCCGATTTTCAATGGTTCCAGGCGGTTTCTAAACTATTCCTAGCCGGTTCAGCATGGTAACGGTCTAGGCCGATTGCGGTTCAACGGGTTTATATTTCGGAACCGGCCCGTAACCACACCAAATCCACTAAAAATGGTTACGGGCCGGGTTAGGAGTAGTCTAGGCCAGTTCTGAGTTTGGAGGATCCGGTTCCGATCCAGTCCAGCCCGTTTAACATCTCTATATACGCTTAATAAGGTCCGTAAATACTTGAAAAACGAGTTCGATGCAATAACATCAAGGTTGAACTCTACCGGATGGGTCCTAGGTTCATTTCCATCGGATAGGCATACCGTGTGTCTACGTTCCCATTTCCCCCATCTCCTAATTAGCTCAGTATATCACCTTGATATATAAGCATGCCACATTATGAGTTGGGCATCGTCTGATCGTCTTGCACTCACTCTATACAATCTGAGCTTGACCGAGTTTTAAAAGATGATAAATCGTATTAACTAACTCACATTGCTCTTTCAATTTTCTGAAATTGATAAATAAAAAAAAAAGTAGTTATTAACCATCTTCTAAAAACGAAATATTCGGCATCTCCGGTTTAGCATCTTCCACTTACTCATCCCAGACCACCTCCTCTAATTGACAGATTGTGTTGCATCCGCACGGGTTTCAGAGTTGATAGGAGCGCGGTTGCCCATAAATCAGGAGGCTTCTACACAACACATTGATTGGTCGGGCCGGGCCAATATCTGGTACGTCCGCTCCCTTGCTCGCTTTTACGCGGTAGCAGAAAAACGACGACCTCACCAACCATAAATAAATGAATGAATGAATAAATTTATTGTTAATATTATGTCGAGGAAAAAGAGTATAGTAAAGCAAATATATATATATATTTACTAGAATAACTTCTCGGGCAGATCTGACTCAGATTTTGGACCGAATAAATCTATTTTAGGTTTGAGTGGGGATGAAAGGAGAGGAAGAATTCGGGTCGACGTGGCCTAATTCTGTTGGTCCACAGCACTAATCCTTGTTGTCCTCCTTATTATTGATTGGTGACGTCATGGCGTGCGTGACCAACCAATTGCCATGATGGCTGCTGGGTTATTTGGCAATGCCATAATAACAAAATGGGACGCAAACTGAGGTGGGGGCCCATTAATTGGGCTTGGGCCTGATCCTTCTAAAAAGCCCGTGTGATTGGGCGTTTACTTGGGCCCAATATTGGCCTCAACCAGAAGCGGGTTCAGGTTCGGTTTTCCAGATTTGAGTCGGTGCAACTCGCCCTCGCCCGAATTTGATTTTAGATGGCGTATACGGCGAGATATTTAATCAGTACGAATAATTACAACAACTCAACATGAATAAAGTCCCGGANTATTTAATCAGTACGAATAATTACAACAACTCGACATATCTTCTCTTTTGAATAAAGTCCTGAATCCGAGTTTTATAGGTAAAAAAAAATCCATGACCGTAAGGATCGTATCATTTAATAAAGTGGTCGACTAAATTTGAGTNCGAGTTTTATAGGTAAAAAAAAATCCATGACCATAAGATCGTATCATTTAATAAAGTGGTCGACCAAATTTGAATTGAATCAGTAGTGACCTATTAATCATACAGAGGAAAATAGGTAAGCATGGCGAAAGTGAGAAAGCATGCACGTCTTGTTATTTTAAATTCCAAATGCATAATTATAATTAATCATATTGATTAACTTAACCACATATCAGTTGCATGTGGTTTCCACGTGTATGGATAGTTACATATTTATAATGTATATATATATAAGCACGTGTTCTATTCCTGTTGGAGGAGAACATCATCAATTCTGGACTGACACAGGACAATGCACAGAAAGCAACCCATTGCATCTCTGCGGGAAAGGTTTGAGAAGACACTGTCTAATCAGTCATGTCCTATACACCGAAGCATGCTCACATATCATATCACATTGATCAGAAGACAGCATACACACACACGGACTCATATATATATATATATATTATATCACATGGAAAATGTGTTTAATTATGAATAAAAATATATCAAAATAATTAATACGAAGGCCAACAACTACGAAAATCGTCCCCATGAAACTTCCGTAGAACTTCGGTCAATGGAAATAATATGACGAAAAAGCCCATACGCTCCGTGAAGAATAAAGTAACTTAATTGTTTTTAGATACCTATTTATATAAGTTAATTTATTAATAAGTTATAAATTAAATTTAAAATTTTAAAAAATTAATATCTAATTATTAATAATAGATCATATTATCTTAATAAATTAATTAATTAATATAACACTATAGACTATGTATATAAAGGAAAAATTAATCGTCATCCTAACAAATTATGAGAAGACAGGGCGAAAAAGGACAGTGAAGAAAGCCACAACCAAAAACGAAGTCGCCTACTTCTTCTTCTTCGACGCTCCTCCTCCCTCTCTCCGTCCCTCTCAGTGAGCATCTCTCTCTCTCTCTCTCTGTGAACCTTCAAACCCTACGCTACCAGTCTCCTCTCTCTCTCTCCCCCATATCATAATATTAATATATCAGTACCGCTCCCTCAGTTCGTTTATTTGGTGGGCATTTATTGGCATTCCCTTTCTTGGCAGGGTAGCTCCTGCACAGCACTGGCGCTATTCCTTCTCTCTCGCCTGAGCTGAAGGTTTTCAGATTTGGGCTTGCTTCTCTCCCTCTCTCTCTCTCTCTCTCTCTCTAGGTGGGTGTTCTTGTTCTTGCTTGATTTTGATGGCTGCGGTTGCTGGGTCTCCCAATAAGGCATCTGCAGCTGCTACCGAGATCAAGAACTTGGACTCGATGCCCAACCTGGGGAATCCTAAGGCGGAGCCTAAATTCAACGTTCAGAACCTCGTCGATATGTTCACCAAATTGAATCCTCTGGCCAAGGAATTCTTCCCTTCTTCCCATTCCCCCAAACTTGACCGTCATCATGATCATCAGTTCCAGACGCAGACGGGTGCTAATGTCCTGACCAAGAATTTCAGCTCTGATAATTTCCCCAGTAACGGGAGGGTAATGACCACTGTCTTTCCCTTTGATCTCTTCAGTTCTCTTCTGTTTCTGAGTATTATCTGTAACTGATTGTGTTGGACTATGAATTCACTATGTCATTGTCATATGCCGCTAGGAGAATTGGATCATTGCCGTCATTTTCCTTTCCTTGTTTTTTGCTTCTTAATGAAAGTGAATTGGAGCGTGACGTGACTGGAGCTTCTAAATAGTTTTTAAAGTATCGGAATTCCTTGGGTTCACTAAATCAGTCAACTACAACGAGCCCTTTTCTTGACGATTGTGTTCTAAGTAATTATTGGAGGTTTTAAATTTTAGGACTCTCTGAGTGATTCGTTACACATTTGTTCATTCTGTATTAGGAAGCATGAAAATGGATTTTTTTTTTCGTGGTTCCTTGTTCTTTGGATCGTGGCATAATTAGACCTTCTGGGTTTGGCTAGTTTCTGCAATTGTATATGTGATGGTTTTAGTTAGAGTTTTTTAAATGCTGAGTACTTTCTGCTTAATCCTGGATTAGAATTTTCTGCTTCTATTCTCTATTTAAAGCGGTCTTTTGTACTTCAGAGATGTAGGATCATGTGATGAATGGTCGTTGGGGTAGCTTACGTGCTTCTCTTTCCTATCTTTTAGAGGCTCAATTTTGTGCCTTTTCTGTTACAGAGGAGAAATAGTTTCAACCAGGGAGCAAAAAGGTTGAAGAGAAGAGCTTTCAGGGCTGAAAAGGAAGATAGCATTAGAAGAACTGTTTATGTTTCTGAGATTTATCAGCATGTCAGTGCCATCTTCAACCAGCCTCATGAGCCAAATTTACCAAAATTTCACTCCATGTGTAATGTACCTTGTGCTGATAGCTGAAGTTTTTTTCCTTTGAGTTAGGTGACAGAAGAGCAGCTGGCTACTCTATTTAGCACCTGTGGACCAGTGAGTTATCACACTTGGCCTTAATTAGTTTCAAGTTTTGCATATAAATCCAGAGTAGCCTGAGCAGCTTCACATATGAGAATCTTTAGAGTTAGTTTTGAATTCTTATGACGCGATTGAGCAAGGGGGGGAGTATATGTATGTCATTCAAGTACCAAGTGGTCGTAATCCTTCTATTTGAAACACTATACGACACCATGTAATTGCATTCTTTTTTTTATTCCAGCATATTAGACGGGCTACTTGCACTTGAAACTAGAAGCTTCGACAAAGTAGATGTTTGGTTTCAGTTTCTTGTGGCAATTCAATTAACCTCTAAACAATCGAGTGGAAACTTTCCTTTTCAGCATTCTTGTGAAGTAATTCCATCCATTAACTTGTGGAGTGATTTTTTTCCCTTTTCCCCTACTATTGAAGGTTATTGACTGCCGAGTTTGTGGTGATCCACATACAGTTCTGCAATTTGCATTTGTGGAATTTGCCGATGAATGTAAGATAATTTTGTTTTGAGTTATTTAATTTCACCATATTACTTGCTTGCTTGGCAATAATTCTAACATATGCAGGGTCCTGTCCAAAAAGAGTTT
The DNA here is from genome assembly GCA_900006705.1 of Sonneratia caseolaris. NCBI lineage: Eukaryota > Viridiplantae > Streptophyta > Magnoliopsida > Myrtales > Lythraceae > Sonneratia > Sonneratia caseolaris. Next base: position 748,983 of record CXYZ01011404.1, read on the forward strand.
TGAGACAGACAGTCATAGTGACAATCTTTGTGGATCATATGATGATTGTAATGGAAGCTATAGGCTGCATAACTAATTAAGGATGGCAATTGAGTCTGTCCAGAAGGATCCTTTTCATTGTTGCCTGGTTAGATTGTCCTAAATGAAATGGACTTTTCCAATCAAAATGTCCTTGGAATTCTGTGGATAGATGGCGCAAGAGCTGCTTTAAACCTTGATGGGACAATGCTTGGGTATTATCCTGTGAGGGTCTTACCTTCAAAAACCGCTATTCTTCCTGTAAATCCCAATTTTCTCCCTAGGGTATGTAATTTGAATCAGTTGGTGCAATTCTCTACTTTGTAATTTATTAGCTTTTGTTCACTGTTAAATGTTATTATCTCAATTTGTCACAGTCAGAAGATGAGCGCGAGATGTGTTCTAGGACAGTTTACTGTACAAATATCGATAAAAAGGTGAATAACATTCTCAGTTCTATCCTTTCCTGTTTTGTTCCTCATCCTGAGTCCATGACCATATTGAAGGGATTTTTCTGTTCTCACGGCTAAGTTTTGTGCTGTAGCAGGTTTCTCAAGCTCAAGTTAAGAAGTTCTTTGAAACGGCCTGTGGCAAGGTCAGGATCCAAAAAATTGCATCCTTTTCCTTTTGTTTTCCATTTTTTTCAATTTTATACTTGATTACCTGCTGCTTCATTTTTTGAATATATAGGTTACTCGTTTGAGGCTTTTGGGGGACCACGTCCATTCTACCTGCATTGCTTTTGTCGAATTTGCTATGGTCAGTTTTATTTTCTGTATATGATGTAAGAAAAGCTATGAAACTTCATAGTAATATGTTCTTAAGTTGTAGTAAAAAGGTGGAGAGTTATCAAGAGACAAGAATCAAGGTCATAGAGATGGCTAAGTGGGATTCACGGCCCAATTTGTCCTTAGCAATGATTCTTTGTTTGTTTATCCAAGTCTGTCTATTCAGTTGAATTCTTCCTCTAGGCTGCTTTTTGATGGGATATCAAAAGATTTCAAGGCATGGCGAAATTTGCATTTCTTTCTGAAAACCAAACTCTCACTCGAGCTCTGATAGTGTGCATTCTGGTTTAAGATAATAGGTTGCAGAAAAATTCTCTTGATCTAAATTTCTTGCTTCTTCTTTGTTTCATGAGCAGGCTGAGAGTGCTATTGTTGCACTAAATTGCAGCGGATTGCTGTTGGGGACTCAGCCAATCAGGTACATCCTCTTGGACTAAGTTTTGTGATTATTTCATATTCAAAGCTCGGGGTGATAAATATGCAAGGTCTTTTGCTATGTTGCAGGGTAAGCCCTTCAAAAACACCAGTAAGGCCCCAGGTTGGCCGTCCATCCAACATCTGATGAGGTATCGGAACCTAACTTCTGCCAGTGCCAGGTAGGTGAAAGAACTTAAAATTTGCCGGTCTTTATCGACTTCTTTCTTTTCCGTCTCAGCAGAAACTCTCCTGTAACTGGCTCACATACTTCCTCTTGAAGCATTTAGAGGACCAATCTTGAATTTCTTGAGGTTCTAATTCCATCCCTTCTATGGATGGCTTGTCCATCGATGCATGGCTATCCCGAACTAAAATGCTCATGAGTCTCAACTCCCCGGAATCGTGTTATTCCATCTCCAAAAACCCTGCTGTTACCACAGAAGTCGTGTCAGAAGCTCGCCATCCTCTTGTCTTGATTCCCATCGCTCGGTAGGTCTCATCAGGCTTTGGCTGGAGAAAGTGGATGTATCCATCATGCCACCGTACTGGGAGACGAGCGCAGTTGTATGGACCTAGATCTGGGCGTGAATTCCCAGCTACGACCGCTAGCCATCACAGAGGCTTTCTTAGTGCGCCAAATCCCATGCGTCCACACTCAGACATCGATGATCGCAACCGGAAGTAAGCCTCACAAATGAATCAACTATGAACTTTCAATAATATATACAATGAACAACGGGAATTGAGAGAGGCGCGTTGTGCGCTTGGGCCTCCCTCAACTGATAATCAATCAAGAGGTGAAGGTCCGGTCCTTGTAGTGAATCTTCAAATTAGAATTATGGAGTTCCCTCAGACCCCTTGAAAGATGTGCCAATTTATCATCTATAGTGTGGAGAAATTTTCTTACTTTGTACTTACACTTTGAATAAATTATCCGATAAGTCTATGTGACTTATTTTCCACCGAATTGCCTTCCCTGGTCTACAAGCACAGAGGAGCGGACGCCCAGTGAAAGTTAGAAGTCTGAAATTACATATGCTAGAGGGCAGCATCTGTCCACAGTCCAAAACTGGGCCCGATGGCTCGATGGACACTAACTGTATTTTCACTGGAATTAAATGGGGGAATCAAATTGGAAACTTACGAACCCAATTGTACCGAAATAGAATATGACCCACATGGATCTAATTGAATTTTTATGTACTCCACCACGTTTCTCATTGGATAACAAAGAGAGGGACAGCTTTCTGTTCGGTGCCACTCGATAACTTGAGGGGAGAGAGGCTGAATGTCACATTCTTTTCCATGAATCTGAATGTTATATTCCCTGACGAAGGTACTGGTCTATTTTCCTTCTTGAAGAAAATTGCAGAACAGTTGAATGGTTAAAAAGGGGTGTTCTCCGGAGGATATCACAGCAAAACAAAAGAAAGATCGTAGACCTTATGATCTGCTCGGTAGTGCTGTATATGGAATTAATGATTGTCAGGAGGATGAATTGTACATATACATTGATGCAGCGTGGAATTTGAGCTCATCCTGCATAGCAGGTGTTGCCTACAATCAGGGTAGTATTGTACCATCGTGGCATTAGAAGGGGTTATCCGCTTCCGCAGCTTAACTTGCAAGAATCAGAAACTAAAGGAAGAGGGGGTTCTGTTTTCAGATACCCAGAATGTGATTAAGGCCAATTCTTAGGAAGGTCTGCCTCCATGGGTTTGTAAAGGACTGATTTGTGGGTATAGAGCAGGAGATGCTTTCTTTTGATGCTGTTGCATGTCTCCGTATTCCAAGGTCATACAAATGTTACAGCCCATAACTTTTGTGAACGAGGCAGAGCATCAGCAAGACCTGGGTTGGTGATTTCTGGTGATCTTGCATCAGTCCACAATGCCGGGGGGTCCTTGATGGTCTTCTAGGATCCAATCAAGACAATGTCTCTATTGTACCGAAAAAATCGTCAGTAAATATGATATCTTCAGGATTTACTTCATAAGAATTGTTCTCCTCGATCTTTTCCGCTACGCTATTCAACATCTTCTCCAGGGCATTCGAGTAGAATGCAAGTTCGTCTTGTCCGAGGTCACCCACCGGGTCGTCCCACCAGAACCCCGCAGAGCCACCGCGCTGAACAGACGAATTCCACTTAGCCTTCTCCCACTCCAGCACCCTCGACGCCTCGAGGTAGCGCTGCCTGCACTCGTCGAGGGACTGGATGTAAGAGTTAGAGAGCCCGATCTCTTCCGGGCTCCTCTACCTGAGGTAGCCCTCGAGGACAGATTCAAGCTCCGGGCAGCCGGAGCAGAAGGCCTTCCCGCCCTCTGAGAAGGTCACGATCGCGACCTTCGCACCGCACAGTAAGCACAGCGCCGCAGCTTTATCGAACAGGCCCGAGCGCCGCTTCGTGAACGTGACCCTTCGGCCTTCCACGCCCTCCCGCCTCTGGATCTCGATCTTGCGCCTTCCCTGGCTCGATCTCGTCGAGGGAGCTTCCGAGGTGCTAGCCATAAGAAAGTAACAAAAAGACGGCCGACGAGAGGACAAGGACGGGGTGAAGACAATGTCTTCCGCTCTGACTTAGGACACCCCAGTGGATTGATGAATAGAATAATGAATGGAGAAGAAGACGACAATAAGAGAGGCTGTCCTAACTGCCGTTGCATAAACACTATTTATATTATAATATAGGTTATATGATAATTACTTATTAGTCCACCAGGGACACGACCGTAATATCAACAATATTTATATTATAACTTATCCGACAATTACATATCAGTCCCCGTAGGGACACGATCATAATATAATATTAATTTTCGTAAGGGCATTTTTTATAATTTTCGTACACATTCCGTCGTTTTCTAAATTAGTGCTTCTCATTCATAATCGAAATTAAGAAGATAAAATTTAGGAGGTTTTGGTTGGAAAATCGGACGGCTCTGATGGTCCTGTCTTTCCCCGTGATTTAGATCTGGGCAAAAGAGTGGCCATCCGATGGCATGGGCCCGTCCGCACCGGAGCTCTTTTAGTTGGGATTTAACCTTCAACCACTCCCTGCCAGACGGCGCGTGAAATACACCTCCTCTTTTTTATTCAGGGTATATNCAGACGGCGCGTGAAATACACCTCCTCTTTTTAATTGAGTATTCAGGGTATGTGCTTCGTCTTCTTCCCCCGGATGCCAAGCCGACTGCTCGGTAATATGTGTTTTGGGATTTGAATTACTTATGGTTGCTTTTGTTTCACGAGCTGCACGATAACTCCATCATCATATCATGATCAATAAATTACCAAACCTGCCAGTAGATATGAAATATTAAGATATAAGACGAGAAATTTTAAGTAAATGACCGTAAAGAAAAATATAATGTTTTTGTCTGCACTATCGGAGCCTGTCGGGTCTATTTTGAGTGCCACTCACTCACATTCAATTGGGTGGCTTTCATCGAGCCCGCACCTGGATCGGCCATATGATCATACAAATATCGGACCGCTAGCACAAGCGGTGGCGGCACCGCCAGCACACTACTGCATATCTTACATGCCCATACACAACAAGCATTCTGCAGCAACCACACTGAGCTGTAAAAGCAATGCTCGATCGGGCAGCGGCTCAATCATCCACGCTAATGTCACAGGAATGAATAGTGATCATCTGTGTGCTTCATTCTAGCACCAAACCGCTCATTCGCATGGTGGCTCCACATGTGCCGGTCACCCACCATGGCTGATCCGCGCGAGAGGGCAAGCATTCTAGCCATTGTCCGCATTGAGATTCTGGGGGTCTTACAAACCACTCCCATATAAAGAAAGCATCTTCATTATAATATAATTAAAAATTTAACCGTTTAATTAAGTTATAGTAAAAATATATATTATAAATGAGTGGTATAAGTTTAAAATTTATTTCTTTTTTTATGAAAAATGGATTTTATTGTAAACTCTATGTATTCTTAACTAAATGATACTCTGCTATAATTAGAGAAAAAAA
>CXYZ01011404.1:755709-837508 GCA_900006705.1 Sonneratia caseolaris
CTTGTGTGCTGTGGTTACAAGTTGGAGTATGACTGTAGACTATCTGCTAATGGTTCGAAGCCTTTTATCATTTTTCAGGATGTCAGGGATGTTTTCCTTATAACCGTCTCCAAGCAGAAAGCAACACCTGAGGTGGTGGTTTGTCTTGTAAAGTGGATAATTAAGAGGCTTCAAATGTCTAATGCCTGTCCACTGAGTATGTTGTCGGCTTGAAATTAGTACCGTTTATGCTACTTTGCTGCAGTCGCTGCCTTTGCCCATGCGTTTAATTTGGACCTGAATTTGTAATATTGCGGTATAAGAAGAAGAGAGGGGATATCAGGAATAGGATTGGATGGGTAATAAGCTTGGGAGGAGGAAGCAAGCGGTGGATGAGAAGTATACAAGGCCTCAGGGGTTATACCAGCATAAAGATGTGGATATCAAGAAGCTTAGGAAACTAATTCTCGAGTCTAAGCTTGCTCCTTGCTATCCCGGGGATGAAGAATGCACTCAGGATCTGGAAGAATGCCCCATTTGCTTCTTGGTTTGTGCCCCTCTGTTTTGCATTTTTGCCATATTGAACTAGATCACATTAATGGATTCTGCTCAGTATGGCTTCCTGCTGGTAGTTTGCTCTGGAGTTGATAGTTAACAGAGGAGTATCTACACCTATTTGTCTATTCAATGTATATCATCATTGATTCTGTAATTTAGAAGAATGCAGTTGAAGGGATGTAGCTTTCTTCATATATTTCACCTCTCTAGTAGTTGCAGTCTAGATGCCTCCGGATCCTCTTCTAACTTCTTTTTTTCAACTTGCAGTATTACCCTAGTCTTAATCGGTCAAGATGTTGTATGAAGGGTATTTGTACAGGTGAGCATTTCGAGTCTTGAAAACTCCCCTAGGCCTAATAATCCCACTTTCATTATCTTATGACTTGAATATTCTCTCTGCTGTAGAATGCTTTCTGCAGATGAAGGTTCCTAATTCAACACGGCCCACACAGTATCCTCTTATAAAGAGTCTTGCCTTTGCAACTGTTTAGACATATTTTAATGACTTTGGAGGTGTATTTTCACTTGTAGTCATATCTCTGGTGCTGTATTCCTTGACATTATGAGATGTCCATTTTGCAAAACCTCAAATTATGCTGTGGAGTATCGGGGTGTGAAATCGAAGAAGGAGAAGGGCATTGAGCAAATTGTAAGATACAGGTTCTCTGATTTTCCTGACCTTAAGTATGCCTCATTTCTTAGGGAACACTATATGTTATATGTAGGAAGAACAACATGTTATAGAAGCAAAGATCAGGATGAGGCAGAAGGAACTCCAGGATGAAGAAGAGAGAATGCTGAGGAGGCAGGACTTGAGCTCTTCAAGCCGAAGTATGGCACTTGGGGATATGGAGTGTGGCTCAGCAGGAGGTACCTATATAATGATTTTGTCATGTTTGAGTTGTATAGTTGAATTCGTAGATTGAAAGGCAGTAAGCCATTCTCTTGTTGCTTAACGTGATAAAATGTCTTTCCTGTTCGTGAAACTTTTCTTTTCATTTTATTCCCTCTTTTTTCTATATTTGGAGATGCAGTTGCACAATCTTGGTGCCTCATTTGTGATAGCTTCTGATGCATCTTTCAAAAGGCAGAGCTCATGGTTTGGTTTATCCAATGCTCACTTCTTCTTTTGTGTCTTGAAGCTCCGTCCAGAAGGTCTCATGCTGAAGATGAGGGAATACTTCCTGATGCGTCTTGTGCTCCCTCAGTTAGCAGACATGTTACACCTCCCAGGAGCAATAGGTATCTAGCGTTTCATAACTGTGAACGTACAATTTGCTATCTTGTAGTTAATGGAAGCTTNCAGGTATCTAGTGTTTCATAACTGTGAACATACAATTTGCTATCTTGTAGTTAATGGAAGCTTTGAAAAACAACCTTTTATGACCATGGTGTGATACCTTTTTATTTTTTATTGTGGTACAAGGACAAAGCAATTTTGGCGGAATGCATGTAACTGGTTTATAAAGGGACCATCTTGTAGTGACTGTCTTTATCTAAATAGATGCAATGGTCATCCTTCCAAGTGCAGCAGGCTGTTGCAAACCTGTTATTATTGACCTTCTTATCTACTTTACTGTTTAATACCAAGTTTTTTGGTTGAGCGGCTGTCAGTATAAAGTCAGATTTTTAAGCGGAGAAGGGGACATGTCCGGTTTTGCTGAATGTTATAACTGCTATATTCTTGCCAGGTCTATTTCAAAAATTTATATTATTTGTTTCCCTGTGTTTTTCCCCCTTCTGTTTGTCCTTAGCTTTTGGCTTCTATGTTAAATTTTGGCTTCTGCATCAAATTTCCACATAAAGGGCAAATGCACAACATTTTTCTTATTTTTCCCTAGTAAATAAGTCTAGCACTGAAATCTGCAGGCCTGAAGAATTTGATTTGGATCTTGAGGAGATAATGGTCATGGAAGCAATTTGGCTTTCAATTCAGGTAGCATTTCCTGCTTACCAGCTTTCAGAAATAGTTCAGGATGCTGGTTGTGAAATAGGTGTTTGAACGTAATTTTCTTCTCTTGTTGAGATATGTATGAATTTGTTGATTCAGATACAAATGAAGTCATATGTTTTCCACACTTGTGAAATCAATGTTGCATCAGTTCAATTTAGAAGTGTTGAAGGGTGAAGAATCGTTGTAAAATCTCTCATTGACTAAAAGGATAATTAAATGTTTCAGACAATCAGTATAGTTTATGCTAGCACCCTTGTTGCTGTCACCATACGATCAAGAGGACAGATGCCTTTCCTGCTGACCAGTGAATATTGCTGGTGGACATGCGTCATTATGTTTTAAAATTTTAATGAGCTCAAATAGTTTTTGGATCTGAGTCCATAAAAGGAAGCTATTGTACAACCATGTTAGAACTTTTTGCTGGAAACAAATAATGTTATGTTAAACTACCTTTCCCATTAAAACCTCACGGCACAATCATGTGGAAAACTTTGTTTGGGGTGTGGGGGTGGGCAGTGGGATGGGGAAGGGTTGTGTTGTCACGGTATTTTATTTGGATATCTTTATTAATTGTTTTGACATATGGAATCATCGAGAAAATGGATCATAAGCTAATATATTCTTAGTGTGATTTCATTGCTGTTATATTTAGTGAATTCATATGTCTAGTTATGCATTAACATGGACGGATATCTAGATTACTCACTCAATATACCGAATTGGAATTTCCCTTCCTCTTGCTTGTGCTTGTTTTGATCAGATGTACTTGGGGTCGGTCAATGTGGCTTTATTTTTGTTCCTGATTTGGTCAGACATAACTTATTTCATGTTGAACATCACAAAAATTGACCTTAGGAGAGTGGAAAGCAGAGAGTTCCATGCTATGGCAGTGAGTCAGATCCTCCAGAACAGTACGTCTCTTCAGAAGATTGCTACATGTCATCAGCAGCTGCTGCCTCTTCCTCGTCTCCTTCTGGTGGGCTTGCCTGTGCAATAGCAGCCCTTGCTGAGCGACAGCAAATGTGCGGAGAATCCTCATCCTCGTCCTGCATTGAAAACACTGATGGGAGCCCACCAACGAACAACTTAAACATACTCCCAAGCTGCACCAGTTATTACACTTCTGGTGGCCCTACTGTTGAGATATCGCAGGCAGATGGGGAGTGGAATGTGGAGCGTGGCACAGAAATCCATGAAGCTGGGACAAGTTACCAGAGTTCCGATTCGGCAGAGCAGGATAGTGGAATTACCAATGCACCCCAACAGGGCGAAGATGTTGAGGCTGAGGGCTTTCAGAGCCTTCCTGCTCCCATCATCCCAGAGAGCTTTGAGGACCAAATGATCCTTGCACTGGCGGTTTCTCTGACCGAGGCCCAGGCAGTGACGAGTGGGCCAGGTGTCATGCGGCACTAGTGGAGGCCCTAGTTGACAATGTTGTCCTCCTGTTGCAGGTTCTTCCTCAGGTAGTAGGTTTATTCGATTGATATTCAATTCTTACAAGTGTTCCCTATACAAGGTGATGCTCTCTCCCTCAGCGTGGATCGAGCCTTTGAGTGGTCGTTGCATCTGCATGGTGTAAAATACAGGTTTGAAAGCTAAGGCTAGTTTGACATGCTCTCTCCCTGTCTGTATCTCTTCCACTCCTAATATACAGAAGATATGAGGGGATTACCTGTGTTTTTCAGTGAATGGAAGAGAGATGGGTTTGACAGACCGTTGCCGCATTCACATTTCATTAGATTCACCACCCCCTGTTCTTCTTGTTCTTCTCCTCCTCTTTCTGGCCTCTTTCGTCGAAATTTATTCTTCTTGGTTGGACTGAAGACTGTTAGCAATCCGATCATACTTGTTGAGTTATTTTTCGTCGTATAGACCGTGCCATAGAAAGGCTACACGGTTATATCTAGCAAGCCTTTTCCCCAAATTTTCTAGTATTTGCTAGATTGGGATAAATGAATCAAAGGTCCACTGACTGATCCATGGCGTCAATTTTAATTAATTAAAATCTTTACCATAAATATTAATTAGAAAGAGGAAAAATGGTCGTCATCTTGCTTGTCCGAGCTAGGGAAGAAAAAGCTAAGACTTATAATACAGAAAGCGGGATGCGACAATAGTTAAGTCAATAGCCAATGTTGCTGGTAAGATCCTGAAACATCCATTTGATTTGATCATGGAAATTTTGGGAAACCCAGATTCGATTGAACTTCAGTCATCTCCAGATGTAGCTGTGCTAAGAAGTATCAGCAGCAATTTTCTCTTCTTTTTTTAAGTTGCCTAGCAATTGGGTAGGCCGTTAATTTGGCCGAACAATCAGCCGGAAGCACCACGTACAGCCATTAAGGAAGCGGTACTAAGACCTGACAGTAGCAGATTCAAGGAGCAACCCAAGGGCCATATCCTTTGATCGGGGCCCAGAGAAGGGGAGACAGCGTATCAGATTTTGGAGGAACTCAAATTTTAGCCGAGAAAGTGATGGAAAATTGGAAGAGAAGCTTGAGGCTGTTGTTGGGGTGGGGGGGGCAAAGGAATCTCATTTAGAATCAGAGACGAAGAGGCTCAGGGTTCAGACTGCACAGCGGAGGAGAGCTACCGACGTTGCAGGTGCTGCGCTTGCTGGTGCGACTGAGATTAACCTCCCCGATCAATGTGGGTCTATGAATAAGACTCTTGAGCCAGTGTCAGAGATCCCAGGTGGATTCACAGGCTTTGTTGGGTCGTCACCCAAGGCTGCCGATGATGTGTATGACAGCTTCAGAGGCGGAAGGAGCAATAGAACTGGGATCCATGTGTTCGGCGGCCACCGGAAAAAGAAGGGTCAGAAGTTATCCGTCTCCTCAGTACGGTGAGGACACAATCATGTGCTGTTTCTCCTGTTAAGCTTCGTTTTGGGTAAATTCGTCTGCACAAAAAATATTTAAGCAACATGTAAAATCGTCAAATCACAAAGATTTCTTCACTCGTCATCGTCGTCGCTTCCATAGCTTTGACACAGAGATTGTAACCCTGTCTCTGCAATCTTGTGTTCTTCCTGCTTCTCGCCACCTTCACCTTTAGCAGAATCGTTTTGAGCAGGAGATGGTGCAGATTTCTTGATGACTGAGACCCGAACAGTTGAAGAACCAAACACAAACTCGGAATCATTTCGATTTCCTGCCAACCATGTAGAAACCATAAGTTCAATCTTAGCAGTGTTTATTCACAGGATTGAAAATGAGATCATATTCAAGAAAGAAGGTGCGATTGAAGTATTCCCTAGGCCTGAAACTTCTTACATTAGTTCAGCAACCAACAAATTGATTATTTTAGGTGGATGCTCTCTAAATATTCGTAAACAGTCCAAAGGAAACAACAGAGAGGAGAAATCATTAGAGCATACCTTTATTGATAGACTTCTCATCGATGCTAGCTGTGGTCAATGAATCTGTGGGATTAGAAGAGATTTCTTGTGAAATCTTCCTCTTCTGCAAGATGGATTGAAACAATTAGTAAAACTACTCTAATATAATGTGCTAATGCAAATATCATACTAGAAATAAAAAATGGAAGACAAGTGAAAAGGAAAAAGATATGATTTTTAGATTCTTCCTGTAATGTAGTTGTATGAAATGTTCGAAAAAATGATAACCTTAGAAGCATCGTCAAGTGATTTGCCTGATGGCTCAGCTACATCTCCATCATCGGAATCACCATCATCCTCTATTCTTCTAACATAGTCTTTTGATCTCTGCAAAGAAAACAAAAGCAACCTCAGCAAGATGATAGAGACACCCTAAACTTCAAAGCAAAGCAGGTGAATAAGGAATGGAAAGGGTATAACTGGTAAAGATAGGAAATTGGGCACACATACATGAAACACTACAGACTTTATAAGAGCTTCATCTTCTTCTTCCAGCTTCTTCTCCTGTGACATCATTATTGTTAAAACAAAAACAAAAGATCAACCACAATTCTTTAAATAAGTTTTCAGCTAAGTACACAGACAAGGATCATATGCACGAGAACACTGCACAGCAGGAAACTTACTACGATGCTCTTAAAGCTTTAGCATTCAAGTGGCCAAGTTCTCCCAGATTTTATACTAATAATTGCTCGAATGCAAAGACAAATGCAAAGTAAAGAGCAAAAGATATATTACCTTCTCTGCTGATGTCCGCTGCAAGGCCTCCAGCATCTCATCTAGACTAACGGTTGCATGCCGAGACTGAAAATAAGCACTTGAATTAGCTTTAAAAAAAATGGACGAGAGTAAATACAACTGCATGAATGAGGAAAATACGTACCTTCATGGACTTCATCTCATCAAGAGCTGCAAGAATATCCATCTCTCTCTTGGAATCAAGTGTTCTATTCTCCAATGATTTCATTGCATCACCCATCTCCTCCGCTTCCCTCTTCCTCTTTGCATTATCAACTTCCTTCAAGGACAGCAATCGAGAACTTGATTAATACATCCCCAAATTAAGGGTTTTTTTTTTCAGGAGCAGTACTCAATGGAAAAAAGGGGACAAATGAGAGCCACAGAGCTGGCCCAATCGCTACCTCATCTCCAGCACGCCAAGGCTCGAAATTCCGTGTTGCACCATATTCTACAACGTAATCTGAATTCTTTGGATCAGTCTTCATGGTAAGCTCCGCTGAGCACTTCGTGCACTTAAAGTAGAACCTGAATATTTGGATGCCCAAGTATTTCTTCAAGATACCAAGAAGAAATAAGCAACAAAAAGACAAACATTAGCTCGGACAATGAAATTACGATAGGCAGAAACAAGAGAACCATCTCTGTCACTTGCATCTACCAATTATTAGAGGAAAATACCGTTCGGGATCTAGTGCGAACAGCAACCAGAGATTGCTAGCCAGAAAAATGGAAAAAAAGAACCCGCTTTGAATCGGAGACGTAAAGTAGGAATAGGAGTGGCAATTAGTACCTCGCCCTCAACGTCTTCCTTCCGAGAGTTGAACTTGGTGCCCTTGTAGATGTAATTGCCGCAGGTGTTGCAACGAATGCTCATCGGGAGCATCATTCGGACCTTGATTTGCTGGTTCTTCTCCCTCCGAACCCTAGGGAGCTTCGACGGATCGAAGTCCGGCGGGTAGTACTTGTTCAGCACCTTCCTTTCTCCCATCCTCTCCTGCCGACCTCACGCGCTCCGGCTCTGAAGGACTTCCGACGATCGATACCGACGACCGAGCCGCCGAAGCTGCTTCAACGAATCCTTCCTTCTGATGGCCGTCTCCCACCACAGTCGTATATGGTGATCCCTCGACATGAAATTTAAGTGGGATCGGGTCTTCTTTCGGTCGGTCCATGATCTGCCGAGGGAAACTCACTATTGTCCGTGGACTCGTTCGGCCCATTAGACATCGAAGGCCCATGAACGACAAAAAAACTAGTCCAAATTCGGCCCATAAGTGTTAATAGATTTTGTGCGGGCCTGACTGTTGGGCCCATGTGATGTAGCTTTCACTTCCCCGAATGGCAATCTGGGAAACCGAAATAGGTTGAAGAGGGGTGGAGTCCAGAAGCAACTAGAGGTTGCATTTTCAATTTTTAGTCGGCTTCCTTCACCGGTTCCGATGGATCCAACAGGTTTGGAAAACCGGTTCGTCTGACGGCCGTAAGAGTGGGGGAAAAAACGGGAAACTATTACCCGTACAAAATCGGGTGGTTTTTTTTTTTATAATATAATATAGCGTTTTCTCTCTGTGCGAGGGTTGGGAAAACCGAAAACATTGGGTTTTCCGTGAAGTCGCTCTCATCCGGCAGGGATCCTCATGGGTCACGATGCAGACCGCCGTTTTCATGGTGAGCCCACAAAATAATGCGGTTTCACCTTTTACTGTGGGCCCCCACTTATTAAATTCCCTCCCTCCCTCCATCCCTGTTCCTTTTCCATCCATATTTTTTAATATAATAATAGAAAAAGGAATAAAAAATTTCTAATGGATTAGAAATCTCCCTATTCATATTCAAATGAAGTACATCACTGAATCAGAATTTTTCTTGAATTAAATCTATTTTTTATCATTTGACCGCTTGATTTAAGAATAATGAGATTGATAATTTTCACATTAATTGAGCACAGAACCGGTCCATTTTCTACCCACATCGGTCAATAATTGAGTGATATTTCGAAATGGAAACGGAAGAGAAGAATTCTATCCAGTCTAGTCTTCAGTATACAGAAGCTGTACCGACAGCTCACGAGCTTGACAACACTTATAATTTTGCCCTGTAAGACAAAAAAGAAAAGGAAAAGAAAAGGAGAGGAAAACATCTAAACCACGTGACGTAAATAATACCACACATTTCCCTCGTGCATCGAGAACTACTACTACTACTACTACTACTAGGAGGCGGCTATCCTCTGGAAGAGTGCGAGCCTGTTGTCGGAGAGCCTCGAGTTGTAGGCCGACTTCTTGTACTCGAACCAGGTGAACTCCCTGTATAGGCTCTCCTTCCCCTTCATGAGGGAGGGCAGCGGGACGATCTGCTCGCTCGGAGGCGGCCCGCCGAAGTAAATCATCGAGACCCGGGACTTCGACCCGTTAGCCATGACCCGGTGCTTCACGCTCCTGAACCTCCCGTTGGTCATCACCTGGACCGCAAGGTAGGGCAACCTTGAGCAAAACGTGCTTGAAAGCAAGGTTCCAAGTGCCTTACCCCCCGGGCATATCCGATATTCTCATCCATTTTTAAAATCCTTCGCATAATTCAATATCACTTTCTTACCAAATGGTATCTTGAGTTTAAATGTTATTTATGGAGAGAGAGTACATGATTTAATAAAATTATAACTTATTAATTCAAATATAAATGAGTTAAAATTATTTATCATCATGGAATATTAGTGGGGTATTGAAAAAAAAAAGAACATATTATCAAGTGAAAGGGTTGACATATATTTGGTTGGTGATGCCTTTCATAATCATCATATTCATATATTCGATGTACTCCATAAAGCAAAATTTAAAGAAAAAATAATGATATGGGCCGGCAGCGGCAGGGTGGGATATGAAACCACTTTTTTTTCAAAATAAAAAAATAAAACATTAATTAAACCGAAAAGGAAGAGAAACACTTTCTGGACATTTATATCCACGGAAACAGAGGAAGTTGACCGAGCTTGACCCAGTCGACTTCAACAGTAAAATCTTCGGATATTCGCTCTCTCTCTCTCACCTTTTTCGATGGAGATTAGAGAATTTGTAGATGGAATCTTTCTGTACCTGTAAGGAATCTCCGACGTTTATGAAGAAAGAGGTCTGATCAGGTGGGACAGAGATCCAATTCCCATCCCTGGTGGATATCTGAAGCCCAGAAGTGTTGTTCGATCTAAGAATGGAGATGATCTGTGGGTCAGTGTGCTCTCCGAATCCGATCTTGTTCCGTGGTGCGCCACCGACGGAAGCTTCGTTGAGCTCCGGGCACGGAGGGTAGTGATTGAGCCTGAAGACAGAGTCACTCTGCTTGTCCATCAGAAGCTTACTCAGCACATTCCTCTGCTGAATCTTCAGCCCATCGGCCATGAGCTCAAGAATCTCGCAGGCCATTTTCCTCACCGCTGATATGTAGTCCTTCAGAGCAGAGCTGAAATAACGTAATAGCCCCAGTTATAATAAAAGATCAAGGTTTTTTATTCGTGAAACTTTCCATTTTTTTTCGATTCAAAGACTTTCTTTAATGGCCTCGATGACACTCTTGTTCAGTAAAAAAGAAGAAGAAGAAGAAGAATGAGATGGCGGGGCTCGGATTTACAGAGGAGGAGCACAGAGGATGAAAGACGATTCAGTATCGTACCGAAACTTCTCTGGGTTCTTGCCAAAACCAGAGGGAAGCTTGTGGAGATAGGAGGAGGGGTCGGTCTTTAGGAGCAGGTACTCAACCCAGCCCACATCCCCATTGGGGCCAATCTTCTTGTTCCCGTATCCAAAAGGGTTGGCTGGCCCGGCCTTCTCCTTCTCAGACTGGGGCAGAGAGAAGAAACTGACGGCCTCCAACTCGAGGTTGGAGATGAACTCCAGAGGGACCCCGTGGTTGACAACCTTGAAGAACCCGAACTCCTCGCAGGCCTTGACAATGAGATGCTTCGAGTCGGGCTTGGAGAGGTCTATGAGAGGGATCTGGTACTGGGAGGAAAGCCCGGGGCTGTGGTTGAGGATGTAAGGAGAGACGTGCTGGATTGCCGGCTTGGACAGGACAACCATCGCTATGTCTCTTCGGGTGGGGGAGCTTGACGTCGGATGGGAATGGCGGTCTCTCCTCGGCAGATATGTTTGTGAAAGAGGAGAAATGGAGGATTTGATACTCTGACTGTATTGCTGCTAACACGCACACACAGCACAGGCACATGAGCAAATGGTTTCTTACCTTCACGGGGTATTTATGGGGAGTGTGCGGAGGGAGAGAGATACAGAGATAGAGACTGACACAGAGAGAGACAGAGAGATATGGAAATTTTCTCTTTGTGTGAGTTTTCTCTCTTTTTTAATGATTGGGAGAGTGTTTGGTTTAATTTGTAAATACGCGTTGTTTTTTATTCGGCCGACCGGCAGTCTACGACGCCATCAGCAGAACGTGAGGATTATTCCCGGTCAACACTTCTTTTTCATATATATATATATATAAAGAAGAATAATAAATTTTATGATAAAAAATAAACTTAAGTAATATAATTTAAAGAGAAAATTGGATCATCATATAAAATTTTTCCATCTCCTAAACCACAGAATAATCGGACATGATAATATGTATCTCCAAATAAGGTCACAGCCGCAAGGCCTGAAATCCCAGCGGCCGAATCACCCCATAACCCCCGACGGGAAGATTTTCTTTTTTTCTGTAAGATAATTTTTTTTTTCTTCCTATAAAGCGAGCAGTACAAACCCTTATTTCAATTCAAGATTGAGAAGATAGAATAGTGTGAATCGGATAAAAATGGATTAATTTTTTTATTCATAAAAATATCTTTTATTATATAAGATTCGATACTTATTATACGTATATGAAATATCTAAATCAGACTGTAGTGGATAAATATCATTTTATATCGTTAGATTTGAAGCATCCGGCAAAAAGTGAAGTATGAGGAAACGATATTATATGCGGAATAATTAGCTCAAATTAGAAGAAAACATTAAGGTAGGAATAATTACCTAACGATTTTATTCGACCCATGGAATTTGACAGGATAGGTTCATCAATCGTTATCCTCCTCCTCCTCCTCCTCCTCCACATGGGAAATCAAAGTCGTCAGTGTCGACTAGATTCCTTGATTCTGTCCATTCACTCCACATCCTTCTCCTGTCAATGGTCTTTTACTTTTCCACGGGCCAAGATAACGATGCGTCTTCATCCTGCCACTGTTACATCACGTTGAAGGTGGGGGAACAAATAACTTAGAAAACGGGTTCAATACAACGGTATTATCCTCCACCGGACGACATCGGGGATCGGAGATTCTTGGTGCCCTCTCGGTCCATTGGTGATCGAGCCTGGTTGGTACTTGGGGCAAAATGGCCTCTCAAGAAAACATCGAGTGGCGTAAAGCATGGCTCATAGTTAAAACGACGCTATTTGACGCTGGAGTCGACTAGAAAGAATTAATAAGTGAAAGTTATTGAGCTAACTATCCCCTTCTCCTTATTTAATAATACAATTTAATCACTAATCTTTTTTACAAACATAAAATAATTAAAATGATTCGAAAAACTATATCTTAATAGATAAATCATTAAGAATAAGGGTGTCAACTCTCGATAAATTAACATGCACTTGAATACAATCATGATCGACTGTATTTTAGAATACCGGACAATATGAAAACTCTTTTCCCATAATATTTCCCTTTTCATGTACGAGACCAAACTTTTTTTTTCAGTCCTATTGTCGGCACGAAATCAATTAGATGTCGTTGGTATAGCTAGCAATCTAATATCAAGAAATTGAGGTAGTGTGAATAGTCTTGCTCTTCCTTCATCCCGTGCGTATCAAACCTGTGGACCGCGTTCATAATCCGAAAAGAAGACGTTGGAAGTTTCTTCTTGTCATCCATCCAACTTCGACTGGTGCACTCACCGCAGCTCACAGCCCACCCCGTTATCATCATCACATTAAAAGACCCAAAACCCCACATGATCACCTTTGCCATCCCACGCGTCGAAACTTGAGCCCTCCGCTTGGACACCCGCTGTCATCTCTTCCTCTCCTCCACTGTCCGGCTCACCGTTTAAATTTGGCCAGCTGGGAGAAAGGCCACCAATCAATTTCGTCGATTCTCCTTGGTGACCTTCCTCTCGATTTCGGAGTCCATCGCTGCGCGGCCAATCACTTTCCCTCCCCCCACTGGCCCCAGCAATCATCAAGGGGAATAGTCATGAAACCGTGTCTCGAGTCGATCGGCTTGGCGATACATAGAAGCCAGGAGGAGTGAACGAGGACACGATACACGTACAGAGAAGCATTAAGGAGACGAATCTTTCTCCAGAAACAACCAAACATCCGTGCGTTGAATTTGCGAGAATACGTCGGATATCACGTCGTCGTCACTCAATTTTCCATGCCTCGAACAATCTTTNTGCGTTGAATTTGCGAGAATACGTCGGATATCGCGTCGTCGTCACTCAATTTTCCATGCCTCCAACCATCTCTCTCTATGCACAGAGGTATGTTTTTCACGCAAAATTTCCCGTTTAAAAAAGGCCCCGAGATCACCAATTGCAAGCAATCATATCTTGCTAGGTCGACCATACGCGGGTACACCGCTCTTCATTCATACAATTAATTGATTTTATCGTGCGGAGGTCGTCATCGTGCCGGACATGATAGCCTCAAATCGAAAAATGAAACGAAAGCTAAAAATAAATAAATACCATCACTTGTGAATTCAAATTTTTTAGTTTTAATGATATGTTTAGAGATTTGTAAATTTATTCGGATTAAAATTAAAGAGAAAAGAAAATACTGGTGAAAGGGCCAAGTGCAATTTGGCATATTTCGAACCAAAATGCAAGCATGAGGAATAATGTCGTCGGCCCGCACAGCGTATGCTATTCATGTGTCTCCGGGTGAGGCTGCACGTTGTCTTCGGTGATCGGTTGGTTGATTGTAATCCTTTCTTGGGTAATTAATTCTCTTGCTCTAATATGAACCATTCATGAGTGTGCTTTAATTGGCCAAATAAATTACAAGTAAAATCCATCCACGGACACTGAGCTGGTGTGCACATGGACATAATAAAAGTCACAACTGCATGCCCAAAAAGTATCGCATGTGTAATTAATTGTGTGGTCAGTGCACTTGGGGGGAGACCCGAAGTTGGCTGACTAGAAGTGTCATGTGACCGTGGCCGTAGGCGTCAACTTCCAACTTTAACTTGATTAGATTGCGCGTGAATAAGCTAAAGATGCAATCTCTATCTACATGTATCTACACCTATATCTATATATCAAAAAGGGCAACTCATCTTTTCATGACAAAACATAGCATATTCTCCTTAAATATACTAATATGGACCGGTTTGGATCGATGAAAGGAATCAAGAGTCAGCCTGCGTTGATGAAATATGAGTACTAAATTAATCAGTCCAAGCTAAAAAGGCATGCCTTTGCACTTATGTAGGTCAACTTGTCGGAAAACATGGAAATTGTGGCCGTGGTTGTACTATGATTTTAATGGGCACTTGTTATCTGAGCGTGCGTGGTGCTTCTCCATACATCAAACCCGACGAGCCGAATTAGAACTATACGTCCGTACGTAGACCGTCGAGCTATACACGAGTCGTAACGGTTTCGAGATCCAAGTGGAGACAAGGGTTTATTATATATAAACAACTCAATCACATGTTCTCTGCTCGAGGCCGCCTCCCTTCATTGTCAAAACCTACAGGCTACATTGAAGTTACTCGATGTAAATGTTGGTCTCTTGTCTCGTCAAACCCATGTGATGAATCCATCCATCCATCTAGTAAAATAAGCAGAAATTTGTACTTGATGTCGCTGATTATATGGGGCTTTCCATTGACGCGTCAGACACCCATTAATTTGATTGCATCGAGATTATGTTCTCCATATTTCTCATGTTCTTTTTTTATCTCATTTTGAGCTATCCCTCTTCGGATGAATCATATCCTACGAGTCCCCCCACACTCCGTACACCTTGAGAGTGAGATGGGTTGTGTTCATACGCTGATATATCGCGTATAACCAGAACGGCAATACGGCAGGTGCCGATATCAGTTCACGTGGACGTAACTACTAATTAGCCGTCTAATTATGGTAATTTTTTTTCCTCCGAGCATAGTAAGATTTTTCTAATTTAGGTAAGAAATGGTGATAAAAAAAAAATCCTATATGTAGCGCCATCCTAGAAATGGAGGAGATTCCTTTGGTGGGCACCCGATGGAGAAGGACCATTTATATGCGAGGGAGAATTATATTCGCTCACTGTCTTGTACCATATAGAAGGGCCCGGAGACGTATAATCTTCTGCATTGGTGGGGAAGGTACGGCGCGTATCGACGGTCCTGAGCCCTTATGGGCTGTCCCAGGTACGGGCTTGTGATAAATTCCCTAGATGTGATCAATAAAATCAATCCAATCACATTATTATCATACTATCGTTGTGGTATATCTGAACTTTGAATCGTGTACTATGTTCCATTGTATAATCAGGATCACATCAAGCAACAGCTCATCAATGATGGGACATTTTATATGCTGCGAAAGACGAAGGCCACACCAATTTAAGGGAAAAATAATTCATCATTTGTAACTTTCGAGCCTTTCGTCAACCATTGCAGGGGTGGCGCATATATATATATATGTGTGTGTGTGTGTGTGTGTGTGTGTGTGTGTAAATGTACGAAGAACTGATTGGATACCTAGATAACAATCCTCAGAAGCAGATATAGATCACGCATTCATGTGTTTCCACATCGAAGAATTATGGGATTTGTCCTCTGTGGCCGGGTCTGTGATCTTGGATGTATCTGATGATACTGGTCGTACACGAGATGATACAATGCCCCATCAGGGGCTCCACTGGATCGAGAAGAGAGGGGCCTCGAGCGATTCTACAATTAATGCGGTCGAGGACGGGGAGCTACAGTTGGCCGAAGAAGATAGGAACAAAAAGGACACGATAACAATCGTGATCCAATTAATCAATCATACAATACAATGCCAACCCCCACGATGATAATTGTGGGAGAGTGACGGACCCTAGAGATTGATTTGGATTTTGAGAGGAATGGTCACGTCACATATGTTTATGAGGCATCATTATTTGACCATCCTCTTACCTTGTTTAGGTTAATTATTTGCAACCTCTTTTCCTTATCTCAGAGAGGCCATCACATCCCCATCTTTTTGAATGATTGTTCGCTTTAGCCCTGCACATGCATATGATTGCACTCTCATTGGGATATCATTGGCCCTCTCAAGACATCGGTTATCTGTCCCACGCTTGCAGGAGGAAGATCTATCCCAATCCCCGAAAGCTATCCGATCCCGTCGGCGGATCGTCTAGATGGGGCTTGGGACCATTGATCTACACGTAGGAAAGAGGGAGGTGAAAAGCAACAACCACACACTTTATTGTATGAATTTTTCTTCCATATTTAAGTGAAATATGAATAAATATAATTAATTATAAGGTTAAAAGTCTTTCATCTATATTGACCATGAGTTCCACATGTCTCCGCACTTGAACCGGAGGAAATGACCACATATCCTAATTCCTATCAACTACTCTTTCTTATGTGAAGGATGGTATAAGGATTGCAGTTATAAAATTCGAGTTCTTAGCATGTGCCCCAAGTGGGAGGGGGGGCCCGCGGGAGGCGGCCGTTGGTCGATCGCCGTCTGACTGGTCTCCGTCCACGGGGAAGACATTTCGTGAACAGGTCGGCGCAGTGTCTCTGACATGTAAACTTCCTCTGCGTACACAGACCTACCTAATTAAGGTAGATTAAAGAAAGAAAAAGAAAAAGAAGGCAAACATGACAGGATATCGTACACGTAAGCATGACTACGAATATACAGTCTTCTATGTACACGTGTATAGCAGAAACATGAACACATTGTGTTGTAGTAAAACACGGGGGTGGGGGGGCGTGGTGGCAGTGGCGGTGGTCGTCGGCATGCATTAAAATTTTCCAACCATGCGGCCGACAGAGAAATAATTAAAATAAAAATGGGGGATCTGATGCACGGAGGCGCCACCATCATCGCGTATGGGTCACCAAATGGAATCAGTTGACAGTCTCCTTAAATGAAAAGCTATCCTTTTTCTTTTTTTTTTCTTTTTAATTTCCTCATCCAATTTTCAGACATCAAACGGCAATAATTAGTTCACATTCAAGCCCAATTCATTCCACCAAAAAATGAAAGGATCTCAATACTTCAATTAGGTGTGGAATCTCAGGGGGGGCACATTATTGTCAAATTTGTATTCCTCGGGATAGTTTCGTCTGGGGAAAAAAGAAATGGGCCACAGTCCCATGAAAAGAGAGAAGGAATCTGCAGAGAGGAGGCAGAATTAAACGTGATTATATATATATATATATATATATTTTATTCTAACCTATCTTATCATATTAAAATAAGTTTTTAAGGTTAAAATTTATAATTAATTAATATTTTTATTATAGTAAGAATTTTATCACAGGTGAGAGTCAGATCTCCATAAAATATATATACTAGGTATGCTTTTAGTAAGGCCCTTTTTTTCTGGTAGAATTACAGATGGATTTGGATGAAGGCACCCCATGTCCGGTCATGTTCTCACCCGAGCCATCTAAATGCTCTTCTTTCTTAACAGGCATTTATAGTTCATGTGAGGAATGGAATAAAAAGATATAATAAGTTATGTAATAAATAATAAATTTATAATTTTTTAATTATTAAATCGAATGCATGTTGGTAAATTAAAGCTTCATCCTTAAGATTCAACGGATTTGGTGGGCGGTGGGCTCCCCCCAGCCATAGCAGTCTCGGTTACTTCATTTCTAAGCTCTAGGGTCCCTCAATAATGGCTCTTGGCACGTATCATTGGGTCATGATGAATTATCGTTGGGTCCCTCGTGACACGTATCATTGGCTCATAACGAGAGAGCGAGGGGAAAGGGGGACACTGTTGCAATAGCCGCGCGAGCACTTGAATCCGTCCTGCTCTCCATCTCCGCTTGCTTTGACTGTGCCAAAAAGCCACCTTATCCATCCCCGGGGAATCATTTAAAATGACGGCATCTGTCGGCCGTGTCAACCAGGACACCACTCCTCTTCCTCGCACGTGTCTCCATTACACACCTATTGTAAGCCCCTCAGTGTCCCGACCCAAAACCATCTTCACATGTCGGAAAAACACGAAAAAAAAAACCAAACAAGAGGAGGACTGAGGAGGAGGAGGAGGGAGGAGAAGTAATGGAAGATGGCACCCCCGTCCAAACTTTTATTCTTCCTCTAATCCCGTGTGCAAGGACTTGTTGATCCTGCTCTGGGCATAGCTCCTCGTGGTTATTTTATTCACATGGGGAGTAGGGATACGTTTCGTCAAAGAGATTCCGTTCCCAGATTATGAATGTAGGTCGGCCCTCCTATCTTTTTCTGGTTCCCCTATTGCCTCTGTTCTTTTTGTTTTGTTTCTTTTTTATTATTATTATTTTGGTTAGAAGTGAGAATCTCTTTTACTCAGGATTCATGGGTACGCCTACCATCTCTTGAATTTAGACAATTTTATACAGGAGTACAAGCACCGGTGAACTCATCGAAAATTACGTATTCAAGAAAATAGTGAATCGATGACTTCTTTTTTATTTTCATTTCTCTCTTTTTGGGGGGAAACAGTGGGATAAACGTCAAGTAAAAAAGAAAAAAAGGGGGCGGGGAAGCGTGCTGAAGATGTCAAACAGGAGAGATGTAAAGAAAAAGAAAAACGGATCTGATTCTGATGTGGCTTATGGATAAGTTCTGTCGACGTCGTCTGGAAAACAGTAAATAATTGCGTTTTCCGTTTGATGAGAGTGTAGGCATGGCAATCGGGTGGGCCGGGCCGGGCCGTCCATCTGAAGGCCCGGTGCCCCCACCCCCGCGACCCTCCACTAGTCCATATAAACCGCCCCGTGCCCGCCCTGCCCCGCCCCGCCCCATTTCGGCGCATAATTTAAATAATACCTAAAATTACATTAAATAGAAAGCAAAATATGATACAAAATATATAATACAGTATATTTTACATAAAATATAGTAAATATCATATAATATATTATTGCGGGTCAGGGCAGGTCCGGCTCCCACCAATGCAGTCCGGGCCAGGGCTCGGGTCGCGCGGGTCGGGGCATCTTGCCATCCCTAGGGCTAACAAGGATTCAAGGATATTATTACCAACTTAGCAGATAACAGATACATATATTCTTTGTAAACATTATTATTTTCCTTTATAGTTTCGGGTCTAAATGGAGTAAATGGGGTAAATTTATAATCAATAGAATTTCACCTCTTACTAAATCGGCCTAAATCAAACGGGACTAATAATCGCACATGCATGCATCAAAGTACATGGTGATCAACACCAAAAAGAAAGTCGTATGGTTCAATATGCCAAACGTGGGGTTGTAGATTTTATTTCCTTTATCATTCTTTTTCTACTGAAAACATTCGTTTTGCATCGTATCATCTCCGTGATCTATTTAAAGTAGGATTACAATCTCTTGGTTTCAATTCTAAGGCAAGTTGTATATGGCCCACAGATGGGAGTGAAAAGGGAAAAAAAAAACAAGAAACGGAGAAATCGAGAACCAAAAAACCCGAACCAAAACCGACAAAAAATGATTAGATTTTTGAGACCCTATATAAAATCCGGATGGTTTTCTAGATAAAGGAAAACCATCCAGAAAAGGTCAGGCCCTGAACCAAATGACCGATGGGGCCTGAGATTGCCTGTATTCCACAATTATTATCTAGAGATTTATTTTATTAATTATAAGTACACATCTAATGTTCATTTTCATTACTTCTCTCCTCAACTGCATACTTAATTTTCACTTAAAATGTAATCTTTTAGTATGAATTTATAAAATTATATTTTCAATTACTTCATTAGGGCTCGTTTCGTATCTTAATTCATTCTAAATAATGATATTTCTATTAAAAATTGGGCCCCAAAGAACCACACCCAAAATGAGTGGTTCTTCATGGCCTCAAGTGATTCTCGGTATGGTTTTTTAAGTATGAAAAAACCGGACCAGAAAACTCGAGCCCAATTATTTTGAGAAAAAACCAACTAGACCCACACCACTTTCACCCCTACCCACAGATTAGTCTGGGCTATGGGTTCCCAAAAGCTGACTCATTATTTATTTATCACATTAAAACTGTGTTTTTCTCACCGTAATTTTTTCTTAAAATATTCAGTATTGAGAGTTTTGGAGCTGTGCGTGCACCCCTCTAAAGTTGGGCCTTCAGTAAAAGTTCAAGGCTGGCGTTTGCGCCGACCCCTGCCCGGCCCCGTGATCGAGTCTGAAATGATGCATCGGCTGGGAATATGAACTTCTTAAGTAAGATGGTCGCCTCTTCAAGTGCAGATTTAGACAGCTCGCTGGCTGATGCGGTAAAAATTAAGTGAGAGGAGTACCCCGTAACATGTATACAACCGAGAAGTTCGAACAAGTCACCCCATGAATTCCAACTGAATACCAACTGATCTATATATCCACCTCTGGAGAAGATACCGTAGTTAGATCAGTGATGCAGAAGAATTCACATCCCCGCTTCGCCCTTGGGTCCGTGAGGGATCGAGTTTGCCACGTCGTATGTCGCGTGGACCCCAATGAATAGGTAGTACAGTATCATTACTGCGGTGCAGATGAGGAACCTCCAGATTGCTTCGGGACCAAGCGAACCTAGAAGAAACAGGTTCATCCCAATTGAAAGAGATGGAAGCCAGGGGACAAAGGGGATCCCCCACCTTTTGGGGGTCCGCTGTTTCGGGAGCAGCTGCAATCCTAGCGTTCCCAGGAACCAAAAGGAGCAGGCGATCACGTAACCGACCCACCACCCATTTTTCAGGTTCCAAACTGCGGTACCACCAACGCATGACGCCAGTATGACAAAGGAGCAAGCTAAGAACTTGTTGAGATGATTCTTCGGGGTGGAATCACTCACGTAGTATCTTCTCACGAGCAAGGCAATGGCCATGAGCATGAAGATGAATAGGGTACTGAAGGACAGGACATCTGAGAGAACGTCGAGGCTGGTGAAGAAGCCTACGATGCTACTGAGGACAGTTACCAGTAGAGTTGCATAGATCGGGGTCCCCGTTTTTGGGTGTACAAGGGCAAACCACGGGGGAATCATATGAGCTCTTGCAATCTGGGTCGTATACCGGGCTTGACCGAGAGCCCCGACAAGCAAGCTCGAAGTCATTCCCTTCAGTGCACACACAGCCACAAGGTATTTTGCCCACTTCATCCCTGCAGTGGCAAAGGCAACGGAGTATGCAGCATTCGGGTCTATCTGGGTGTATCTCACCATCATGGTCAGTGCTAAACACATTAGACAGTAAACTACAGTTATCAGAGACATAGATCCTGCAAGTCCAATGGGGATGTCCCTCGAGGGCTTCTTCGTCTCCTCAGCCAAGGTTGCCACCATGTCGAAGCCTGTGTAAGACCAATACACAACAGCTGCAGCGCGGAAAATCCCAGTTGGTCCGAAAGGGAAGAATGGCTTCAAATTTGATGTCGTCCCATGGATGAACCCGGCTACTATTACAAACAAAATGATCGCACCACTTGCCAAGGAAGCAGTCCAATTTATAATAGAGGTATGCCGTGTTCCAGACATTGCAATGCTGTTAGCAATCCAGATGACGGTGAATGCAAGAGGGTCGAGCATATTGAACCCTTCTGGGAGGCCCTTGACGTGTAATTTCAGGAGATCGGGATTGTCACTAAACATGCTCGCGAAATAGGAGGACCAGGACCTTCCCAGCCCGGCAGCACCTACTACTGCCTCCAACAGTATGTTACTTGCAGTTATGAAGGCGACGAAATCGCCGAGCTCAATGCGAAGGAATGAGA
Source organism: Sonneratia caseolaris (assembly GCA_900006705.1). Lineage (NCBI taxonomy): Eukaryota > Viridiplantae > Streptophyta > Magnoliopsida > Myrtales > Lythraceae > Sonneratia > Sonneratia caseolaris. Next base: position 777,283 of record CXYZ01011404.1, read on the forward strand.
AAGAGCCCCCAGCAACTGGAATTTCAACCGAAAACTCCGTGTAGCAGAACACGGAGAGCAATGCAGATAGACCTGATCACAGATGGGCAATCAGACGAAAAACAAGATACGGTGCAAGTACCTGCAACAAAGAATAGGACAGCAAAGAGCAGCAAGTAGCGGAGCTACTTATGGGATGATTGACGGGATGGCCTGATCAGATAAATCCGTTAGGACGATTATCCCCTTTAAATTCGACTTGAATCCATAACTTCTCGACCTAAATCTAAAAAAGGGATCTTTGCTCATGACATATATGAATAAGTAACGGACAAGATTATGGGCACATGCGATGCAGTACCAGAAATCGCATAGGAGATAACGATGGCGGGACCGGCGTCGTTGCGGGCCTCCTGGCCGGTAAGGACGAAGATGCCGGAGCCAACGACGGAGCCAAAGCAGAGCCAGACGAGGTCCCACCAGTTAAGGCACCGCTTCATGGGGTTCTCGCTTTCCCGCTGCAGCTCCACCATCTCCATCTGCTGCGTGGAGCGGCTTAGGAACCGTTCCTTGAGGCGGTAGCCGGTCTGAGACAATGCGGCCCTGTAGGCGTCTAGGCTTTCGAACGACTGCTCCGGGAAAAAGTCCTCCTTCCTCCATCTCCAGTAGCTCCTCGTCGCGCCCTGCTGCTCGCCCTGCGGCTCCATGGGAGAGAATCGGAGGCCCACCGAGAGATGCAGGAAAGGAGAGAGAATCTGCGGACCTTCTGAGATTCTGGACCTCTGCCAGCATGGATTACAGTTATCCCATGCAATAGCGGATGAGTCGGAAGAAAAGAGGGAGATGTGAGAGCTGATCAGGCGGACGGTATCAGCAAGAGTGCCACTGTGCCACGGCCAAAAATGGAAAGAGAATATTTGAATGCCATCTAAGCACGAGAGCCTTCACGTATCTATTTTTATATATTTTTCAATTTATGTCTTCGAACTTTTTATATTCCTCCCATTTTTAGCAATTTTATGTATATATCCAAGTTATTCGGGCCGATTGAATTTGACCAACGAACGTGGACGTAGACGTAGACTTGTACAGGGCTGAAATTTCTAGCTGTGCGCGTCTGTTTCCGTCTCGGAGTTCTGATCAATTCCTGTTTCTTACCGTTTGAATGCGAGATGGAAGCCTGGTTCTTAATCTTTTCGGGGACTGGATTGCCACCGGGCGTAATAACAAAATAGTCGGTCCTGTCGCCAAACACCGACATTAGAATCGGGGCGTCACAGCGGGCAGCCGAAGAGACACCATTGCCATGGCAGGAGGAGACCCTCTACGAACCATGAGATGAGAAGTTGCCGACCGATCTTATCGCATTGAGTTTGAATCTAGACCGATTAATTAAACCGGGTTTTTAACTAAACTCCGTAAGCCATCACATCACATGTCATTCATCCGTGCCTCAGCTCCGTCAATTCAAATTGCTGATCTCCGACATGGGCTATCTGCTCTCTCTCTTTCCAGAGAGTAAGATGATGCGTACAGGTCAAAGTGCCATTGTCAACCAACCGACGAGGATATATGATAAACAGTGGTTAGGTGGACGCGGCTGTTGGAAGGTAATGCAGTTGCCACTAAAATCATGAATAAGTGGAATATATTTAAAAAAAACACACTTGCCAGGCAACACCCTATTTTAAATTTTAAATTTATAAAATAAAAGAATTTTATTTAGAGAGATTTCTTAATATATAGATTTATACTTACTTAAATATGTGTATTCAAACAGAAATTATCAATCCATCCTAAAATATGGTTAATTTTACCGGTGGATAACATTCAAAAAGATAAAGTTAATGGGATTTAAAAATAAAAATAAAAAATATCAATCTAATAAGAAATTTAAGCAGTGATATCGACCCATTAATGATATATAATAAATTAAATTTATAATTTAAAATACATCTAAAAATTAATAATAAATTTTAAATTATATAATATAATTTACTATAAATATATCATATAAAAAAATTCTTAAACGTGGGCCCAAGAGTCCAGAATTATTGTCTCACTGGAGTCGACATCTGCCGTACACGTGGACAGCTGTAAGATTCTTGGGAAGGACAGCCACCGGGTCCCACTCCCTCATTTTTTGACCACCATACCAATCACTGTCACCCTCTGTGACGTCCCCAAAAGAACTTCTCGCGGAAGTACGAGCGTCTGGCTCAGATCCTACGGTCCGGATTTAATCGAGATTCTCTCTCCAACCCACCCGCCACGCCCCCGGGCCCAACATCCTGACACTTCATAGCCAATGGAATAACCCCATGTGTCCAGCTCATTTATTCGAGTGCCCCTCCTTTTCCTACTTTATCACCCCGCACGTTGAAAAATCGACACGTAATTTTCGATTACGGGGCTGTTAAGTAAATCGATAGTAAATGTATGGTCGGAGCTGATTTCAGTTAATAAACCGAAAACGCTGGACTGAGGAAGAGCTCCAACAGCCTCCTGTCATTAAGGTATGCAGAAAGATCCAAAATCTTGCAAATTGGCTAATTAGTAGACCCTAATGGTGGAAAAACGCAGGCGTGGGGTGTCCTTTTCCTGAAACAAAGATTTAAAATTGAACAGCATAACATAGTTTAAGTGGGAGTATAATCGATCTGTCCTTATCTCTTCAGAAAGAAGATTTGCTCGTTGACAAGTAGATTACCATATGTAATCCCTTCCTTTTATGACACTAATCAAGTATTCGAAAGGGATTGATTTTTATTTTTTTCTGCTACTGAAGGTATGTATGTGTTTTACGCTATCACGGGTAGTAAAAAGGAGAGGGAAACATAGCTGGTGAGGATCCAATTGGGAACTCTTAGTTACACGGCGGGCAACTCGTACTGCCGGTGCTTAGCCCTTTGTACTGCAGCTGAAATTTGTATGACCATTATTATTTTTATTTATATTTTGACTCTGAGGAGCAAACGATTGAGGAGGATGGAAGGAGACGGGAGTCTTGAGACGGGGATGGTTTCACTGATGCAAATTTAATTCTGGCGATTGGATGGGCACCCAATCCCATGTTACTGGTGGAGCGTTTGAGAAAGTTAAAAGAGTGTAAGAGGGACAAAAAAAGGAAGGGGCTTTGGTGAGAAGGTGGAGCCGAATACTGTTTGCTGAGCAGTGAGAAAACTGTTCGGGAGAACCCCCGAGGCTGTCTGTCCCTTGCCATCTGAGGAATCAAAGAATCTTTTTTTGCCGGAGGACAAAGAAGACAGATAAAGAAAAAGAAAGCAGGAGGGAGGAGGAGGAGGAGGAGAGGAAGAAGGAAGGAAGAAAACAGAAGGAAGAAAGAAGCAGCCCAAACTGGCTCCAGGTCTTTGCTTCTTGATTCTTGCAAAGGTAATGTTTGGAGAAATGCCCGACTGGGTTTTCATCGATTTCGCCGATTAGCCCAAACTTTTTGCTCGGATCTCAGCTTGATAGTGGTTGCTTCCTTGGGGGCTTTCCTCGGTTTGTTCTGGAGTTTTGCTGTTAAGTTCGTAATTACGTAATGCATCTTATTTGCTGTCGTCTCCATTTTTTCAAGTAAAGAAATGCCCAGCTGCTATTCATTCATCTCAGCTGTACGTCCACTCTGTGCGTGAATAAGAAAAAAGTCAGCATTTTTTGATTTAACGTTTAGGTCTGTTCTGGGCAAGTGTTGGAATTTTCCCCGTGAAAGATGCTAAATTTTGGGGTTTTTTTTTTTTCTTTGGGTGCTCCCTTGGAAGAGGTCTCGTGAACACTGCAGAATTTGAGCTGCTTCGGCGGATTCTCTGATTAAGCCTCAGGCTTCAAAGTTCTTGATCGATAGGTTTCTTTTTTATTGTTGGAATTTTAGTGTAAAAAAGGTGAGTAGAAGTGTAGCGGGAAATTTTACTGGGTTAGAAGGTCAGGCTATTGTCTGCAAACTATTGAGGGAAGCACAAATTGAAACCATTGCCATCCAACTCTACCCCACTTTTCATTGAGGAGTGCATTTTGAAACATAGGAAACTTACCTGCAAGTAGAGGAAATTTGAAGCTGTTTTCCACAGTTACTCTTGCTTTACACAGCTCATGTAATAGAAATGATGGCCATAATTTAGCTCATACTTAGGCATCTTTATTTCTGCAGATCGGTTATCATTTTATCCTCAAAATATACCATTAATAAGATTGTTGGCAGACAGCAAGTGCATGAATGATCTGTTAGCTCCGAATCCATTGTTCTCACCTACGGTTTGGTTTCTAAGTGATGTTATGTGGTTCATTTCCTTATATGTCATTAGTTGTTTTAGAAAGGGCTTTCCTTTTTACAGTGACTAGCTTCAACTAGAAGATTTTCTCTATTTGGGAAGTAAAGTTGTGCTTCTTCAGATAAATTTAGTGCAAACAGTTGCTCCCAAGAAAGGCTTTTAGTTGTGATGGAGGAAAACATGATATTTCAAGTCTAGAGTTTATATATATATATATATATATATATTACTTTCCAAGGTAGGTCTTTCCTGTGCTAGTTGTTACACAGGAATACTCTTTTGTTGTTTGATCTTTATTTTAACACAGTTGAGAGTGAGAAAGAAAAACGCTCAATTTTCCATTGCAAATGTGTCCTTACATGGTTGTCTCCTTTCAGTGATAAAATCTACATTTTTTGTTAATCAAAAGGCAGGTATGAACATGATATGTCTTCTCCAAACTCAGTATCCTGTTTGTGCACCTTGAACCAGGAAGAACAGGAATGAGTAAGGTAGTAGTTCGGACATGCTTGAGCCAAGGGAAGGTGATATACCAATCTTGTTCCTAGTCTTGGTAGTGCTACCTGTTGTTGCCTACATATTACTTGGGAAATGGAGTGATGCCACAAAGAAGAAAGAGAGGGTTAATCTGCTTGCTCAGCTTGCTGCGGAGGAGGCTCTGAGGGCAGAGACAATGGCTGTTGCAGCCACTATTGTCCCTTCTGTAGTCTCTCCAAAGCCAAAGTGTGGTCTTCATGAGTGTGCTCAGTGCTTCAGTCCTGCTACCACTAGGTGCTCAAGATGCAAGTCTGTTAGATACTGGTTAGCGAGCCACTTCTGTTTGAACTTGCTCATCATTTAGGAGTAAAACTTTGTGATGGCTTTAGCTCAGGGCTAATATTTTTTACAACAGTATATGTCAAGGATAGTATGAAACATCCCAAGGTGCTAGCTAGGCTTCACATGTACAAAATAGACCGGAGTTTCAAGGCACTGAGTAGGTGAAAGCCAACAAACTAGACAACAACAAAGCTAATGCACAACTTTTCATACTGTGTGAAATGTTGTGTATGCCTTGTCTTTTCAGAGCAGAAGGAAGAAATGAAATGGATTTTTCATGTAATGTTATATGGTGATAATGTTCCATTTTCATTTTATTCCTTAGTAGCAAAGTGGTCAAAGATTAGAAATGAAAATTCACAAAGCATATTTAACACAAATAGTCATGCTCTCCAGACAGTTGGAGATACAATAAATGTAGACTAATGAGTCTGAAAGGAATCTGTTTTTACTAGGGTGTGTTGTACTTAGCTGAGCTTTTCAGATAAACTATTTTCTTTTGCTCACAGTTCAAGGAAATGCCAAATAATTCATTGGAGGCAAGTCCACCAGTACGAATGTCAGCATCTTAATGCTAACTCAGAAGAATGCATGGATTCCCAGTCCTTTGGGTACAATTTCCATGAGGCAATGGCAGAAAAAATCCCTGAAAGTCTTGTTCATTCTTATGCTATTGGGGAGGCTTCTCAGGTCCATGTGCTTGAGAGAAGGACAAGAGAGAGGCGAATTTCACGTAGATCTAACCGTGAAATATCAAGAAAAGAAGATGGCATCATTTCAGATGTTTTTGAAGAAGCCCGTGGAAGCTTGAGTTTGACTGATAATCCAATGTCTCCTAATGCTTGCCCCCAAAAGGAGGGTCTAGTAAAGCATAAGGTCTAATTATTCATATTTTTATTTCTTGTTTTCTTCTTTCAAATTTTAGCTGTAATGTTTATGCAATAAGGATTAGTTTCTCTTTTGTCTGTCTTGCTATATTTGTGCAGACCATAAAGAATAAGGAGCCAAGGGTGCTTGAAGAAGAAACTACCAGGGAGAACAAAGTCAGGAACTTGAATGTGAAAATTAATGGAAATGCCACTTCAGTGGATTTGGTTCATGAGAATCATAAGCCTGAGAGCCAGCGAGAGAGTTCTTGTGCTTCTTCAGTGGGAAACCAAACAAACACATATCAAACTCCACCTCCACCTTATATAAGATCAGATTCTGGAAGAACTGTTGAGGCAGGAGGGACATCTAGTGCTGTGAAATATGAGACAAAAACCATAAAGAAACCATGTGCGAGAGTGTCAAAGCAGGGACACGTTGAAGTTGATAAGAAGGCACAAGCTGCAGAGGAAAGCAATGGGATTGCTAATATGGGAATTATGAAGATGATGAGTTTAAAGAAGTCAGTGAGGATCATGAGGCAGGATGCTTGGGAACTAAATGGTGATGGACAAAAGAAAGCAAAGGTTATCCCTGTTAAGGGGCTGTTGAAGCTTTCTTTTATCTTATTATATGAATAAGTGAAACTTAATTCTTATTACAAATACAACCCTTTCTTATTCCAGATGCTATTTCCTTATGAAGAATTTGAGAAGTTCTTTCAATATGAGGTCTTTGACTTGTTGCCAAGGGGCCTCATCAATTGCGGCAATAGGTATCGGCTTCTGAAAGAAGTTTGAAAGTCAATGATCTGTTTATGAAATTTGTAATAGCTGATCTGCATGTTTGCATTTCTGTCTGCAGCTGTTATGCTAATGCTGTGTTGCAGTGCCTGACTTGCACGAAGCCTCTCACCATCTATTTGCTGCACCGATCTCATTCTAGAGCCTGTAATACCTTATGCACCTATTCAGCATCATCTAACAAATTTTAGTATATAACTTATGCATGTTGTTTGGTTTTGTTAAACTGTTAACAGATGTCCAATGTTTCTTTTTTGTCATTTTAACAGAGATCACAGAAGAGTAGGAATTACTGACATTTTAAGTTGCAACTAGTGGACATCGAGTAATCAAATACTTATGAATAGTCTCAATTGTGACTTTTGTCTTTTTAATTAGAGATAGAAATTCTGCTAGTGTTTGAACCCATCATGTTATTTGCTAAATTTCTACGTTTTGTCTATGAATGTCAGCATTGTCTTTTGTATTTTGGTCAGGTTGTGGGAAGGACTGGTGTCTTATGTGTGAACTTGAGCGACATGTGACAATGTTGAGAGAAACTGGTGCACCACTCTCCCCTAGTCGAATTCTGTCTCACATGCATAGCATAAACCGCCAAATAGGCAACGGTAGTCAGGAAGATGCCCATGAGTTTTTGAGGTTTGTGAAAGTTAATATGGTACTTGTTTTGTTGTTTTTCTTCCATCATTGTAGTTAATATGTACAGACTTGTAGATATTGGCTGTGCTCAGTATTGGAAACTTTTCCAGTTGTGTTTATTTCCTGATAAGTTTCTATGAAGGAAACATTGCAGACATGCTCTTTCTTTATTATGAAATCCTTCAGCACCTAACAGCTTTCATAATAGGGGAAGTTTTAGCTAATCTTTCTCCAGTGTGTGGGGTAAGAATCATGAAGTAGGATGAGACAGAAGTTTATGGCTTGCATAGGATGTGGTATCTAGTGTACCTAGGTTGAATAATGGGTTTTTGTGCACCACACTGCTGTGTTTTTGGACTATTTAAAAAATTTTACTGTCACGAGGCTCAGAATATGCAGAGAAAAGTTATTTCCCATGCTTTTGTAGGCTTCTAATAGCATCAATGCAATCTATATGCTTGGAGGATCTGGGCGGTGAGAGGAAGGTCAATTCAAGACTGCAAGAGACAACCTTCATACAACACACTTTTGGCGGGTGCCTCCGATCAAGGGTGAAATGTTTGAGATGTTATCATGAATCAGAACGGTATGAGAACATTATGGATCTCACATTGGAGATATATGGTCGGGTGGAATCATTGGAGGATGCTTTAACACAGTTTACGACTCCCGAGGATTTGGATGGAGAAAATATGTATAGATGTGGAAGGTGACCAACATAACATGTTAAAAGTTATTAACATTTAATTGTTTATTTTCTGGTTTCATAAGTGCGTAAAATTTTGCAATAAAGGTGCACTACTTATGTCCGGGCAAGAAAGCAGTTGACTGTACATGAGGCTCCAAACATCCTCACTATTGTCCTGAAGAGATTTCAGGTACCGACATTGTACTGCTTTGTAAATAATGAATCCGCTTGATGTGAACAAGTGAATTGTCAATTATGCTTAATTTTACTTTGTTACTCAGGCCTTACATATATTTATCTTGCCTTACTGGTATATGTATTTCTTGAACTTCCAGGAAGGAAGATATGGTAAAATAAACAAATGCATAACATTTCCTGAAATGCTCGACATGATCCCTTACATGACGGGAACTGAAGATATGCCTCCACTATATATGCTTTATGCTGTAGTTGTCCATCTCGATACGCTGAATGCATCTTTCTCAGGCCATTATGTCTGTTATGTGAGAAACCTGCGGGGCAATTGGTACAGGATTGATGACACTGAGGTAACCATCTCCCTGTAAAGGCCTTGCCTTTCTCTGATTCTAAGAATGAACAAAATTGATTCCGCATTCTTTTGGAGTGATAATAAGGCTTCTTATGAACAGGTCCAGCCTGTTCCAATGACCCAGGTGATGTCAGAGGGAGCATATATTTTATTCTACATGAGGTATTAATTCATTTTCCAATAAATTGTTCTTCTATTCACTATTTTTCATGATTGCAATATAGGTGTTAATGATCTTGCTAAAAAATATAAGTAAAATTCTGTGAAAACGAGAATGGTTATCAGATAGCATTATAAGTAGTCAGATGCATCTCAGTTTTGACTTCTGATGCGTTGTGTTTTCACTCAAATGGGATTTGCCTAGACTTCTCTAAAATCATGAACTTATGGTGTGTTAATGGATCAAATAAATATTGAATCTCTGTTGAATGTATATTTTATATGTACTAAAATCCTATAGTGCTGAGAATGAAAGATGCAGCTTCTGGCTTATCTCTTCCAACGAATTATGCACACTACTTTCAGGTCCAGCCCTCGCCCATACAAGGCTCATCTCAGGAAATCTGAGGAGCCTGATCCTATGCCTTCAAGGAATAGTGCCCCAAAAAGCCAGAAGTCTTCCAGGCCCAGACAGAGCAAGTTGAGCAGCCAAGGCATGGGCTCATCAGAGCCCTTATCATGCTCAGCCAAGCCTGCCTCTAGTAGTGTCCTCCGGGTGACTGAGCGTGGGAATACCTGGCCTGTGGTTGAGAACTACAATGAGTTTTCTGACGCCACTTCTAGTGACTGGTCCCTCTTTACAAGCTCCGACGATGCTTCTTTCACCACTGAGAGCACCAGAGACTCTTTCAGTACAGTGGATTACTCTGATAATGGAAATGCTGATTTGTTCTCCTCGATATTCAACAACTTGTATGGCCAAGATCACTCTCCAAGGAACATGGTCTCATGTAGATTATTCTCGAAGAGCAGGGCCCAGACCAGGTTTGTCTCAGAAGAAAAGGGTTATGTGCTCGATTCTTACTTGTCGGCTCAACACATACACGGATGGAAGAGGCCTGGCAATGACCAAGCTTCTAGTCAATGTAAATCAAATTCGTAGAAATTTGTTAGCTGCTTGGGTAGATTAGAGTAGGCAGGTTTAGATTGAATGCCCCCGTTATCTTTTTTCCTTTTTGGATTTGAATGCTTTGTTGAGTGGGGTATTTAGTTTAATAGCTGATTCTGACTGACGGTATTCTTGTCTAATTACCATTGCTGGAATCGATTGATGTCTTGCCTCCTCTGGCACTTTAGCTGCTTAGCTGAGTGGTTGTAATTGTAAAATGAGTCTTTGTAGAAACAGAAAGGGGCTTGAATAGGTGTTTTTAAGAGTTAAGGGACTTAACTAGCAATTATCAGAACAGTCAAGTCCGTACTGACTACAGCTGTTCTCTTTCATTCACCCGTCAGTTTCAGATAACAAAGTCAAAGCCGCCATTCCTCGGTTGGGCTGAGTCTGCGAGCGGGAGATCTGTGTCGCTGTAGTCTACAGCCGTCTCCGTCGACCAAACAGCGAAAGATACTCTCTTTAGGAATTTGTCTAGCCGTTACAGCTCATGTGCGATAAGTCCCTCCATTCTACCTGCGCAAAATCCGCTTCCGATGGGGACCTCCTCCATTCTATGCCCTTTCCGGCGATTCTACGAGTGCCCTTAATTTGTTCGAGGGAGTGACCGGGTAAGGTGCAACGCCTCGTTGTCTGGATTTGGTCAGCTTCCTGATGCTAGAGAGGCTTGATATATTCTGTGGGATTTTCTCTTGAAAGGCAAATGAACCCCATGTAAGCAGCTGTCCTCTACTTATGCTCTAATCTGGAGAGTGGGACTGTGCTGTATAGATCGTTTATGGAAGTGAGGAATGAGGCCCGATGGTTATTAATTCTCTCGTAAAGTTAGAGATAAAAAATGAGATTCACTGGAAATGCACCTTGCTGTAAGGAAACTCATAGTCATGAGCTTTACTTCAAGGGATGACGCAGTGGCAAACAGGTCTGTTACTTGTCTTATCTCAAGAATTTTCTGGCAAAATATGATGGTTATCAAATTACACTGGGATTTCTCATGAGCCTGATCGGATGAGATGGGTTGGCATTGCACGACATGGAGAAGACTTGTCATAGTAATATTGTTTGCTTTAAACACTGTTTTACTTACCATCCAGAAGTCCCTTTAAACACAGATCATCTAACAGTTTTATCATTTAAAAGAAGACTTGAGAGAAGGAAATGTACACTTCAACCCTATAAAAACCTTTAGGATTTCACTTGTTTCCAGTGAAATTGCAACCGGTAACTATCAGGTTAGGGAAAGTTGGGGGAATCTATGTGAGACCTGAGCCTTAACCCAGCATGCTTGGCTGTCACCATGTGAAACCAAAAAGCTTGATGTTGGGTGGTCAAAGGTTCGAGAGGACTGCATCTACCAATCTAAATAATATGTTTCCATTTGGAGGCTTACCATTGGATGAGGAACCTTCCCACCAAGGCAATGCTTGCCTTCCTCCTCCCCATAACACTATCAAGTGCAAGGCCAAGCCCTCATACAAGAATCATGCGCCATATTATTATTAAGAAATTATTGTGCCCCCACACATGAACAATCTAGAGTAGATTCCCAACATGACAAGTCATGAATGGGTTGTGAATTCTCCATCCTTGTTCCATTTGCTTCATCAGTAACTTGCCACCAGAATACGATGACAGTGCTTGCTCCCTTGTCCAGCATTATGGCAGATCTTGCTCCCTTGGTCTCTTTTTTTTTTTCAAAATAATTTCTTTTTCCAAGAGGTTGTGCATGTGTGACTTGATTGACTCGACAAGCATATAGCATGTGCCATCTACCTTTCTTGATGCATTATGAAAAAATGATTGATTGAGGGACCAATCATGCCAAGTCATTAGGGTTTATTTTTGTAATATTACTCTTAATTTAAAATTTAAGAAGTTTTAAATTTGAACATATATATATATATATATGTGTGTGTGTGTGTGCGTGTATTTTTTTCTATTTAAAGCCTTCTCACTTCCTTTACATTGGCCATTCCAAGAACAACTCAGACCTCTCTCTCTCTCTCTCTCGTTCTATAAGCTTTTCTCCGTTTCTAATTTTCCTGCACTTCCATAACATAATTTGCATCTGCGATGGCTTCTTCACTTGCACTGGAGGATCAGGCAGTCACAGATTACGTTAAACTACGTGAAGGCTTCCAAGGACTCGATGTAGAAGTACTGAAAATCAACGATGACATTCTCAGGTCCCTGCTTGAAGAAGATTCACAAGGTGACGACCAAGTGTACGACCGGTTAAACGAAGTTATTCGGTCTCTTGAGGCAGAGATACATCGGGGCACCAGTGATGGTCTCAACTTGGGATCCAAAACCGTATCGTGTTCAACATATGATGGTGAGGGTCTGACGGACAACGTCAGGGGCAGAGCGGGAAGCCATGACTGGTCAGAGTTGTCCGATGATTTCAGCTGGATTGACTTGGACACAGTGCCCTCCTCTCTGGTAGAGGGCATGAATTGGTGCATGGAGGAGTTCGGAGAAGAGATGAATTATGCAGCTGAATTTGAAAGTGCCGACCAACGTGTTCTCTACACACACGGGGAGGAGGCAACGTATAGCACGTTGTGGCATGAACTTAATGACGACATGATGGCATAGTCGAGGTGTTGTTCGTAATCAGCAGCACTGAGAGAGGGAGAAGACTTGTCTATGTTTTTCCTCTTGCCGGGCTTAAGCTTGTTTATGTTTCTTGGGTTCTGTCGGAAAATAAGAACCAATTGAACCTTAAATCCTTCTAAGCCTCTTCGCTCAACTGAAATTTTGGTTAAATCCTTCAAATAAGGATAGTGTATGATGATGAGAGTTTTATTGTCATTGAATTGATGTATAGTGAAATTAGAAAAGTGGAGGCTTTGATTAGGGGACATGAATATATATATATGTATGTATGTATGTATGTGTGTGTGTGGGCGAAAGAATCTCCAATCAATAGAAAAAGTTGGAGACTTTGATTGAACGAACAATGCTTTCTCGCTCAGCTTCTTCTGCTCGACAGATACTTCTTCGGTTGACACAGAAACCCCTTTCCAGAATACTTTCTTCTTCTTCTTCTTCTTCTTCTTCTTCGGTGGATTCTGATCAACTCAAGAAGCTCAACTGCAAGGACTGGTTGGCCCCGAATGAAGTCCTGAATATCATCAAGAATCTGAGAGACCCCAACTCGGTAATCATAGCTCTGGACCGTTACTCTACCAGGAAGGACTACAAGCCCAATGAAGCTCTCTACACTCTGTCGATCAACATCCTCGCTCAGGGAAAGATGCTCGATGCGATCGAGGGCATCATGGAGCGGATTCGGGTCGAGAAGCGCTGCAGATTGTCGGATGAGTTCTTCTACAACGTGATCAAGATTTACGGCAACGTCGGCGGTCGCGTGAAGAGGGCGATGGAGACCCTCTACGACATGCCCGCAAAGTACAACGTCTGGCCCAGCGTGAAGACCTTCAATTTTGTGCTGAACTTGCTCGTGTCGTGGAAGCTGTTCGATTTCGTTCACGAGGTTTACGTCAGAGCCCCGGAACTGGGAGTTGAGATCGACGCCTGTTGCTTGAATATTCTCGTGAAAGGTTTGTGCGAGAGCGGGAACCTGGGTGCTGCACTCAACCTGCTCGACGAATTTCCGAAGCAAAGATGCAAGCCAAACGAGAGGACTTTTTCGACCCTGATGCACGGGCTCTGTAAGAAGGGGAAAGTCGATGATGCGTTCAGGCTACTGCAGAGGATGGAAGAGGAGGGGATCTCACCCGACACCGTCACATTTAACATCGTAATTTCGGGGCTGAGGAAACAGGGAAGGGTTGATGAAGGGATGGAGATCCTCGAGAGGACAATGCAGCTCAAGGGCTGTGACCCCAACGAGGGTTCATACCAGGAGGTTCTCTATGGCTTGATCGACCAGGGGAGATTTGCGGAAGCAAAGGTCTTCATGGGACGGATGATATCGAAGAGCATGAACCCGAGCTTCGTCTCTTACAAATCAATGGTTTCTGGTCTGTGTAAGGAGAACTCGGTGGAGGACCTGGATTGGATTCTGAGGCAGATGGTGAGGCAAGGTTTCGTCCCGAAGATGGGAATGTGGAGGCGGATTGTTCGAGCCATGTTATCGGAGGGCGCTCACCGGGAAGAACATCTTGGGATAGAGCGGTTGATCGGTGATCAAATCGGTCCCTCCTGAGACTGCATTATTTTTAGCAGGCAGCTGTAATGAAAATGCTGGATCCATCACAGCGATCACTTCAACAGAACATAAATCTTGATCCTTTTTTCCTTAGAAGTTAATCCTCAGGAGGGGTTCACTACTCAGATAACACAGTGTCATTGAGAAACATGAGATGGCATTGGAGTTTCTTTGGGGGCATAAGATGGTCGGATTTTTAATGCAAAATTCTACTGCACCTGTCCATCCCGTATGGCCAATGCCGAGAGGGTAGCAACCAAAAAGGTTAATCACCGGTTACAGAAAATCATATGTATGATATACATCATATTATTGTTTGTATCATAAGTCATTGTTTAATACATTAGGACATATTATTGATCTCAATTTTTTAGACTATTATTTTTTTTAATATATATATATATATATAACTCTTTTCAATTCCGTGACGTGGTGCGGGTGGTGGACGGTGTTAATTTCTGATCCAGAGGTCTTTTCTCCCTCATCAAGTTTTTATTTTTATCAATAAATATATAAATATAAAAATTGAAAGAACTGTCAGCAATTACTTAACCGTACTCGACAAGAGATTTTGTGCGGTTTCTTCATCAGCCATCTTGAGTTGCAGTTTGAACCCGACTCTTGAATTTATTTCCCAGATAGATCAAGATTCGAGGGTCCTTTCAACTTCCAACTGAGAACCGACCGCCATTTTCTGGAAGCTTGTGAGGAAGAAGATGAGCAAAGAGGAAGAAGAAGCTGGGAAGAGCCGAGGCGTCGGGGAGTACCCTCCCCAGTGCGGCACTTTCCAGGGCGTCGCCAATTACCCTCCCCCGTCGCAGCCCCCTCCTCCGCCTCCGGCCATCAGCTTCCCCCAGCCCGTCCTCCCTCCGGGCGTCACCGAGCCCTCTGCTCCTCGTCTGCCCCCAACTTACGGTAATCAGACCGTTCCAGGTGTGTTCTCTCCTTCCGATCATCCAGAAATTGAATTACTTTGGGGAAGTCATCTGATCTGAACTAGTGGGACAAGGCTTTATGTTGGATCCTTATATGGAGAAGAGCCGCAAAGCTTCAGTTTTTAACTGATCTGAGCTTTGGTCTTCCCAGCTGGTGTACTTGACATTCTTTTGGATTTATTTGGATGATGAAATTTCTCTTCAACTTGGTCATTTTGTTTGAATCAATATCCGTACTCTAATTGAACAAAGAAAGTTGTAGCACTCACATCACAACATTATCCATGGTTAGTGAGTCAGATTACTATGTCACTGCTCTATTCTTCAGGGTATGCTGTTGCTGAAGGAACACCTGTGAGACAACGGCGTTTGCCTTGCTGCGGTCTCGGCTGCGGCTGGTGCCTGTAAGTTTTCATTGATATATCATTCCCATTCATTAAACAAGCGATCAAAGGTGTAGACTTTCGCACTGAGCTGGCGGTTCTCACAGTAGACATTGGGTTTTGGTATAATGTGATTGAAGGTTGTTAGTTATTAATGTCTGTATTGTGGTCAAAGCTGAACTTCGATCTGATGCTCCTGAAGTGTTTCCGCATGCTAATAGAAGATCTCATTTTTTGTTGTTTTGAAGCTTTATCATCGGTTTCTTCCTTGGTGCCATCCCGTGGTACGTAGGTGTACTCATTTTGCTCTGCAGCCAAGTAGACCCCAGAGAGAAGCCTGGGTACATCGCCTGCACCATCGCTGTAAGTGAAAAACTTCTCATCCGTTTTAGTTTTTTGGGTAATTAGCTGTCGTATTTTTTTTCATTCCTTAAACAAAATGTACATTGGAATTACGAATGAAGTTATCATACATTTTACTTGGTGAATATGACCTCTGAAAGGGTAACACAGCTATATTAGATCCCAACATTCTCTTGCCCTTGGTTCCTCCATTACCCTCATCTCTCGATCAGTATGTTTGTCATCAGAAATAACTTAAAAGATGTTCATATTTTGATGGGCAGGCGATTGTTGCCACAGTTGCCATAGTTATTGGAGCAACAGCCCGTCATTGGTAAACAACTTAAGAGGGCAACTCACATGGAAATGAAGATGACAGGCTCGGTGAGAAGAATAGAGATCTCAGAGGTTCATATATCATCGACCAGTGTAAATGTTCTGCTGAGAAACCAAATAAGAATTTGTTAAGTTAAGAGGTGGATTACCTGTAATACAATGATGTTGTGACTTATCATATCTGCTGTCGAATGTCTATTCTCTAACAATAGAAGAGCCAGGATTCTTCACTCTCACGATTTTTTTCCCCAGTCTCTTTCAACAGGAGATCAGCAAATATCATTGAATTAGATACCATAGAGAGAATTACGTGATATTGCCTCTGCAAACAGCATAAAAAGACGGACCTGGAAAACAAATGCGAATGCCCAAGTAGGAATACAAGGCAGAAATCTAGGGAGGAGAAATCATGACAAGAACTTCATATTTCAAAAGAATTTCTTGGAAAGGATCCATTATAATCACAGAATCTCTACTAAGACCAGAAACCCATACTGAGAATCAAACCCCAAGAGAGTAATTCAAGAATCATCTTTACCACCTACACTATGACTGCCCGAAGCTGTTGTGTCTCCAGTTAAAAGAATCTCATCACAGCAACTGCTACACAGCTAGCATTCTACTCTCGGCACACCAAATCCCTCTACTTTTGGGAGAGAATCAACTCAGAGGGTGATATGTTTCACAATTGAAGTTGTCCATCTTACTAGTATAACTGATCCTCAAGGAACAATTATCTCTTCCAGTATCATCAGCTTGTCCATTCTGATGAAATACTTGAGCCACTTAACACCGTTTGCTCAGTGGCTTAATGATCCAAAACCCTCAGGTGGCCATACCTATGCACCAAAATATTCATTTCAATCACATTTCCTAAAGAGTATAGACTTTACAAACATCAACGGGTATAAACTGGCCAATAAGAATTCAGAAATAAGTCTTCAGTGTTTACCCTGCACAAAACTTTGCCTTGAATGAGACCACGAGGAATGGGCCCGAAATGGCGTGAATCATTAGATGCATATATATTATCCCCTTGAATCCACACATGCCCTTTTGGCACCTGAAAGAGGTTATGATAGTGAATATGTCAACGCCAAAAGAAAGTAAAGAT
Organism: Sonneratia caseolaris; assembly: GCA_900006705.1. Classification (NCBI taxonomy): domain Eukaryota; kingdom Viridiplantae; phylum Streptophyta; class Magnoliopsida; order Myrtales; family Lythraceae; genus Sonneratia; species Sonneratia caseolaris. The sequence continues at coordinate 794,294 of CXYZ01011404.1, forward strand.
GTCCGCAGATGTAACAACTATACCAAAATGCATACTGCAGAAAACAAATAACAGTGAACTCATAGCTTCATCAAGACATCTTTATTTGAATCAATTTCCAAAAGCTGCAACTCAGAGTTTCTGATTCACGGAATGGACTCAATTCAATCCATTCGACGAACCAAAGCCTCGAAGCCCAATGAGGATTGAGGAAGCTCTCCACTTCCATGTTCAAGTTTGGGAATTTCCAGTCAAGAGATGAGAAATTACCACAAATGTTCGACATCGGTCGTTTCTGGAGAGATCCACATGGAAGGTGACCCGATCACCTTCAACCCCAACAATGCGCTTGGTGATGGTCTTCCGAGGGTCGACCGGCGACTTCACGAGTATCACATCGCCAGGCCCAACCTTCCCCAGGCGATGGGAGACGCGCTCTGCAATCAGGACGTCTCCAGCCAGGTTAAGAGTCGGGAACATACTGGGCCCGTACACCTGTACGGACCGGGTGAAAAACACGATCAGAAATATTCCCATATTCTTTCATCTCCCTCAAACTGAAATGAAAAGGGATGAATTAAAGCTTCAGCATAGGGTTACGGACGAGGGTAGAGGAGCAGAGGTAGGTGTCGGCAACATGGAGCAAGCAGAGGAACCTCGCGATGATGGCGGCTCGCTCCGCTGCTTCTTTTGCTATGCCCCTCCACCGAGCTGTAACTAGGCTCATCCCTTCGACTCTCTCTCTCTCTCTCTCTCTCTGATACTTGCTGTTCTTCAATGGCGACAAACCTTCGGCTCTGTGGAATAAGGGGAGAGAGTGGAGCGGAGGGGGAGTGTAGGGATGAATGCGAAGAACTTTTAAGGGGGCACGAAGGCCCCCAAAAGCAGTTAATGCGAAAAATACCCCTGTACTTTTCAGAAAACTTCTATCGCACCCATCCTAAGGGACGATTTCAAGAATTCAGTGTTACATCCTACTCCATTTGTTCCTGCAACTGACTAATCCATGGCTGTCGTCTCATGGGACTGATGTGCTCGATGTTCCACGAAGTCTTGAACTTGAACCCATCAATCTTAATGGTCTTGCAGTTCTATTCAACTAGTAAAATTTGTCAAGAAATCAATCATTTGACTTCTCGTAACTTAATTAAACGAGATGTTAATACACTCAGGCTGCTATATCTGCCCATGATTTTCATGTCCATCCATTGCAAGGAGCTCGAAACTCACAAGACGAATTCCATACCAAAGCAACCTGAGAAGGCTGAAAGAATGAGAGTATGTGATTGATCTGATAAATATAACATCGTACAATAATCTTCTGAACGTTAGTTCTCCATTTGAAGAAAACTGCAGTAACCCAACAGCACATTATTTGGAGCACAAGTCACAGCTCCATACCTAAAAAATTTATACAACCACTTGCTAGCAGCCCGATTTCGACTTGAACCACTTACTTTTCTATGCAAATAAATCTGAAGTGTGTAATAGTCTGCAGGAGAGGCTTGTACTTGCTGATGTCCTTTATCTCGAGGACATGTTTTTCCATGAGCAAATAGCCAGAAAGCACCATCTTGCAGACTAATCTATCCTTTCCAGATTATACATCACCATATCCTCTAGAGCTACTTTGAAGGAACTCCTTGGAAGGAATTGGAGATTCTGAACTGCTAGATCAGCCTTCTCTTTTGCTAACTCCTGCGCTTTTTCAATCCCCCCGCAGCTCTTTATAAGGTGAATTGCTTCATCAAGAGAGCCAGTCTCGCAGAACTCGGATTCAATAATGTCCCGGAGCTTAGGCTCCTTCTGCAAGGAAAATATCACCGGTGCTGTCAAGTTACCCTTCACAAGGTCACTACCTGCTGGCTTCCCAAGCTGCTCTGCTGACTGGGTGAAGTCCAGTATATCATCCACAACTTGGAAGGAAAGGCCTAAATTTTTGCCGTATTGGTACATCTGCTCGCTAATCTTGCCATCCACTCCGCTGAAGATTGCTGCCCCTTTGGTGCTGGCTGCAATCAAGGAAGCTGTCTTGTAGAAACTCTTGATCAAGTATTCCTGAAGCTCGATGTCGCAGTCAAACAGGCTTGATGCCTGCTTTATCTCACCACTCGCAAAGTCTTTAATGACCTGTTTCCAACCAGTAACAACTTTCACTTTAAAACCATTGTGCAACCCTACATATCCCTACCAAAGGCAGCCTATATAACATTTTCTAGGCAGAGTCCTCTGCTGTTTCAGACTTCATTTAGAGACAAATCCAGAGGATTTAGATCCTTTCATCAATCTAATATATTTTTTCTGCATGCATCTGTAAAATCCAGTTATGCTGAAAATACACATGTATTCTGGCAAAGAACAGGTGACATGGGAACTACATTAGCAAACACAGAGTTTGTTCCCAAACATTCTTTTTCAACACCAAGAATGAGAATTTATCCTGGAAAGAAAATTTTTTTCCTACCATTGGGGACATTGCAAAGAAAAACAGTCTCAGAATCATATTGAACCTTAGATCTGATAAATTTTACCTGGCTGATAAGCTTGATGACTTCAAGATTTTCGAGGTTTGCAAGGTACCAAGAAGACTGTGCAAACATAAAGTCTCCTGCAAGTACTGCCACTCTTGTGCCAAAAAGCTGGTGAACTGTTTCCTTCCCTAAAATGCATAGACACGTCTCCAGTTAGCTTTCTAACAGAATCAGATGTAAATGAAAAGGACCACAATAAGTGATTTAGGTGCACTTGCAAGAGGAGTTTGCAGCAAATTATAAATCCATGGTAAAAAAAACTACCTCTTCGCATATCACTGTCATCTAAGACATCATCATGAATGAGGCTCGCTGTGTGGATCATTTCAATGATTTCTGCTAAACGCTTGTGCTCTCTTGTAAGTTCTCTGGGGTGGAGAATTCGGCACGTCAAAAGTGAGAATTTAGGGAGGATTCTAAACATCAATTAGTTATCTGGGCAATATATTTTCTTACTTCAACCCCATCATCTCAGCAGTAGCTCTTGATGCGAGGAAGACCAAGGCTGGTCTCATCCTTTTCCCACCAGCTCCAAAAATTTGCTCTGCTGCAGACATAAGAACTGGATTGTCTGCACCAACAATCTACTGGAGCAAGCTCATCAGAAATGCAATCTCAGATCAATTCAGAATGCGAAGTCATTTTTCATATTATGAAGGGTCATTTTCCACCAATTAAGAGAATTCAAATCATGTTGCTGATGAAGCAATTATAGGTTTTGATATTATAAACGAGAAAATGGGAAAACACCTTAAAAACGGTGGTATATCTATGATAAGTCTGCAAGTTCAGCAGATATTTTAAACTGAAAAAGGTCTAATCCAATAATTCCAGTTCGAAATTGAAATTTTCTTTTCTGTTCCACCATTTTCCATTGTAGTTGCAACCCTTAACCTTTAAAAGAAAATAACTCAGCAGAGAAATGCAATTTCATTCTTTACTGATCCTTTAGAGCTAAAGATAGACAAGAAGAAAGTGACATGCATGAGAACTGACAGGGCTCCAGTTTCTGCAGTTTATGAAAGAATCCAATGATATTTCTGGTACTCACGGAGCGAAGATTCTGGTTCAAAGCTTGAAGATCATCTGCAACAACTTCAAACACATTTGCTAGAGATATTGGTCTTCTCGGTTCTTCCTTCACATCCAAGACTTGCGGGGGGCCTTGAGTAATTTCTGGATCTGCATATAAAATATTCAAAAGAAAATTTAAGTTTACCATAGCAGCAGATAGACAATGCAATCTGAAGTTTCATGACTTTATTGTGCTAAGATAAAGCTCTGGTTGAAGTCTGCAACTAGAATCCTTCTATTACAAACCAACCAACAAATAGAAAATTCTAACTACTTGCAACTGCCACAAGCATATACAATCAAAATTTGAATTCTGCTGTTGCTAAATGTTTATCAAGAAAAAAAAAAAGCAGCAAAAAACTTTGAATGGCCAAGAGAAAGATAATAGGGTTTGAATTAGGGTCCTTGTAATTAGAATAGAGCATTCACTAAGACAGGTTCCACCTGCCCTTAGCTGACTGAAGCACTTATTACTAGTGCAGCCTCATCATCGAACACACAGTGAACATGCCAAATCCAACATTCCTGGTGATTATTAGCAAGATCGAAAAGAACAGTCTTACAACTTGCAATTGCCACTGAAGCATTACCGTTGAACAGAGTCTCGGAAGTTTTTGTAGGCAAAACCCGACAGGGAATCGAGTCACGACGGAAGCAATGCAACTTCCTACCCACGTAACCCCTGCAATTACCCGCCTTCAAACTCGCCTTCGCACCGCACCTTCTCAGGGAGGACCGGTCTAAGTGAACATTCGAGGAGCACCCGCAAGAAACTAAATCCAGCACCGTCCGACCGAAATCAAGATTCCCACATGTCACTGACATCATCATCAGCAAGACACAGGATTTAAAATCTTTCAATTTCGGTCTAAAGAGCCAAAAGCCGGAAGGGATATCAGCTGAATGGCTCAAGTTCCGAACTTCAAGAAGATGAAAACCATTGGGAGAGATTAGATTTCTGCTAAGCGGGGAAGACAGAAGCAAAGATGTGTCTTGGAGGGTGGCTGAAAGAATCCAAATGGAAAGTCTGAAGCTTTTTCTTCTCCTTCTGCCTCTAATTATCAACCGGTGGAGAAATTGAGTGGACAAAGAGAGCCCACATAAGAGTTGTATTAAATGAAAATCAAGTCAGTTGATGTCTGCTTCATTTCTGTGAAGCAGATAGAGAGAGAGAGAGAGAGAAGAGAGAGAAGAGAACAGTGGAACAAAAACTAGAGGAGAGGAAGAGAGGGAGCGAAGCGGCCTTATCTGGAGGTCAAAAATCTTCGCTTTCTTTTCCTTATAAACCACGGTGTCTTCGGTGGTCCAATGGCGGCCAAGTAAAATACTTAGCCGCTGGAGCTACGGGTCTGTCTGGCGATCCTCCACGATCTGTGACATGTGTGATCCCGATTTGCCGCTCCGACTCGCGATGGTAATTCTATCAGGTAATTATATATATATATATATATATATAAAGGAAACAGAAAATATTATAGAAAGGATTTCTACATTGAGTTCGTCGGTCACATCAAACACAGAAAATCATATATCCATTTTTTTCGACAGCTTCAAGTTACAGTGCTGACATTCTTTCATTTTGTTTCTAACAGCTGTAACATGTAACATTTTCACCAATTCAGCGATCCGTTTGTCCAATTCAAGGTGATTTTTTTTTTGGGTGAGAGATTCCATTATTCCACACCATAGACCCGCAATCACTGAAGCGGTGATCGTCTGATACCCAACGTGCCTATGGCTCATACTGGTGACTGTAAGTATTGACAGAAGGGTATAACCTTGTAGACCCAAGTAAATTCTAGAACAAGACTTGTGAGAAAGGACCGAGACCGTCGGCTGTCATAAGTAGATGTTTCGACGCATAGATAATCTCACTGCAAGGTAGTTGGATGGAGACTACTGCACAAACATCGAACTATCCCCTTGATCTCCCTTGATTTTAATTATGACTAGTATATTATATTACTTGAATTATTCCCTTAAGATTATCCAGAACAAGTCTGTCCCATTGATATCCCATGTTCCTTGTCCTCATGATCTTATTTATATACATGACAATACAGATTAACCCGACAATTTCCAGAGAATCAGTGGCGCACCGAACTGGGGACAGATAGAAACCGTGGCGGATGGAGCATGCCTATATGATGGGGACAGCTCTATGGAGAATCGCCTCAGGATCATTGCCAGGACAGCCTTGGCCTCGACCAAGGCAAAGTTCTGGCCAATGCAGACTCGTGGACCTGAGCTGAAGGGCAAGAACGGGAGCGGGGATTCGCCTGTACTCGCCTTTGAGATTCCATTGGAGAACCTGTCCGGTTTGAAGTCCTTGGCATCTTCGCCCCATAGTTGTTGCTCGTGGTGGATTAGGAGGATCGGCAGCTGGATATGAACTCCCGCTGGAAGGTAGTATGGTCCCAATTTGGTTGCCTTGTTAACTTTCCGGTAAAGGACAGTCGCGGGAGTGTACAGTCTCAGAACCTCTTTCAGGATCATATTCATCTGCATCCAGATAGCCAATAACGGAGACTCATATAAGCAATGAATTAATCTCGAGAAAGCCATATAGCTTGAGGTTGACATAGGATCATTAAAGCTTAACTCGGAACTACACAATAGCTATGAAAGTCTAGCTCGGCGAAGAGATCCAAGACTAGACTTGACAGTTGATTCAGGTGATCATGAGATTCCGTCAATCAAACTGGATCGTCTGCTTAGTGTGCTTGGCTGAGAAGAATGGAACGACTTACGGTTTTAAGGTGGAACAAGCCGCTGAAGTCGATCTCTTTGTCCCCGAAGACCTGCAGAATCTCCTCCCTAGCCTTGGCTTGCCAATCCTGGTGCTTGCTCAGTAATATCAGAGCCCAAAGGAGCAAACTGGCGGTCGTCTCCTGCCCGGCCAAATACAGCACCTTGCACTCATTGATCAACTCTTCCATGCTCATCCCTTTCTTATGCCCACTCTCTTCGATCTCCCTGTAGTTCGACTCAAGAAGAAGATCCAGTAGATGCTCGTAAGCTGTTGCATCCCCACGTTCCTTTGACCTCACCCTCCTATCCACGATTCCTTTCAGCAAATCACGGACCTGGCGATTGATCTGTTTCATCCTCCTGTTTATTTTGGTTGGCAAGAAGCTGCATTTTATATATGTTGTTAGCACAGACAGACATGTCATGATCAAGACGACACAGAGGTCAATATCTATCAACTCGTTGAATTGGTTAAATGATTACCTATATCCGGGTATGAAAGCAAGGTTGAGGATCTTGAAGGTGTTGTCAACTTGTTCCCTCTGAAGCTGGAAGATCATTTTACCTTCTTCGTAGCTGCTCCCGAAGGCTGCTCGAGAAAGGACATCTCCCGTCAGGACGTCAATGTCAGGCAAGACGTCGACCTCACAGGAACCCTCTGGCGATAGCATTGTCTCCCATTTGTTCATCAACTCGGAGCAACTGGCTAAGGATGCTGCTAGAACAGGCTGTCATAGTGCGAGTGGACGAGCAATTTAGTTGAAGTTAGAGACATTATTATTAGCTTTTTCTGTCTCGCAGAAAGCTGCCAAAGTAGGCGATGCTACCTGCTCGACTGTACGCTGTAAACTGAACTTATTGAAAAGTTACGTATTTCTATTTATTTTTATATTAATTGTGATCCGTATGAATTAGTATTGACTGACAAGAGAAAAATATAAAATTGATTGAGAAACTTATCTTATTAATTTAATAATTAAATCACCAACGAAAAGGGTTACGAAAATTTTAAGATTTATAAAAAAACTAAAAATAAAGAGATATATATAATTAATATTTAAAATTAATTTTTTAATTTTTAATTATAAATTATGTACAATAATATTACTACTTTAAATTCCTACTATTTTTATTTAACAATTTAAGACTGTTGAATTAGTATAGGACAAATATGGCCAAAAAAGGGGGCGTTGAAATATATTATAAAATTATATATAAAAATAAATAATCTATTATAAAGTACATATGATTTAATTATAAATAATAATAAATATAAAAATTTTAACTATAATTATTTCATATATAATATATAAATAGATCCATGTTTTACCTTGAGCTTCTCGAGATGGAACGCCGGATTGAGGATCTTCCTGTGCTTAGCCCATTTCTCGCCCTCGAGGGCCGCCAGCCCGGACAATAGTGCATCCCCGGTAGCCTTCAGTACTGGCTTTCTGAACTCGTAGACCTTCGACAATACTTCTTTTGCTAATTCACCGTCCGTCACGATAAGTACCGGCGTCGGCCCCATCCACATGAAACAGCACTTGCCTGTGAAGTTCAGATGCTCTTATACATTCCCGTGATGATGGAGCATAGCGAAGACGTATATGGTCGTCATTTGAAACCCTAGTCAGAAACTGCCTTGGTTTCCTGCACTTACCATATTTCTCGACGGACTGTCGATGGAAAGGGAGAAGACGGGGAACGATGTCGTTTGAGAGTTCTGCCATCGGCTCCAACTGGGCTTCCTTTTTCATTCTGTTCATCTCCGGCAGGTCCCCGATCACCAGGCGGTAGGCAGTTCCGTTGAGGCCCAACTGTCTCAGGCTCCGCTCTAGCCTCCTAGGCGTCAGCAGCAAGGCCACCGCCGCCTTCCACAGGCCGGCCAAAAGAATGACGGTGAAAACGGCAGCCACGACAGAAGCGGCTGACGGGGATTCTTCCATGTTCTGTTGGGTTGATTTCTAATGTCTTGCTCTTTCAGGCTGGTGCTACCTACTTCAATTCAACAACCGGGGGACGTCTATTTATCATTTCTTACTACATTTAAATTTTCTATCCAACGCAAAGGGAATTGAAAATCACAGTCTGATCATGGAGACCGAGGGTCTGACTGGAGCGAGCGGTGAAAGATCAAAATGAGAGGCTGACCAACTTGATCGGAGTGTGAGACGTAAAAAAAAAAAAATTGTTCTGCTGTGTAGGATAGGATTTGCACTGGGCAAACCATTGCGTTTCGACAAAAATACAACGGATTCGACCGTGGGAAAATCATGAACGTACCTGTATTGAGATGAATTTAAGGGAACCACTCAGACCATCAGAAAGTTGTAGAGCTGATGGGGAGGAGAAGGTGGCGTTGCTGAAATGCTGGATGATGGGAAGCTGCAAGAAGATGAGCAACAGCTGCATGCAGGTGAGTCGGTGAGAACGGCACCCACATATAGATCCTGACGGTGATGGCCGTTCGGCGTACGTTCCGTGGCTGTTTGCAGAGCAATTGTCGACAACCCATGAATATCCCAATTGATCGTGGAAATCTAGAAGGAATGATGGCGCAACGCCCGGGGAGAGCCTCCACTTGTGGATCGCGAATTGATGATATATGAGGCAGGTTTGTTCCAGGAGGGATTTTTAGCAGACGGAGAGCCAGAAGGGAATGCTGGGAAACTGATGGGCCTGGCCAAGAGAAGAGGGAGTGGGAGCCCTATGACCAGCCTTTGTTCCAAGCAACGGATCAAAGGTCAATTACTATAGCATTGTCCCCCGTCTGTCCGGCAACTCGGTGCAGCTAGCTAAGGATGCTGCTAGGACAGGCTGTCATATAGTGCAAGAGGACAAGCAATTGAGTTGAAGTCAGAGACATTTATTGTAAAGTTATGTATTCCTATTTATTTTTATTCTAATTGTGATCCGTATGGATTAGCGTTGACTGACTGGAGAAAATTATAAAATCGATTGAGGAACTTACCTTATTAATTTAATAATTAAATCACCAACGAAAAGGATGGGTTATTTATTATCTTTGTGATGTCAGTATCTGAACTTATAATTTATTCCAGAGGTTAAAAAAAAGAGAGGGCAATTTGAAATCTTTTAGANAAATTTAAATCGATTGATTTTTTCACCGATTTAATTGAGTTGACCAATTCTACCGAGAATCAGCTGATTCAATCAAAGTTGACCGTGTTTATAATACAATTGAGTTAATTTTGAAAACTAAACTAGGCGAGTGGTTGGTTCTCGATCGAATCAACTGATCCGATCAAATTTGAAAACTATGGGTTTTACATACATTTCATTAACAGAGCCTTATAACTATCATCATAATACATCAGTCAAATTTTATTACGTTAATATTATCATATAACAATTATATAAACGTATCGTTAAAATTATAACTAAAATATATGGCATAACTATATATATATATATATATAATCAAAAAAATTATTATAAAATTATAACAACCATTTCAACTATAATTTTCTCACATGTAAGTATATCCATGTTTTACCGTGAGCTTCTCGCGATGGAACGCCGGATTGAGCTTAGTCCATTTCTCGCCCTCGAGGGCCACCAGCCCCGACACTAGCGCATCCCCGGTAACCTTCAGTACCAGCTTTCGGAACTCGTAGACCTTCGACAACACTTCTTTGCTAATTCACCGTCCGTCACGATAAGTACCAGCGTCGGCCCCATCCACATGAAACAGCACTTGCCTGTGAAGTTCAGATGTTCTGATACAGTACCGTCTCAGGCTCCGCTCTAGCCTCCTAGGCATCAGCAACACGGCCAACGCAGCCTTCCACAGGCCGGCCAAAAGAATGACGGTNGCCTTCCACAGGCCGGCCAAAAGAATGACGGTGAAAACGGCAGCCACGACAGAAGCGGCTGACGGGGATTCTTCCATGTTCTGTTGGGTTGATTTCTAATGTCTTGCTCTTTCAGGCTGGTGCTACCTACTTCAATTCAACAACCGGGGGACGTCTATTTATCATTTCTTACTACATTTAAATTTTCTATCCAACGCAAAGGGAATTGAAAATCACAGTCTAATCATGGAGACCGAGGGTCTGACTGGAGCGAGCGGTGAAAGATCAAAATGAGAGGCTGACCAACTTGATCGGAGTGTGAGACGTAAAAATAAATAAATTGTTCTGCTGTGTAGGATAGGATTTGCACTAGGCAAACCATTGCGTTTCGACAAAAATACAACGGATTCGACCGTGGGAAAATCATGAACGTACCTGTATTGAGATGAATTTAAGGGAACCACTCAGACCATCAGAAAGTTGTAGAGCTGATGGGGAGGAGAAGGTGGCGTTGCTGAAATGCTGGATGATGGGAAGCTGCAAGAAGATGAGCAACAGCTGCATGCAGGTGAGTCGGTGAGAACGGCACCCACATATAGATCCTGACGGTGACGGCCGTTCGGCGTACGTTCCGTGGCTGTTTGCAGAGCAAAATGTCGACAACCAATGAATATCCCAATTGATCATGGAAATCTAGAAGGAATGATGGCGCAACGCCCGGGGAGAGCCTCCACGAGTGGATCGCGAATTGATATATGAGGCAGGTTTGTTCCAGGAGAGATTTTTAGCAGACGGAGAGCCAGAAGGGAATGCTGGGAAACTGATGGGCCTGGCCAAGACAAAGTTCCCGACAAGAGAAGAGGAAGTGGAGTCCTATGAACAGCCTATGTTCAAAGCAACGGATCAAAGGTCAACGTGGACCTGGACCTGGACCCGGACCCGGACCCGGACCCCGACGAGCTACCTTCAAGTGGAAGTGGGCGATATCAGGGATGGATTAGCAGAGGAGAGACAAATCCTGTCAATTCGATGGCGGAACTATTGGAATATGAAGACGACTTTATCGTGATTGGTCAGTTGTGGCGAAGCATACGCAATGGGAAGAAATTGTGTACGTTGACGGAATTACAATNAACGCAAAGGGAATTGAAAATCACAGTCTAATCATGGAGACCGAGGGTCTGACTGGAGCGAGCGGTGAAAGATCAAAATGAGAGGCTGACCAACTTGATCGGAGTGTGAGACGTAAAAATAAATAAATTGTTCTGCTGTGTAGGATAGGATTTGCACTAGGCAAACCATTGCGTTTCGACAAAAATACAACGGATTCGACCGTGGGAAAATCATGAACGTACCTGTATTGAGATGAATTTAAGGGAACCACTCAGACCATCAGAAAGTTGTAGAGCTGATGGGGAGGAGAAGGTGGCGTTGCTGAAATGCTGGATGATGGGAAGCTGCAAGAAGATGAGCAACAGCTGCATGCAGGTGAGTCGGTGAGAACGGCACCCACATATAGATCCTGACGGTGACGGCCGTTCGGCGTACGTTCCGTGGCTGTTTGCAGAGCAAAATGTCGACAACCAATGAATATCCCAATTGATCATGGAAATCTAGAAGGAATGATGGCGCAACGCCCGGGGAGAGCCTCCACGAGTGGATCGCGAATTGATATATGAGGCAGGTTTGTTCCAGGAGAGATTTTTAGCAGACGGAGAGCCAGAAGGGAATGCTGGGAAACTGATGGGCCTGGCCAAGACAAAGTTCCCGACAAGAGAAGAGGAAGTGGAGTCCTATGAACAGCCTATGTTCAAAGCAACGGATCAAAGGTCAACGTGGACCTGGACCTGGACCCGGACCCGGACCCGGACCCCGACGAGCTACCTTCAAGTGGAAGTGGGCGATATCAGGGATGGATTAGCAGAGGAGAGACAAATCCTGTCAATTCGATGGCGGAACTATTGGAATATGAAGACGACTTTATCGTGATTGGTCAGTTGTGGCGAAGCATACGCAATGGGAAGAAATTGTGTACGTTGACGGAATTACAATCACGCACTCTGTCGCCCGATTGGACTTGATCCAATGTTGTTTGGCGACTTCTGAGGTCACCAAACCCACTACTGTATTACATAAATCTCCTTTGATATACTTGGACTCTCGCCCCATAATTTACCAAACAAGAACAATTTCTATCCCCCACTTAAGGCAGTGTATAACATACGATCATCGATTATCTTGCGCCCCAACTCACGACACAAAGTCGCTGTTGATGGTGGGCTGCAGTAGCAGCCTCAAGGCAAAGAATCCTGACCTGCTATAGTTGTTAAATCCCCAAGCTAGGCTTTCTATATAGCAATCTGATATGCTATTCTGTAGAAGAAATCATTCGATCATCTGCATCTTGTCCTTTAGAGCTTTGTTTATTGCTCTTCGCAGATATTGCAGAGGCAATCCAGACCGGTTAGGCATGTTATTTCCTTTCACCTTCAGTACTCTGGGCTTCTTACTGTTCCTGCAGAAAATATCAGCAGAAAATATCAGCGGAAAATTCGGGAAATGTAGTTAGATGTCCTCCGGGATATCCAGGACCAAAAATTGCTGCTTTTCTTTTTCCCCCTCCCACTATTCTCATTTCCTGCTTAGAAACAAAATCAGATTCCACAGAGAAGAACTGTGTCCATCTCTTTATGCCAATGACTTGTTTTGGTTTCTAAAGAATCAGATTCTTTCCTTTGATGTCCAAAGTTGGTGAAGGACACAGAGATTCCTATTTCCTTGGTCCTCTTGTCTACTGCAACCTAAAGAATTTGCCCAGACTAAGGTAGTTAATTAAGCCAGCGCACTAAACCCCCAAATTTGTGCTATGCCTACTTGAGACTTGCAGGAGTACTTCAACTCTTCAAATCCCGAGTTTCGCTTCGGACAATCGGAGTTATGATTAGTGCATATGCAATATGAATAAGAAAAAGACCAGCTCAAACTTAGAAAATGTCAATACCAAATGCTCCAAGAACACGTACATGCATGTGCACGAGGCTAATTGATATTCAGGCATTCTGAGATTTCGGGCTCAATGAAGTCCATGTGGTTCCCCCGGAGATAGTTGCAAACCGAACTCAAGAAAAAATTCTGCAATCAAAATCATCTTTTGTTGCTACAGCATTAGATTCTTGGAGTGCTTTTCCTGATTCCTCTCCCAAGAGCTTTCTGAAAAGCAGCTTCACCTTTGCCAATTCAAAGTAGAATAAAATTCTACATACGTTCGTTTGGTTTTATCTGTTCAAACACCCCTATTCATCTATATATATAGCAAAGAACCATCTTGCTCTCCTGCACGATTCTTGGTAATGTCAACTCACAGGAGCTCAATGAAGATCGACAGGGAGATCACTCACCCAGCACATGTGCACCACAAGATGAGGCTCGAGTACACGGAGATCCCATTTGATTGTCACGGATGCAAAGAGGCTGGGGTTGGGCTCAAGTACAGGTGCCAGCAGTGCAAGTACGAGCTCCATAAGGCCTGCGGGGCTGCTCAGCCGGTGAGAACCCATCCATTCTACAAGAAGTGCGCTTTTGAATTCTACTGCCGACCTCCCGACAACAACCTCAGGATATGCGATGCTTGTCAGGGCGATATCTCAGGCTTTGTGTACCACTGCAATTGCTGCGACTTCGATCTCCACCCTTGCTGCGTGGACCTCCCGCAGGTGCTGAACGACGGGCAGAACAACACGCTCTACCTGTCTGCGGGCCTCTCTGGCCCATGCCACCATTGCGGTGCGAAGGGACCAGGCTGGGCCTACCGATCAGCCCAGTCCAAGGGTTACAATCTCCACGTATCATGCGTCAAGAAGCTTCTCGTGGAGAGCTGGTTAGCTTTGTACTTCAACGTGGACAAGAACAAGGTTCAGGAGCTGCAGACGAGGATTCCTTCCCTTAGCGGTGCACCACAGAAGAATGGCTCCAGTGTCCGGAAGTACTGTCAGAGGGCAGGCGGAGCCGTCCGGCTCGTTATGTCAGCTCTGCTAGGAGATCCAAGTGCTGTGGTTGCAGGGGTGGTCCAGGGACTCATATCGATGTAATAACTATTGGATTGTGTAACGTAATGATTATGGAGTCCTGCTGTTTATATTTGCTTCAAAGATTGCTGAATATATCAATGCCTGAAAGTGGGCGAAGTGACTGAATCCATGCATGAAATCTAATTCAACATAAGGGAATCATTACAAGCCTCAACTTTCCATAAGCTGACACTCCATTAAAGGATCGATAAATCAATCCAGAATCCCATTAAAAAAAATGGATTTTTAAGAGCAATTTGACATAAGTGAAAACCCAGGCCAGGAATACTCCAAAAGGCACATAAATCTGAAGACTATCTTCAGGTAATCTTAACATTCATGTGAAACAGCAGAAGTACCACACATTTTTAGGGTGGCAATCCTATCGAAAAACAAACTTTATTGCTACGAAAGGTTACATAAAAGAAAATCATAAGATTACTGATCTCTTCTGATCGTTCTAGTGTTGTACAGAAACAACTTGACGGGAGGTGACACAAGTCATCAAGTCTTCATTGCAGGCCTTACCAGGCCCAACCCTGTTCCACTCCCCAAATGCTTGAAGTCGGTTGCTTCAAGATGATTTCCATGACCAGCAAAACCTGTCCCTCCTTTCTCAAGGTTCACCAAATTCTTTTCTTTACACGGCCTGTTGCAGACAAGACAGATCTTGTCGACCACAACAAACTTCTCGGCACATTTCCTGCAGTAAACATGCCCGCAGGAGCTAATGGCTGAGAGAGACAGGGTGTTGGTCAGTGTGACCTTGCAGCTCGGGCAGATATAGGTCCGATCTAGAGAGCTTGAGCTGTTTGTCTCGCTGCTGTCCTCAGAGAAATGAATTGGGAAGAGGAACTTGAGCTTCAGCTTTTCCTTGCCCTCTGGGCAGACTGTACTGCTCGATGGGGCATCTACCTTCATGGGGGCTTCAGGAGTAGCAGATGGGAGCCAAAATGCTTTCATTGTTCGGAGGGCTTCTGCTTCGTACGAAGTCGCCTTCACACTATTTGCCCCATGAAACCCATTCTTATCTCGTCCATGGTTCCTGTCACTTGACTGAGGAACCGCACCATGATTTTGCTGATCGAATGCCTCAAGCTCTCGAGCTTTTTGCATCATTAGCCTCTCTTCTTCCTCTCCCTTCTCTAGCTTCTGCTGAGCAGCATGAGCAGCTAACTTTCTGCATCACGGGAACAGTCAGCTGTTTCTCTTGCCCATGAAAGTAATAAAGAAAGATCTTTTCATGTATCCATCGCTGGTAAATCTATGGCTAGTCAATTGCTGATAGCGAGGTAACATCAAAGAAGCAACCGGTGATCAAGTACAGGACATGGAAATCCCACGGACCGCCTTACACGAAACCAATCGACCGACTCTATGCTCATAAAACAAGCGGAGATACTTATCATACTTCATTCGAAGAAGAACCAGAACTCTCCATCAACACAGCTGATGCAACAATTTCAATACTTTACGAACAAAGTCTAAAATCCAACTCAGGAAGCACAGCTAAGAAATTGGAATTCAATCTAAGGAATGAGGACCGGGAGAAAAAGGACAAAACTCAACAATTCCGAAGAAAAAACGAATCGAACCTCTGGATGTCCTTCTTTTGAGCCAAGAGGCACTCGAGGATGCACTCTTTACAGAAGACGTGGCCCTTCTGGCAGCTCATGGGGTCGATGAAGGGCTTGAGGCAGAGGCAGCATGCATCGAAGGGCTTAATAGAGTCCTTCCCGAGCCTCTCCTTCTGCGTCCCGTACCCAAGCTTCCGCTTCTCATCGTACGTGAAGAACGCGAGGTCGTTGTTGTTCTTCGAGTGCCTCTGCGGCATCGTCCCTTCCCCTCTCCTGGATTCTCACGTCCCACCGAGAGACACCAACGCAACCGCTCAGATCGAATCAGAGGATTCAGTCGGAGAGGATCACCAGAGCCCTAATCGTTCCTTCGCCTACCGTTCGTGTTCTTGACATCTGGTCGGCGATTGGGGGCAGGCACGCCATTATATACGTAGAATCTCCGCGTTTAGTCCTCCAACTATACCAATTTCCAATTGTGTCCATGAACTTAATTTTACCTATGCAGATTAACTCTCCACCTTTCTCCAGTAAGTCCCCCTTCTCTGTGCCCAGCTGAAATCCAGCATGAATAATATTGGAACAACGATGACTGATATCGTGATGTGAAATATTTTTCCACTCTTGCTATTCATCGAATGACTCGACCAATCAAAAGAAGAACTGAAGGGGGGGCAGAGATAAAATCTACCTCTGCAAAACTGCAAAGGAGTCTGCTAAGCTTAAAAGCCTTCAAGTCTGTGGGGACGCCAGTAGACAAATCTCTGTAGTACGAGAAAAGAAATCACGTTTGACGAATGGAGGCTTAGAAGAAACTTCACCAGAACAGTGAAAAACAACCCCCTGGCCAACGGCAAGGAAAAGTAGCTTGCCTTCTGCTTTTCTTGCATCATTTTTTATTTTTATTTTTTTGATTGTCCGGGTCACGTCACCATAAAAGTAGGCCTCGCAAAATCTGGCCCAACACGAACCTAGTATAAAAACACCGTGCCTGGGCTAGGGCTTACTTGTGACCTTGTAATTTTATCGGATGTGCTCGCTTGATGATCATTGATATGTGCCACCACATTAGCCCAATTAAGAAATTTAAAAAAGAAATCAAAAAATGTTATTAGTACTCAGTCCACTTCTCTTTCGTGAGCTCACTTACTATCGTAAAGCTGTGATGCATGAACACGATTGAAGGGCAAAGGGAGCCAAGGCAAACCCCATTCTACCCGATGTATGGTTGTTCCCTCAACTTCAAGTCTTTAAGCATAGGAGGGGCACGGATTGACAAACACAAGCCTTGACAATGAATAGGTGGAGAGACCTTTGAAGCAGCTCTAATGGCGGCTGGTGAGAGTTTAGGGTTTTTTATTATGTGCGTTGGGGGAAGAGGGGAAATGGTCCTTGTCTGGTTTACTAGTCCATCCCCCTCTGTTGATTGCACACAAAGTGTAGACGCAAATATTGTAGGATGGGCCATTTGCTAAGTCACATGGAGAAATGTTTGAAGAAAGATACACGAAACATAGAAGGGCAGACGTTATTATTCTCTTCTCACAACACCATAGGTTTAACAAATATATCATTTGATCATGAAAAATTTCAAGAATTACTTCTTGCTGCCATGGCTATGCATAATTTGCCCTTAAATTTTGTTGAATAATTGGGTATTAGAGCTTGCTTTGAATGTATGCATCCATATATACAACATATTTCTAGGAATATTATAAAAGTTGATATATTGAAACCCTATGAGTTAGAGAAGAAGAAGATTAAGAGCTTAGTAATGAGGAATTCTACTAGAGTAAGCCTAATATCGGACTTGTGGACTACCATAAATAATGATGGTTATCTCGTTATAACCGTTCATTTTATTGATGACAGGTTAAATTTTAAGGAAATATATTTTATATTTAAGTTATATGCCTTCCCTTCACACTTGTGCGGTGTTAGGGGAGAAATCTTTGCCTTTTTATTTGAATCGGACATTCATTCGAAATTAACATCATTAACATTGGATAATACTTCTACAAATGATGTATATATTACATATTTGAGAGCAAAGTTGACAAGTGGGAAAGCTCTTATTTCAGGTGGTGATTTTTCCATATACATTGTTTTGCACACATTTTAAATTTAATTGGATTGAAATATATTGATTATGTTGTTGAAAAGTTCAAGAAAGTATTAAATATATTCGGGGTTTTCAGTTAAGAAAGGAAAAGTTTCTTAAATGTATGAAGAGTTTATGTTTAGATAGCAAGAAGGGTCTAGGACAAGATGTTCCAACAAAATGAAATTCCATATTTCATATGTTAAAAAATGCTCTTTATTATAAGACTGCTTTTGAACAATTGGTGATAAATGACATAGTTATACACATTGCCCTATAGTGTGTAAGTGAGAGAGGATTGAGAAATTGTATAAGTACTTAAGCCCTTATTATGACTTAACTTACTTATTTTTCGAAACAAAATATCCCACCTCAATTTTATTATTTCCTTATGTAGTGATTATTTATTGTAATTTGAAAAATGAGTGTCTTTAATAATGATTCTTTGAAGATAATGATCATTCAGATGATTGGAAAGCTTGAGAAATATTGGTCCAGTTTTAATGAAATGTTAACCATGGTGATTGTTCTAGATCCTTGCTACAAGTTGAATTTCGTGGGATAGGCTTATTGAAGACTTTGTGGACGTGATGATGCACAAGTTTATTCTTGATGTTCATCTTCTACCTCGAGCTCGTCCTCAAATACTCAAGTGTATATCAATGTCAAATTTCAAACTTAATCTAGGATTGAATGTCAATATTTTTTTATGGTATAAATAACCAATCCCTTATATATTCTTATTTAATTGTTAGTATATCATTTCTCGATTATAATCTTTTGATATCTCAATGTATATTTTATGTATGATTATGATGTTGAACGAAATATTCAAATTGAAATGCAAAAGTTAGAGTTAGAGGAGTTTTTGGAAGAGAAGTGGAAAACCAAGACGGGGAATAGGATGTTTTGCAATATTGGTCAAAACAGGTGAATCATTGTCTGGTTTGATCTTTTAGTCTCTGGTCATCGGGTTTATGATTTGGTCTGCAGTTTCTTGCGGGTCGTAGGACGTGGGCTTGATGCAGAATTTCAATTTGAGGTGGAAATTCTGTGAAAGTTGATAGATTTATTCCTCGGGTTGGAGTTCCCGGGGGAATCTCCCATGGATAAGTTATGCTGTTTCAGCGCTTCCGATCCTTAGGTATATATCACGGCTTTGTGGTCTTGCGTCTTGGTTTGAGACTACATAGTCTTGTTCCCGTCTTTTCTGCCATAAACTTGAACTGAAATACTGAAGGGAGATGATGTTTAATTGCCTGTACGTCATATGAATCACTACTTCCTGCTGTGGTCTTTAGGTTCTTGAGGTTTGAATTCTGATATTTATGCTGTTATACACTAGATTCAAGCCAACCCTTTAACTTGGAACTGATCGAGAATGAGGCTGAGGGTTAGTCTATGCCCCTTGCATAGACCTGCTGAAACTGTCCAGTATAGACTAAATTATATATGCGCACTTGAGAATTCATAAATTTCATGGGATGGTCATCTGTGATGCAAGATTACTTCTTATTTCTGCATACTGTATGCATAACAGATTGCTAGAATAAAGCTCTCAGTATACCTTATGCTCTCATTTTGATAGGACTTGTTCTGACAGTATCTTTCTGGTTGGCAATAGTACAGTTTTTAACTTTTGTAAACTTTAAGAGTGTTTGCCTTATATAATCAGGTGCCTGATCTTTCTCTTGCTGGTTTATGATGCTCTGTCTCCTGCAATAGGCTAGGGATGCAATGCAGGAGCCTATTTTTGTCCTTTTGTAATAAGCTTGAGCGAGTTTGTTTGTTTTTGCTCCTTATATTACAAATACTGTGGACCTTAATATCAATTTTCAAATATCACATTTTCTTTAGCCTGATAGAGGAAAATCATCTTCTGCCACGGGCAAGGGAAGAAGCCATGAGGGAAGCATCAAGTATGGGTTCAGCCTAGTGAAAGGTAAAGCTAATCATCCCATGGAAGACTATCATGTAGCAAAGTTTGTGCAGAAACGAGGTCGTGAACTTGGTCTCTTTGCCCTTTATGATGGCCATTTGGGGAACAGTGTAGCTGCCTACCTCCAGAAGCATCTCTTCTCCAATATTCTCAGGGAGGTAAGTATTTTAGCCAGGATATGTCATGCATAATCCTAATATTTTGAGGATGGAATTGGTACTGGGAGCCTGAGAGGACTATTGCCTGTAAATTCTGCAAACTCGATCCTTTGCTGTTTATGGATAGACAGGAACAATTTCAGTCCAATTTTTAGAGAAACAGAAGTAAGGATGTTTGCAGAATATCCCTTATTCTCTTACAATAAGCAGTTGCCAAGGTTGCCAATCTTTTATATCAATCCCCAACTATTAATGAAATTTCTCATTTTGTCCTCTAGGATCATATTAGAATTTGGTAAAAATGCCTGCATTTTCCTTCCCTTCCTAGGTGATTTGAAATCCGAGTTCTGTATCCTCTGAAATTTAGCATTGTTTTATCTTTTTCTTTGAAGTTTATATACATATGATTTGCTCATGTGATTGGAACAGGAAGAGTTCTGGGTCAATCCTGCTGAGACGATTTCCAAAGCATACAAGATGACAGACAGATCAATCCTCTCTAACAGCTCTGACCTGGGACATGGGGGGTCCACTGCTGTGACTGCTATTCTAGTAAACAGCCAAGGGCTCTGGGTTGCTAATGTGGGCGATTCTAGGGCAGTTCTTTCCAAAAGGGGTCAGGCCATACAGATGAGCATAGATCATGAGCCCAGCATGGAGCGCGGCAGAATTGTGGACAGAGGCGCTTTTGTATCAAACATCCCAAGTTACTACTCTAAACTATTTCATTAGTTTTATTTGACTATAAATTTTGATGTTGGATTCTCATGAGAGGTTCTGGTATGTGCTCCATGTTTATACTCTACTGTTTTTGAAATAATGAGTTAACGCGGCTTTTTTGAGAAGCTCTGCTGCCATTATATCTCTCTTAATCTTTATATTCAACCCTCAAACTGGGGGTTAAAAATGTCCCAAGCTTGTTGAAGGTTTCTGGACTAAGCATTGATGTTGGTCATATCCATTTGCCAGGTGATGTCCCAAGAGTTAATGGACAGCTTGCTGTATCTCGTGCCTTTGGAGATAAAGTTCTAAAATCGCATATCCACTCTGATCCCGACATTCAGCTTGCAGATATTGATGCCGCCACTGATGTCTTAATCCTTGCTAGTGATGGCCTCTGGAAGGTGATAACGCCCTTCTAAAAGCCAACATTTTGTTCTCTTACAATTATTGCTTTGGAAGTTTTCACTGTTTTCCACTTTGTTCACAAATGATGGAGAAACTGGGTACAAAATGCCCTACTGCCCTTTCAAGAATATAAAGATTCATGAAAACAGGGAACTCTTTTCCTATAAAATTTGAAGAAAGAAGGAACTGAAGACCATTTACCACTAGGGAGCAGAAAAGGGGAGACCATTTGATGGGGCCAAGCTTAGTTTAAAGAGTTGCATGTTCTTCCTTATGCTGTTTGTCCAGGTGATCGAGAATCAGGAGGCAGTTGAGATTGAGAGAAAGATCAAAGACCCAGTAATGGCTGCCAAGCAGTTAACAGCTGAGGCTTTGAAGAGAGACAGTAAAGACGATATATCTTGCATTGTTGTTAGATTCAGAGGATAAAGAAATGGATGGCTCATGCTTCTGCAGAAAGTTATACGGCCTCGATTGGATTGCTGGACTGGAGTGAGGACAGGTATGTTCATGGTCATGGGAGAATGACAGGGCCAACTGTGGGAAGATGGGGACGGTGTGCAAAACGTTTGTAGTTGCTGTTTGATGTAAATGTCTCTGTTGAAGCTCCCTGTTCCTTGTGATCTATTTTGTTCCCCATATTTATATAGTACTGCAATTCGAGGTATACTATCAGTGTGATTCATTCAGGGTTTTACCTCTTTCCGATGATCTTGTCTCTAGGAAAGAGTCATTGATTGAAGCATCTATTGAGTCATCTTCTTCTTCTTGATAAAAATATAAATGGACATCCACAGCGTCTCCCAATTGCGAAAAATGATGGTTTTATATATGCAATTTTGGAGTTTTGATATATTGATATCTAATCTGTCTTGTGTTATAAGCTCTATACAAGTAAATGCAATTTTCTAGAAAGAAAAATGTAATGCGTTGAAAAAGTAAAATATACACATACATATATATATCGGTTTAGCATAGAGCTCTCAGGTCAAGGCCTTTGAAATTCAAATAAGCACTCTGTAAATATGTTCTGGGTGAAGGTAACCTATTACCAGATATCGACTAATGGGGGTGTATTGTCCGCGCTTAGCTCTACCGACGTAGATCAATACTAAATTCCACCGTGGAACATGTCAATGTGTAATATCTCCAGCAGTTAAATTAGGGTTTTAGACTGACTTCTTTCACTTTTTGGGTTGATGACTGCCACATCCATCATCACGTCATACTTATATGCTTCGGCAGAACTGCAACCGCAGCAGCCAGATCATCGGCTTCATCATCATCAAACCCCACCCCCAACTCCCAGTCATCTCTTTTTTTGGTCTGTGCTCTCTGTAGTTACTGTCTAGTGCGCAAAATGAGATTTTTTTTTTTTTGCAATTTCGTATTTGGGATGCCTCTCCTTTCGACTGCGAGAGGCTGAGATCCGACGAGGGTCGATTTCTTGATGGCTTTGATCTGGGGGTCGTACAGTGACTGGGCTCTTCCCATGGCCAACGGGCTCTTCGATGCCCAGATTTCCGTTCTTCTCTGGGCTGCCCTTCCGTTGGTTACATTCTTCCTCATCTTTTGTTCATCATAACATGATCATCACCTCCTCCTCCTTCTTCTTAATTTGAATTTTAGATTCTGTTAAAGAATAATCATTGCCGTTTTCATTCAGTTGGGACCGTGTGTCGATGTTCCACTCACCATAAAAAGAGATTCTATCAAAATTTGCGGCTGATAGTCAACGATCACATTGTTGAATTAACAAACATCAGAGGAGTATTTGAGCAACAATTCAAGTTCAAGACTTGACGGCCGCATTAGGGTATATTTTATGGTTACACCAAATGAAGATAAACCTCCTTGGACTACATAAGGCCTCCCCTAATATATGTAGTAAGGCCGAAAGTCCCGAGGTCAAACACGTGCTCCAAGGGAGGTGCACATCAAGCTATAATGAGATTTGATCCTGAAACCTATGGTCTTTTACACCTTACAACAGAATAATTTACCCAAACGAAAAGGAAGAACAACTTGCAGCAAGGATCACCATCCATGGTGGGGACCTAAACCGTCATACACTCTAAACGCTAACCTAAGCAATTGAATACTTCTGGGTAAGGGCTCATCCTCCCTAGCTGAAGTCAGTAGCCTATACCTGGCCCTTTCACGTTTCACGACCTCAATCAGAATATCTGCCCCTAAAAGAAATTAATTTGCCCCGCGAACTTGGCCTTGCAGTTAAAGCACATATAACCCACTGAGCCATCCCCCACATCTAAGTCTCCATCATGACTGAACTGGTTCCCACACCAAACGCACAAGGCAGTGACCTGATGGTGCCTACTCCCACTACTGCTACTAGCACTACTGGCCACCTTCGGGAACCGACCCAAGGCCTCTTTCTCAACCCAGTTAGATTCAAAGCCTTGGCCTATCTGCTGACTGAATGACGAGATATGAGTGCCTTGACTGCTTGATGGCGCCGACAAAAAGTTGTACTCCATAAACCCCCCACCACTACTGGTCCTCATCCCTTCAACAACTGCCGGTGCATTGCCAGGCTTTTGAATACTTGCATGGAATTCATTCGGTACCTGCTCAGAAATTGAAGAAATAACACGTCAGAGCTTCTTATCCACATCTTTTCAGCAGAAATAAGGACCAATCAGGAAAAAAAATCAAAATATTCAACGTATTCGTTAAAACCAAGAGAACCTGGAGAACCACTCAACAACCAGCTTTATGGGGGGAAAGGAGGTCCAAAGAGCCATATGTTCAAGACATTCTCCAGCTAATGATTGATGGAAAAATGAAGAGAACATGCTCATTACTCTTCACATGACATTACGTGAACACCTCTTATCACCCAACCTTTCTCAGAAAAGCATGAGATACCACAGAAGAGTTTCTCTGCATCTGAAAGGCATGAACTAAAGTACCTTATCCGAGGCCACGTTGAATGCAGGAAAACAGTCTGATGGCTGTGCTACTGATGGGGGAACATAATTTAGACTGCTATTCTGCAGAATATTTACGTTCTGCTCCATTCTCAACATTGACTGCATCACAGCTTCCTCACGAGGCTTCGGCTGTTGTTGATTATATAAGCCAATTGTCCTCTCATTGTTCCCAAGAAATCCCACATTTCCTGCTCGGCAATTGTCAGGCATCACACCTCCATAAAACATATGTAGATTGTAACTGGTCACACTTGACTGCTGATGATCAACACTTGGAGAAGGTAGACCAAATGCAGACTCTTTGTTCCGCTTTGACTGCTCAATTGCATTGCCAAAGAAAGTGACTCCACCGTGTTCAGAAGTTACTGCTTCATTGATTCTAGAACGAGGATTGGCCCATGCTTCAAAGCCCAAGACAGGACCCCCATGTTGCAAAGGCTCTTGACTTCCAAAGCTAAATGAACTCTTATTACTCCAATTAGACGTCATTAATCCTTCTTTTTTGTGATCATCGACTGCATCAGAAACAGTCAGACTCCCATTGTTCTTGTCAACACAGTTTTGCTCTCCTGCATAAAGACCTGTAAACCCTCTATACGCTTTAGGCTTGTTGAATGTGGGATCCTGTGCTTCATCATTCTTCAGGGCAAAGGCTTGTCGATCTGAAGGGGTAGCAGGTAAAGTGCCTACAGAGCTTATCTTCTTCTCAACATGACCCAAAACTGCTGAATCTGGTTGGCTTTCAGCAAAAGTTTGAAAATTCCTCAGGGTGTTAGAGGAGATCTTCCCCATATTCGCATCAGGGGACAAGGACTTCTGGTGGACAGACACAAGACTGCTCTCAAAGACCTGCTGCTGCCATGGGTTCCGCACTTTAGAGCCAGAAAACCCTTCTATATCAAGATTACAAGTTTCCTGATCAACAGCTGGAATAACAGGAAAACCAGTATCAGCTTGCTGCACAGCCCTTTCAACAACATTCTGACCAAAATTGATTGCTTTTCCACTGTTCCAAGAGCCATAAGATCCACACTCTTCCGATCTGTCACCAATAACTTTGTTCTGGTTGACATTAGTCGATAGTACCTTTTCAGAATCACATTCATTCTGCGGAACAGAAGTTTGAGATCCAGCCACATCATCAGAATGATTACAATTTTCGTCACGGCCAAACTGAACCAGTGGACATCCTTGTGAACTTATTTGCTGCATGCTGGGATTGATAACTCCTTCCCCCAGTCCAAAGCAACGATCTTCAATTCCAGGAATTGGCACACTATCTCCAACACCATCTCCATTGTCCATGTCCATGTCTTCCATTGGGCTGCCAAAAAGACTGTTCACTAAACTCTCATTATTGACAGCATTATTATTATCCGGTGGAGCAAACACACCATTCATAGGAACCATCCCCTCACTGCAATCCTCCATTGACCTAAAGGAATCCACCCTCACATTTTTTCCATTTTCAAAGGCACTAGTTTTTTCAGGTGTTTCAGAAGTGCCATTATTTTGAGCAACAGACAAGACCGCTGTCATATTTTTGCTAATATTGAGATCAGCATTGCTTTTATCAGCCTCATCAACCACCCCAACATTATCATTTGATAAGTCAGCATTTCCTTCCTGCTTCTTTGTATAATCAGCGACACCTTCCTCCTTTCTCTCAGACACTGCAACAACTTTGACAGTAGATATATTTATACGGTGACCATCTGAGCTGGGTTGAGTTTTAGAGATGGCATTGGACTCAAATTTAGCATGAGAAAGACACACAGTGCTTCTTTCAAATGCTTCACTTTTTTTCAGAACAGCACCAGAAACTCCTCCAACAGAAGTTGCTTCTTGCACCTTAGGTGCTCTCCTATGCACACAATGAGTTTCTTCAGAAGCTTCAACCCTCCTGACATAGTCTTTAATGTGGTTTCCAAAATGACTACTGAAACGATTCTTCTCCTCAAACAATTTATGGCACAACTGGCACTCGTACTTCCCATCTTTCATGATAATGGAATCATTATCAGCTGCACCATTTCTCGCATTTCTTGACTTCTTGTGAGATGATAAAAGATGGAGCAATAAATTATCTTTCTCCTCAAAAGTCATCACGCACTTATGGCACCTGTACCTCCCCTTCATTTCAACCTTACCTGGTCTCCCACTCATAGGCAAAAGTCCTTCCTTGAGGTTATCAGCAGGAATGGAAGAAATGGGAACTGCTGAAAGACAGACGACCTCATTCTGATTGTGGTCCATCTGGAGAGAAGGATCTGCAGACTGAAAACCCAAGAAAAAAAAAATTAAACACATATTTACCTAACCAAGACGATGAAGACAGAAATTACTGACATTTTCAGAGGCCCTTCTGCAGGCTAACTGGCTACTTTCATTGGCAAGACAAGAAGTCTCATGCGTTGCATCTTGAACTCCAAAGGATGAGAACAGGTGCGCAGACACATCCTTGGAGGACACAAACTGCTGGCCCTCAGGGCTACAGATGGAAAGCAAAAGGTACATGTTATAAGATGAACAATCAAATATAACACAGTAAATCACAAAACGTTTCCGCTGGGATTTAACCATTAAGTTGCTCTCAGAATTCCAGAATAATTTTACCTCAGATATTAATACCAAATGCAAGGGTTGTGTAATTATGTAGAGCCTAGGCTAAATTTTCTAACCATAATAGTAATTATTGGATTAAAAAAATCCGCAAAAATACAAGAATCTAAATGGCGGCAATAAAAAACGGTATGCAAAACTTTAGCTTTCTTGATAGGAGAAGGAGGCAAATCTAATGGCGGCAATAAAAAAACGGAGCATAACAACAAGCTATCTAGCTTTGTAATCCCATTAACATAATAGCATTAATTGTCTAAGGATCAAGAAATCCTCACTGAGACTTATTGAAGTATTTCTCTATGTTCATAAAACAATCTGTTCACACACTGTGATCTCAGTTCTCAAGCGGCTGGAACCATAAGAATATTATGGCCATTGCAAGTTAAGCAAAATAATCCATCTAGGAGGAACTATAAAACATAAAGGTGTACAAACAAAAAATAACCCAAATTGTTCATAATTCCAAAGCAGCACCTTATATATCGGCTACATCCAAGCCAAACTCGATCGCCGTCATTCTTGATGCTAAGCAACAGCTTCCACCCGACAGGAAGCACATCCCCGAAACTTTTCGCATCAACAATCTTCCTCTTCTTCCTCCTGCTCCCCCACTCTCCACTCAAACCCCTCAAGAATCCGGAGAGCTCCTCCTCTGTCCTCATCCCCTCAGTCCTCCTCCTCAATTCGTCTTCTAAACGGTCCAAGCCTCCGGCCACCACTAGACTTCCCTTCTCGTTCGATTTTTCACCCTCATTGTCCTCAGACACCAGGATTTGCTTCTCCTCGCTTAAATTCTCGAAGCTCAATGGATCAGCCCAGACCTTTCTCGGACGCCCCCGCTTCTGATTACTAAATCCTAGGTCCACGACGCTGATCGGGATGTTCTGAAGGACGGAATTGGATGACTCAGGAACGCACTCATCGTACCTGACAGGAACCGCGATCAAGCTACTTTCATCCTCCGGGCTGTCAGGGATTGGGGGCTTGGATTCAGCATGAGGGGCGAAGAGGCCTTTTAGGAGGGAGATGATGCGGGAGTTCTCTTCCTCGAAGGGCTCCGGGGTCTTTTGGCGGGAAACGGGGGCAGGGGGATGGGGAGGGTTGCTGGTGGTTCGTGGGGCCAAGCGGAGCCGAAAGTAGGTCTGTTTACGGCTTCCGGCTGACTCATTGAAGACGGAGCGGTCAATTTTGGGGATCGGTACGACGACATCATCCTGCGAGGAAGGGGAGGGGGAGGCGACGGAGTGGAGGGAAAGGGAGTAGAGCTCGGACTGACTGAACAGGCGGAGGTCGATCAGGGGCAGACTCTCGAAGCGGAGCTGACCGTTGTCGTCGGCGTCCGTGCCGGTGGCGGAGGCGGAGGCCATCTTCACATTTGGAAACACACAGTACGTGTGCCGAAACTGATCACAGGGAAAGAGACAGGAGAGACAGAAAAAGGTGGGGTTTTCCTTTTTTTTTTTGGTTGGAAAATATTTTGATTACTGTTGGAGAATTAGGGATTTGATTGGTTGCTCTTTGGAAGTGGAAGTAGATTATGATTATTGTTCCCCTCTCGATCGGCGCCCATTCGCTAGGAGTGATAAAGAGGTAGAATGGGGTGGGGGTATACCAGGACAAACTCCTTTTCTTAGACTGAGATTATATGATAATTTTCTGCGAGCAAGGGCGCTTGAATGTACTCCAGGTGGGTGACAGCGTCTATGGATTCTGCATAAATTACTTAGAACTTGGATGGAAAACTCGTCGGAGGCCGTGCCTAGCTAATGTCCTCCGTATCGGGCGTACAAGCAGTCTGGTCGATAAATCGAAGACACCTTGTGATTAAAAGCATAGTTTTTTAAATCCGACTGGACTGAGTCCATTGGTTTCACGAAGAATTGATCATTCATCCGCTCTGATTTTTAAAATCAATTCAATTACATTGTAAATACAGTTAGATTTGATTGAACCCACTAATTCTCGATCAATTGTGAAAATATTAGTTAACTTAAATTTAAAATAAAAATAAAAATTTATTATAATATACTTATTCTATTTACTAAATTTACATTTATATTTTATATTAAATTTATATTAATACGATTGTTATATTAAGGATTTTTTTTATTATAAATCAATGTTATGTTATAGTATTATGTTAATTTATTTATAATATTATTTATTAAATATATTATTTTATTTATTAAATTATCAATCTGACTCATGAACTTATGCATGCATTAACGAATTCCCGGTCTAGTCCGGTCCGGTCCGGATTTTTTTAAAATGATTAAAAGAAAAAATCGGTTAGTTTGCCTCTTGCACTTCAATATGGGCTGTATGGGCCTGCGTGAGTGGGCCACGAGAGCCCATATGCCCACAAATAGGAAATCTCAAGAAAGTGTGCAAAACAAAGAGGCCCATTAATGGTAGTATAAGGCCCATCTGAAGGCCCCTTCCAAGGGGCAGCGCGACATCTCGACTCCTAAGCAATCCTTCTTCTTCTTCTTCTTCTTCTTCTTCTTCTTCTTTCCTCCCTCCTCCTTTTGACTGAGTAAACGATCGTCAGATGTATTTGTTCGTCGAGGGCGGGCGCGTCCTTCTTGCTCAGGTCAGTGTTGGAGTGCCGGCGGCATTTCCCGGGCGAGGTCTGAGCATTTACTCTCGGTGGCCGGTTGGGTTAAAAAAATGGAAGAGTGTATCCGTGCCTTAATTGGGCGGGGATTGATTAAGATGGCACGCGATTGGATCTTGACCATTTGGATTTCAAAGTGAATGATGCCGATGGAGCACGTCTCTTGCAATTGGGATTACCTTAAATAAATCATGGATGTTCCCATCTCAACGATGGTACAGTAAGAAATGCCGGTAGAGTCATATTTAATTAATATCAAGTATGATTACTGCTCGATTGGTTGACATTCATTTGCTTTGCTTGGTTCTTTTATCTCAGGAAGAATCTCTTTCTCTTTCTCTCTATATACCTATATGTATGTATGTATATTAAATTAGTGGGGTGCTCAAAATGTCGGTCCAATCTCTTGACATTACCATGGAGGAAGGAATTAGATTGGAGCTTCTGGGCACTTGCCCTCTTCCGTGGGAAATGTCATGAGTTTTATAATAAAATTTGCAGTTTGAACGCAGCACATTGCTAAGGTGGGAGGGCTTGTGGACGAAAAGGTTGATCGACCCCATACATCGACCGTAATATTCTTAATCCGATCGGGTCGAACATCAACAAGATCTGTGGGGACATTGATTGATAGAACTTGAGGGGCAGCTGGCTGGAAAGGTCGACCCAGCATCCATCTCCGAGACCCCCACATCGCAGTTGCCACCCTGATAGCTCCACGGGGCTGCGTCGCGATTTTTGTCGCACAGGAGCAATTTTTGCGAGCTCGCGCATGTGTCAGTTGCCCAGCCGGAATTATGGACTGGACCGGCGGGCTGGAGAGACATCGTGCGTGGTGATCGCCACGGGGAAAATCATGGTTTCTTCTATGTCACATAGCTCGTAAAAAACCTTGTCGACGTCGGGCCGCACCATTTTGTGCCTTCACGTCCCGTGAAAAGGGCATGAGATGGCTTTTGAGGTCCGTGGAAATATATGGAATTACCATATATTTTCATATTATAATTATCTACTAATCACGGAGCAAGTTGCAATCTTCCGAGGCCCGTGGCCCGACCTCGTGGTTGACGCCTGTGGGGATTCCATGTTTCCTAAATCAAAGGGTCATTAATTAATCTGTCCCATGGCGGACCTGATCAATTCACGCACCCTCCTCCTATTGGCGGCCGAGAGGAGGCCTGGTGCTGCTATCATGATTGACACAAAGAAATGTGAAATCTCATCATGATTAATTAATCAGGATCGCAATTATTGAATTCACAAAGACAGAGGGAATCGCAATTATTGTCTCTCTTCCTATTGGATGCTTACCTAACATTAGCCACCGGAAAATTAATGGGTTCTAATTTATTTAAATTTAAATTAAATATATTTATTAAAAAAATAAAAATTTTATACTCATAATATTTGAATTAAATTACTATTAATAAGAAAGAAATATCAAATTATCTCGATTAACTAGCAAATGCGAATTCGTTATTGCTGAATATGCAAACAATCAATCAGAGGAAAGAAGGTGTGAAACCGCGACGTGCACTCTAGAGTGGTGACGAGAGGTTGCCGGAGCTGGTGGATATCCTCTTCCCGATCCGGGATCGCGGAGTAGGCCCGTCCCGAGCTGGTAAGCTGAGAGCCCAGCCGGTGTGGGACAGATCGCTGGGGTTGCAGTGGGACCGATACGAATGCGACCGATCTGCCAAGGAAGGAAGACCACGTGAACGTATTTCAGGACATGCATGTTCGCATTCTATATGTTGTAACGTACGAGCTCGCACGTGCCTGTCCCCTTCACCTTTTTTTTTTTTTTCTCATCTAATCTCACGGCCCGGAGAAGCCTAAGATTCCCTTCACCGTTCGATAATTCAATTCTTCTTCACTCACGAATGAATACTCAATTATGACTCATTTTCTCTCTCTTTTTCTATGTATGTATAATATACATACACACACATATATAAATTTATGGTCATTTTTTTTCTCGTGGCTTAGACAAAGAACAAAAATATTTTAAACAGAGAACAAACACAAGGGCAGCATCTGGAAACCTTCTCGTCAAAGGTCAAGTGGACAATTTTCCAAATTTTCTTTTAAGTCATTCGGTAGAACTTCGCTTAAGCTTCAAGATACCCACAATTCCTTTTGAATTTTTTTTAAAGTTCAAATTGCTAATTAACGTAACTGACATAAATTGGCCAAAACGGTCTAATATTTTTCCCTTCTAAGTGAAGTCATGTATTCGAATTTTATAAATAAAATGAATTTATGTCGAAGGAAGAACTATGTACCCTAAGTGGGTCGATCCGGTTCGAACTTAACTAGTCATAATCTAATTTTTTTTCAATATTAATTGATTTATTAAAAAAATTACTAATTGATATAAATAAATTAATTTGAAGAATTTTCAGCACGACATAAACTTATATATATTTTTTGGTTCTTATTCCAGGAGGTTCTTCGCAAATAAAAAAAGCCAACATAAGCTCCTGCCAACCGACTTCGTGATTAAATTATTATTATTATGCAATTTAGGACGAATAAATAAAATATTAATTTTACGTGCCCCACCTAATCCGACCTCACTATGAAATTAACGAGCGGCGGTTTCAGCCCTCATGGGATGGGGGTGTCAGTCTGTCCTGCACGGCTAGACGTGCATGTGCGTGATTCATGAGATCAGCTATCCGCTTAAAATTTGTAATTAAAAAAAGAAGGTAAAATATGATTTTAATTTCTAATATTTTATCTCTTTTTTTTACCATTTTTGTCTTAAACTCTTTTTTGGGATATATTTGATTTTCAACCTTTTTATTGTAGTGCATCTTTAGTCATTTTTATTGTTTTAATGTTAAAAATTGATGGTGTGTAAAAATAAATGATAAAATAATACTATTTATATATATATAAAGGAAAATAAAGTATGGAGTGGTATTGCTGGTAATTGATTCGCCTGATAACTCATCTACACCTTTATTTAAGGAATTGAAGCCCTATCCAAAGCGAATTAATATGATATGTACCAAACTTGAAAACTTATAAAGACGAAAAGATAGAAACAATCCACATGATATATATAAATAAGATATGGATAATTAATTTTGTTAATATTGTATAATACTTTTTATTTAATAAGATAAAGAAAACAATGAAGTATTAAAGACCAAAAGAAAAGAGACAAGGAAAAACACATAGTGAATATTGCCGGCAGGCACCTTCAACGTCCTCTACCTTTTCATTTTTTTAATCATTATCTGATTATTTATTATTATAAATTATCAAGATTTTTAATATTTAAATAACAAGATACTAAAAATGTAATATCATGATAAGATTGAGGATCAAATATCTCCTAAAAAGTATTTAAAACAAAAATACCAAAAGAAAAAGTTTGCACTTATGAAAAAAGAAATATATGTATATATATAATTTTCGTTTTATCCCTAATTTTTAAAATCGAGCTGAACAGGAACTAGTCAGGGTATGGGTTCATAGGTCGGCCCATAAGTTTAATCGGTCTAACTGTATATTTAATAAATAATATTACAAATAAATTGATATAATATCATTAGTTGACAATAATTTATTACAAAAATTCATGATATTACCATTATATTAACCTTAAGTTTAACAAATATATATATAAATATAAGTGTAGTAAAATAAAATAAGTATATTATAACATATTTCCATTTTTAAAAAAATTTTAAGTCGACTTATTTTTTACTGGTTCAATTGAATTTATCAGTCGCATCAAGAATCAGCTAGTTCAAATAGAGTTGATCGCATTTTAATTGCAAATGAGTTAAATCTAAAAATCAGACTGAATGAGTAGCTGGTCCCGATCGAACCGGTCGCACCGGTTCAATTTTTAAAATTATAGTTTTACCATATATATATATATGTATGTATATATTAGTTAGAGAAATGTCTCCATCGAATCTTTTAAAAAAATTCAGAAAATTTTAATATATCAATAATTTATTGATAGGTACGGTTCCTATTTTGAGTGGTCCAGTTAAGCGCGTTAGAGCTAATTAAATTTATATCGCCTAGTTGATGTACACAATTTTTATTATTTTTAAATAAACAATAGGTTATAAATCTTTTTCAGGGAATTAAAAAGAGAAAAAGAAAAATAGAGAGAGACACACACAGAATATCGAAGGAGGAGGAAGAAGATGGTAATGGCCCGTGAAAAGGGCAAGTGAAGTGGACGTGTCAATTCTGCTCCTCCTCTGGCATTGCACGGTCATGCGTACGACATGCACTTGCCGTCCGGAATCCCACCTTATAAAAGAAAATAACACAGATAGATACTCTTAAATTAAGTGCCATAATTTTTGGAAATATTGTTATTTGAAATTAGATAAGTTTAGGTAAAATATAAAATATTTTTATATTTAAATAAATGGAATTGGTGTATCTTGTTTAAACAAATATGTTAAAATGAGTTGAATATCCGTCACTCGATAGGATACGAATAAATTCATTTAACTAACCATNCCTCTCAATAGGATACGAATAAATTCATTTAACTAACCATATTTAAATGTGTGTCGAACTTATTAATGTGTTTAACATATTTAAGTATATGTATATATTGTATTAATTGTGTATCGTGTAAATGCATTTACACACATTTAAGTTATACAGGATTGAATTGGTCATGTTGTGTTAGTCCATCTCAATTAGGCGGTATCATGTTTGATTTTATATTTCTAACTCGTTTGATAAATGGATTGTGTACGAGTCAAAGAATTTACAATACAAACACATTTAGATGCATTACGGATTATCATTCTATGTGAAACTAATAAATTTTAAATTTAATTTCTATTAATATAATTACCATATTTCTTTAATTCTCTACTATTTATAGGATTCATAGTTGAACAATAATTTGTTCTTGGCCGGGACTACAGAATTACCGCAACTAATTCCATTGCATATTTATTCATCAATGTCGTTCGCATGGTCCATGCCGTCAACGAGCGATAATATAGTACGAAACTCGTGTTTAATTAAAAAGAGAATAATTGATAATTGCAAAAAAAAAATCTTTTGTACAAAGTTGGTCAATGTGTTGTGTACGTGTATATATATATATACACACCGATGTAGTAGAATCTAGCTAGGCTCTAATTGCAGAATCTAATATTAATTAAGGGCTGTGTGAAATTTTTATTCTGTTACATCTTAACATTTTAATATATATTTTATTATAATATTATTTATTTTATAATTTTATTAATTATTATGATCTTATAGATAAGTGCGTCTATCTATCGGTGTAATAAAAAATTGTTTCGCACTCAGCTTTCAATCTACCACGTCCTATCTCTCTCTCTCTCTCTCTCTCTCTCTCTCTCTGCACTTCCTCTTCTCCTCCTCCAACAAATATTAAGTTTGACAGAGTAAGAACACGAATTGTGACTGGGAGTTGACGGTCAAGGTTATAAATTTTCCTGATAAGATCGAGATTATGAATGTTGGTAAAATAATAATAATAATAATAATAAAACAACCGATTAGGGCATGCGTACAAGTCAAGATGAGGCACATATTGTTGTGCTCGTTTTATTTTCTTCATACTATATGCAGATCCACCGGCCTACTGCCCTCACCACCACATGGAGAAGACATCTTATGTTACAGTCGTACCACGTGACATGTTAATAGGTATGGACATTCGATAAAAAAAAAAAAGAAAGGTGATAATTTTTTAATTACAAAACATTAAAGATATCTAAACAAATATTAGTAAATCCTAAAAAAATAACTACTATGTTCAAGATTTGTTATTGGAAAACATATTTTAGAATATGAAATAAATTTTCAAAATATCTTAAATTTAATTTAGATAATCTCATTATATTTTAATATTATTTATTTTAATATTTTATTATTATTATGGGTTTATAAATAGACGAATGATCTAATATAATTTCTAGAATCACTTAATAAATAATTATTGATTACTCCCGTATGTTCGACATTCCGATCACCACGTTCTATCATTCTCTCCACTCATCCTATATCTTCTATATAAAATTTGACATTCTATCAAAGCTAGTTAACCTTGATGAGTTCGTTGCACGAGTTACAGTTCAAGGTGAATTCGAGTATTTGAACATATGCAAATTTGATCACTATATTGATAGAATAGAAAAAGGCATATGTCACTAATATTGACCGTTTTATCGGCAATATATAAAACAAGTTTTGACCACTTTATCGACGGTATATAAAGTGGAATTTGAATACAAGTGTGGGTTGATGGACTTTGCTTTGAACTAAAGTTGCCATGAAAATCAATATTCAAAATAACCAATTCATAATAATACATGCTCATCTATGGAAGGGAATGTTGAACATTTGATATTATCATTGTTAAAAAAATGTATTTTAAAATATCAAATGAATTAGATAGTTTAAATTATCAAAACATCTTAAATTTGATTTAGATAACATTGTTATATTTTAGTATTATTTGTTTCAAGATTTTACTGTTATTTTGTGCTTATAATCTAGTGTAATTTCTGAAATCACTTAATAAAGGATTATCGATTATTTTCATGTGTTCAACTTTTAAGTTATTGCATTCTATCATTCTCTCTGCTCATCTTCTATCTTCTATATAAATATTGATATATTAGAATAAAAAAATTATGATGTAGGCATTGTATAAAATAATTTTTGTACCATATAATGCACAAAATCAAATATGTTTGCAATAAATAAGTAAGCACGTGAAATTGATCAATAGTAACTTCTACAGGGAGAAGAAAACTGGTTTGCTCTTTTGCACCAAGTTACCATATAATACAAATATATATATATATATACACACATATAATTGATTGGATTACGTATTTTTCGACCGCATCATTATAGGGTGATGTGCACTGGCACTAAGGTGCACCCACGAGCAGCAGATCCAAGGCGACGGGGCACAGCCCCGACAGGACCAGTCCCGTCTATCCAGCGTCCGGCTGCGTGCAGATCGAGACCACGCTGGCGGCCTTACGGTCGACACCAGTGGGAAAGGTTTCCAGTACCTTTCCTTTATCCTCCCCACATTTTTTTTTAATTTCTTAAAATGATTTTTAGAATTTAATTTATTATGCATTAGATAAATATTTTAAAAAATAAAATATTTTCTTGGAGTGATCGAAGATAACAATCATCAGATACGTCAGGGAGATAAATACATGGTTGAGGCTCGCACCGTGTAACATTCGCGTATCTCCTTTCTCCCTTTAAAAATATTCCTTTGCTTCTTCCTCCTCTTCTTTTCAATGGCACACATGACAATCTCTCTCTCTCTCTCTCTCTCTAGCATGTGCGTCTGCCTCTCTACAGCCTGAAGCTCTGCTATCATTTGCTAGCTGGAGGGAGGAGGAAAAAAGGGGGAGAATTTTTGTAGAATCTGAGAAGGCACGTATTTCGTCGATCCTGGAAAAGCTTCGGCTTTAATCTCAAACGAGTATGTCTGTACATGTACATATGAATGCTTAATTTGTTCTGGGGAATTTGTTCTGAAGAAATCTTCATGTTCCCTGTTGGCTTTTCACGATATTCTTTGTTCTCGGTGGGATTTTCACCGGATTCTTTAGTTCTCTGTGGCTGGCCTTTTGAGATACAGCATCTTAGAGCACATATTTGGGAATGAGAAGGCTTGAAGTTTTTCTTTTCGTTGCGTTTCCTGACGGAAAGTCTTCTGCTTTTTCTATTTTCATGCACGAAAAGCGTCGTTGGAGATTTTTTTTTTTTCGATTTCACGGAAGCAGCAGCATCAGGAACTACTTCTGCAATTGGAGCACATTAACTTGTCTGCCAGGAGGGGTGTTTGAGTTTCATCCCTTTCAATCTTTAATTCTGAACAGTTTGATTCCCTGGTTTCTATCTAACTTTCCTGCTCACGGTAAAAGGCTGCAGTACCTGTGCAGTTCTCCTCAATTTCATCGGTAATCAGCTATCTTTACCAAGAAAGAATGCAGCAGCTGAAGTTAAACAGACAGATTTTTTTCCCCTGGTTTAACGTCTTTTTTTTTCCGTTTTTGGGTGAGAACAGAATCATGGGTTTTTGCTTTATTTATTGTGCAGAAGCAAGAAGAAGCTAGAAAAAAGGGAGAAAAGGTGAAGCTTCTAGGGAGAAGCTGCTTTGACTACAGTTCTGGCCAACTTCGTAGCGGTATCTCCTGAACCAGCAATCAATGGCGGCTCTCGGTTCCCAGTCCTTCCATTGCCTTCGCATCGTTCTTCGTTGCTGATCTGGTCCCTTCCCATCGACTACGGCTAATACCTCCTCTTTCCTATCAGATCCAGTCCTGATGTGATCTCTTTGCTTTCAAGCACCTCTTTTCTGGATAACCTTGAATTGGGAGATCGGAGGTGTGAGAAAGTGAACTCCTTTCAGTGATTTTGTGTGAAAGACTAGAGGAAAGGGAAGAACTAATTGTTGCCTCGATAGATTTCAGAATCCAGTCCAGTTCGGATCGTTCTACTTTGCTTCATATGGCAAAATTCAGCTGCTTTTCCTTGCTAACTCGAAGGAAAAAGAAGGTGACTCTCAGTTGAATTTCTCTTAAAGAATTGCAGTCGTTCCCTGGTCCAAGGGATGCTGTTTTTCCGGACTCCATTTGTATGTTGGATGTACGCTTATATATTCTATTCTATCACAGGTCAATGAGGAACCAGCAAAGACTCTTGTGGTAAGGCTGGAAGATCCCGTGAAACAAATCGAGAGTGATGAGCTGAAGGACACTTCATTCAATGTATCCGTCCCTGTGGGCCCTGAGAAAGGTTCAAAGTTCAATGTGAAGGTCACTACGAATGGGAGCCCCATCTCTGGGGCCGAACCAATGGAGGTAGCTTACGAGGGAGAAGATGAACATGAGGAGATGGACAAGGACAACTGTTCCATCAAGAGGGATTTCTCGGACTTTGATCTCCAAGCTCGAGAAAGAGAAGCTGCCTCCGGCCCCGAAGAGTTCGATACAAGAGATATGTGCAATGCAAGTGCAGACTTCAGGCAAGACGCTATAGACTTGACAATCCAAAGCGGTCATGTTAGTGATCCAGGGGTCAGGAAAACCGAGTTCTGGGCCTCGCCAATGCTGAAGCGTTCATGCTCGAGTCTCGAAATTGGTGAGGTTCTTAGGAGGGTCACTGACCAATTGTCTCCTCCATCAAAATGCCGGTCATTTGAGGAGCTTCAAGAATTAGCCCACAGCATGAAGGATAGCGTAAATTATCGCGAACGCAGTCCTGTTTCAGTAAATACCCACTTCAGTGCCGATAAGGTGATGCTGAAGAAGCACTCCTCAAGCCAAGTACTGCCCTCAAGGAGCCGAAGACTCTGGTGGAAGCTCTTTCTTTGGAGCCACCGGAACTCCCTGACCAAGTCTGTTAAGCCCCAGCCAGTTCCAGTTCCACATTCCAATTTTGCCTTCGTGAACCAACGAGGAGGAGGATACTCTTCCGACACTCTAGAGCCAAGCCGAGCATTCAAGTTCAATATGAAAGAATCCCCTCAGTCGTGTGCAGGCGATTTCCCTAGCCCAATCATGGGAGCTTCCTCGGGTTTGTGGCCTCAGAACCAATGGGTTGCTTTTGCAGGGGAATCATCATCTTCCCCCTACGCAAGAGTGGATGAATGGGTGAAGGATCTTAGCATTGAACCCCCAATTCCTGATAACGATGATTGTAATGATGAAAATGAGGATGGAAACATTATCGTCTTCCCGCCATCTCCAGAGACTGCTTCGAGCTCTGTCCACCATTCAGTTCGAAATCCCCAGCTGAACCTTGGGGAGGAGATTCTCCATGCTAATGGCCTTATTCAGACTCTCAACTCCTCTTCCACCGTTGCTCACATCTCAGGAGTTGGGTTGAAAGTCATACCCACCCTTTCCCTCTTCTCTGGCCTTAAATCAGTCAACTTGTCTGGCAACTCCATTGGTAAGAAAAAGTCTCACGGGGGAAAAAAGTACCATGGATTTTTCTTTAGGCACGATTAATACATGGAGTCTGATTCTTTAGCATGTCTATTGTTATTCACATGCAGTTCGCATTACCCTGGGTTCACTACCCAAAGGCCTTCACGTGCTCAACCTGTCGAGGAACAAGATTGGCGCCATCGAAGGGCTGAGAGAGCTTACAAGGTTGCGGAATCTCGATCTCAGCTATAACCGCATTACACGAATCGGACACGGTAATTTAGCTGCTTCTTCCTTTTATGAAATTGTTTTTTGAAGTACAATTCCGGCAAAAAACTTTGGTTCTGCAAGTACTATTCACATATTCTGTTCTAGAACTTCCATGTTTCAAATTTCCAGGCTTTCAGCTTATATCTACGGAAATTTTAGGAAAAGAAGATGGAATATTGGCACCATTTTTCTGTTCCCCTTATGAACAACTTACAGAAATTTGGCACTCTAACATGGGATAACTCCTTTGAAACTTGATGTGCCAGGTCTCTCAGGCTGCAGTCTGATCAAGGAGCTCTATCTTGCCGGGAACAAGATCAGTGAAATTGAGGGGCTTCACAGGCTACTGAAGCTCACAGTCCTCGACCTCAGCTTCAACAAGATCACCACTACGAAATCCCTCGGCCAGCTTGTGGCCAACTACAACTCCCTTCTGGCCCTGAACATCCTCGGGAACCCAATCCAGAGCAACATCAGTGATGAACAGCTCCGGAAGGCCGTCTGCAGCCTCCTCCCGAGGCTCATGTACCTCAACAAGCAGCCGCTGAAGCAGCAGGGTGCCCGAGAGGCTGTTATTATGGATGGCCTTGCTAAGGCTGCTCTAGGGACAGGTGGTGGGCGGGCTCCAGCCCGGAGGAAGCTGTCAGGACACCGGGCAGGTGCAGCCCGGCCTAGCTCCATCTCCTCAAGTGTGCACAGGAGAGGTGAGACTGGTAGCAGGCAGAAGAAGGGGAACAGCAGGGCCAGTAGCCAGACTCATTCCCACCGGAGGTTGCCATGAAAGAGAGCTCTTGGCTGGTAGAGAGTGAAGGGCTTCAAATTAGCTCAATGCGTCGATGCTTTACTTGTGCTTTCCAGAGTAGGCAATGTGAGCATTGACAGCATAAAGACAATTGTGATTTATGATTTCAAGCAGGACATTGATGGTGTAAGTTTGTTGATAGGCCAGTTTTTGGTGTTTGATTTGATCAGTCCCTGAAAGATGAGTCTCTCGTGAGATCTGTTTTCAGCACCATGGTCACAGTTGACCCAATCTGACGTCGTCCTACTGAATAATTTCAACTGAAATAAGAGACAGAATCATCAGAGACAAGGAAAAGAGAGAAAACGCTATTGACCCTTTTCCAAAAGAGTCATAGAAAAGGGTACGTGCCGACTCCTATCTATCTAAAAAGCAAGACCCTGTTTGAGCCATTCGACATGGCATCAGAAGCCGAGAGAAAATAGCAGTAACAAGTGGTGTCCGGGGCTGCCGTAGACCTTTTGGAGCCGGAACTTCTGTAAGCTTGCAATTCCTTGAAGTGGACTGAAGGCTTCCAAGAGCAACTACTAGAAAAAAATCTCTAGTCAGCAGAACTGAATGAGGGAAAAGAAAATTAGAAGAACTAACTGGTGATAAGTAAGAGGAATCAACCAGTTATGCATCTTCCTACTGGGAAATGAGAAAACTTATTGGTCAAGTCCACCCGTTTGTTAACCTTAAACCGCCTGGTCATGATCTGCAACAGCCGACCCAACCTTGTCTTCCCAGCCCTAGATAACCAAGGGCATCAGCAGATGAGGAAGGGTGCAGTCCATCGTCCATCCCTGGGAGACTGATAATGAGTAACTTCAGTTATCTTTGCTGTTGCGGATCGATATGTGTCAACTACCCAAGGATCAGCTTATAAGAGAAAAGCAGCAGTCGATTTGATGAACCACTGTTCACTGCCAAGGGAGCAGCTCAGTGTCAGCAAGTGACCTCCCAATCTTATCCCAGATGCAATTGAGATATTAGTAAAACAAGTAAAGGTTTGTATAGAATAAAAATTTTTCAGACGCTTGCAGTGGGGCAAATGGAGGATTACATTGGTTTTGCTACCCTTGTCTGGGTCACTGAGACTAGAGAGCCTTCGCCTCATCATGCAACTGGAGTGGTGACAAGAAATGGCTGAAGGACCTTCTAGAGTATAAAGTCCATGACTCCATGACCTCAACTCGAATCACCATCTGTTTTCTCACGAA
Organism: Sonneratia caseolaris; assembly: GCA_900006705.1. Taxonomy (NCBI): domain Eukaryota; kingdom Viridiplantae; phylum Streptophyta; class Magnoliopsida; order Myrtales; family Lythraceae; genus Sonneratia; species Sonneratia caseolaris. The sequence goes on from CXYZ01011404.1 coordinate 835,819, forward strand.
GTAATTGCATCTTCTTGAACATGGTTTCACAGCACTATGATGCAGAATTTTGATGCGTGAAATCAGAGAAGAAAGAAGAAAGCAAAATTGAGAAATCTATCATCAGGGAAAGTTTACGTTTTAAATATATACCTCAGTCGGTTCAAAACTGAATTCTCCCATGAAAGGGAAAATTTAAAAAAAAAAAAAAACAAGTAGAAGGAAGAATGATTAAGGATGCGGTGAGGGAGGCTCGAACTCTCCATCTCAGGATCACTCAAAAGGTATGAGACCTACGCACTAGCAAACTGCGTCACCATCCAATACTGATTTTTGGGTCAAACAGCCTTCGTGCCTGCGCAAGGAATGCCTAGTTGATTCTGGTAGATTATATCTTATTGCATTTCACGATCAGTACGATCACTTTTCGTCCGAATATACCGACTCGAGTTGATTCTCAATCTTGACACAACGTGCACTTTTAGATCGGAAAGTGTGCCCGATCCATCGAGTTGGGACCATGAGCTGTGGGGATACTCAAACTCTACCGAGGGCCTTGATTGGCAACTTTTCATTGACAAGCATGCGCATAGCTTAATTAATTCACTTACTTAATTTGATTTAAAAAAATTATTTTCCTGTATTTGAATATTTTTATATATTACATAATTAAAAATGGCAAAGCTGGCACGGGCTTAAACAAATTACCAAATCACCTCATATCCCCCTATTCAGTATGAAGTTATTCCCGAGCCATTGATATTTTTTCAACTTTTTTTTTCGATTATAACATAGATCGGTGACATTAGAAAGAATTGACAAAGAGAGAAGACTAGTTTCACCGATAAGAATCAAATATATGTAAAAAAAAAAAACGCGATAAACACCAACCTGGCTCAGTCCAGATTTGAATATAAACCCGCCAGCCGGGCCAGAGAGATATCTTCCAAGAATCATGACGCTCATTCATGGGGGCATTGGACAGGACATAATCAATGGTCAGCCATTAACATCTAACCATACTGACAAAAGCAATTAATTTATTTAGCCTAAGGAAATCAAGGCTTGCCATCGAACAACCACCCCCTCATAATTCATATTTGAATGGATCGGTTCACTAAAGTGCACAGTCCATCAGTTATGATCGCAATCTCTCTCCACTTGCCGGTTTCGAATCCGATAGCCTCACATGAGGAGAGGAGACGTCGAATTATCTCAGCTGGTTTGGTTAATAGATTTGTGGGTAGGGGCTGGATCTAGAGTCAATGATTAGACAGACTGGTCTTTCTTTACAGTTAGATCTCGACGTTGCTGGAGGGATTTTTTTTCTCGGTGGCGGGGAAGGGACATCTGCTATGAAACAGCTCATATGATCAAGGAGGTTAGGAACGTGGGGTCATGTGGGAATGTTCGATTTTGGTACACAGCTTCGCTAAGAAATGATTAAATTAAAACAACACAGCCACGGGCCAGTGTTAGGATAAATTAATTAATTTGACATCGGAAATAACAAAAAATAATATATTTAAAAAAAAAAAGAATTGAACTACATCAACAAATTTTGAATTCAATTCTATTGGAGAAGATATTTTTTTATATCTTTTATATCTTCTTTTTATTGTCTCTTAAAATCATAATTTTTAAAACTGAACTGAACAAAGAATCGGTCCAGACATGAGTTTATAGATCGGACCGGAGGTTTAATAGGTTG
>CXYZ01011404.1:844319-863770 GCA_900006705.1 Sonneratia caseolaris
ACTGGTTTACTCATCGGTTCAATTGGATTTATTGATTTAAGTGAGAACTGGCCGGTTCAATTTAATTTGACCTCATTTAAATAATAATTGGATTATTTTGTAAGAACCGGACCGAACGAGTGACCGGTTCCAGATCGAACTGGCCGGCCCGGTTCGGTTTTAAAAACTATGGTTTTAAGTATTGGGGGCCAACTGGACAACCAACAGGAGCCATGTGGGAATGAGCTGTCATGTGACAGTGGGATATTGATATGACCCATAAATAATGGGTGGAAATTACACCACCAGACATTGGATGTCAGAGTGGCAAAAGATGGAGGAAAAGAAACATTATATTAAAAAAGAATGACCGAAAATAAAATACATATTTTAAGAAACATACTGAATTATATAATGTTATTGTCGTGTCAGAATAAGAAAATGTTGGCTGGGCCTGTCTGACGATCAGTGCAGTCAATTGCATATATAAGTGGTCATACGTAAGTTTCCACGAAGGCCCACCGCTTGTTTTAGTTGCTCTCTTTTGTTGGTCCTATGCTCAGCCAACGAGCATTATGCTGGTCGCATAATTCGACAACTATTCTCCTCCCTCAAGGGTTTTTGCAATTTGAATATTTAGAATGGACGAAGTGCCCGGTGCGGGGGGCTTCACCCCACGTTGGACCGATCGAGCTTCCAGTGAATGGGTTGCACCAGTAACCCCGGTGCGGCATCCATCGGTCTTGTCTTGCTCCTTGACAATGTACTTTCAAGGGTTCATGGTCCGGTCATGTCAAGCGTCCCCCGACCGTTGAGAAATTAACTAATTATTAGGTCTACATGTGTACCCGGCGAACACTATTGTCGCATGCTCCCTTTGATCTGATGACAGGTCGAGCAGTAGCGTTTTTCCTGATAGCATTCCTCTCTCAGTACGATAGTCCTTCAAGAATTCATGCAGCGTTCATGCTTTGGGATGCAATTTGCAATTCTTACTGTGACTGTAATGTGTCTGATGACAGATTCACAGAGCACTCCACAGCCAGCAACTCCATCGGAGACAGAGACCGGAGCTGCCACTTCTGAAGGCCCGAGCGTTACCTAAACAACGTCCGTCCCAACCCCACCCAGGAAGAAGAGCACGGAGCAGCCGAATTGCTGAAAGGTCCCTTGTCTTTCACAATATTCTCAGATCACCCCCCCGACAATGTGTACGTCTATTAATCTGGGTCCATGGGAGGGGGGGCATATGTACGTACGTCTGTCTCGAGAGCAAGCAAGACGGGGACCGGAACATGAACCGATCGATCAAATCACCAGATTTTTCCTCTCCATTTCTCCTTTTTACCCCCTTTTTTAAATTTTCTCTGAGAAAATAATTACTCCAATTCTTTATTGACAAAAATATATTTATATCAACTGTCATTCATTTGTGACTACCCTTGTTTTTTTGGATAGGCAGTGGATAGATAACCAGTTCTATCTGATGCACGACATCTTCTTTTTCATTAATCGATATATATATATATATATACATCTATACATATAAACGTTAAAAGAAATTTAGAAGTATCATTTGTGACCTGAGATTATGGAGTGGGTTCGACATGTGACAATGTAGGTGCATTTGCACCTTTATCCTCATGTTCTTTTGTACACTTACGTCTGCCAGCTGTGTTTGTTTTGGAGGTTTTCCATACCTCAAAAGAGCAACCAGGATTGATTGACACTGGACGAGATGTCTTCTTATTCACCAGAAATGACCTCTCTCTCAACCAACCCTTTTATCAAGAAAACCACTCGGATAACTATAATATAAGTGTGTGATAAAATTCGGGTTTCATAAGTGGCCGTGGATTGATTACACGAGTGTGACACGATATGTGGGAACCGTTGCACAAAGACATTACACATATCTTAGGTTGTCGTCTTCCCGGGTGGCGCCTTTCTCTCTCTCTCTCTCTCTCTCTACGTTCCCCGTAGTTTGACTCTCCAACCAAACCCTCTCAACCCAAAAGAATAGTTTAAGAAAGGGGCGAGAGACGAAACAAGAGGCCCGGCACGAGCGCCACCTCCAGCTTCTTCTCTAATTTGCTCCAGACATGGCGGTCACTACTATTTTTGGCAAGCTATCATGTCTCTCGTACCATTCCACCCGTATAGATACTTCCCCATCATCCTCCACTCTCCCCCCAACTCACTCATCACCGCTTAACAATCCACAGAAGCCATTCGCCATTAAAGGCTCTCCCTTCTGCGTACTCCACCGCTGGTTTCAATCTCAGATTGTACCGTACCTTTCGAGCATGCACTCCAAACTTCCCTTCGTTTTCTCTCTCGTCCTCGTGATAGCCCTCCTCCATTCCTCATCTCCCTGCTTCTCGATCCCCCGTCTCCTGTGGCTGGTCCCCCAGAAGCCCCTGGTGCTGACTGACCACAAGGGCGCCGTCCGCTCAGGCAACATCACCGTCAACATCCTCTGGTACGGCTGGTCCTCCAACCGCCGGCACGCAGTTATCTCCGACTTCTTCCGCTCCCTCAGCCAACGTGCCTCCTCCAAGTCCGGCTCAAACCCACCGCCTCGTCGTGGTGGATCATCACTGGCTGGTATTGGGGCGGACCGAGGACGATCACCCTTGGGAAGCAGACCCTCGACTGTGCCTACTCCCTCAGCAAGTTGTTGAAGAGCAAACACCTCGAGGCCCTGGCCTCGAAGGCCGGGCAAAACGTGGCTAATAAGGCCCCTACCAATATGGTAAACTTCGTCTTGGCTTCCTCCGACGTGAGTGCGGAGGGGTTCAGCATGTCACTGTGTGGGACACGCGGTTCGGTGCGGGGTCTTAGTCATGGCCACAAGGTCGCCTACGCCTGTAGGGTTGGGAACTCCATCAGGCAGTGCGCGTGGCTCTTCCACGCTCCTCGGCTATCCGGGGGACTGTCTTGAAAGACAAGGCCACCGGGCGAGCTACGACGTGGTCAGGGTGAACGGGAGGAAGTTTCTGTTGCCCGTCATGTGGGATCCTAAGACGAGCTCCTGCAAGGACCAGGACCCGACACACAAAAATCATCCTACTAAAAAAAATTGCAGTTCTAAAATAGAATAAAGGGATAAAAAAAGTCTTATAATAAAAATTAAATTTATAAGATTTTGATTGTTAATTAATGGTACAGATTTTATTGATGTATAGTTGACTGATAGAGCTCTATCAATTATAAAACTTATTTGAGCAGTAAGATTCGAATCTAAATTATGCTGGTACCAGGGACTAGATTTACCACCCAAACAATCTCCGTTATGGCCCCCGGGGTGGGACTAATCAAATTTTGGACCCTGCAAGGCTCTTCAATGGGCCTACTTTGGGCCTAGAGGGATAATTGGGCCTTTAAAAGGCCTCCTCATGCCATCCAACGGCCAGGATGTTGCGGTCCCGTCAAATCAAATTGCGTGGCAATCACTGCCGTCCATCTGTATTTTACTGTTTATTTCCCTCGCTCTGATTTTTACCTTTCCACTGTCTCCTCCTCCGTATTCCACACCCCGAAGTTCTCATCTCACCAATGGAATCCGAAGACTTCCACAGCCCTCCGAAGTCCCCTCACACCCCAACCTCCTCTGACGCCTGCACCGTCACATCCGCTGGCGCCCACTCTCATGGCACCTGCGCCAACTGCGGTGGCCCTACAGCCTACCCCTCTGCACCGCAGGGCTTCGCTGGCGTCTCCCCGCCGCCAACCTACCGGCCCATCCGTTCGCCGGCCATCAATCTTTCCCCGGAGTCCCTCCACTCTCAGCAACAGGCGATAATGCTTGCCTCTGTCCCTCAGCCCCAGAAAGTAACGCTAATATCCCTTCCCTTCGATTTCCAAGTCCCTACCAAGCGGATCCTTTCCCCCGAAGATATCAAGAGGTTTCACTCTTCCGAATCCGCCAAAAATTTCCTCGGCTTCGTCGCCGCTCTCTCTGAGTCGATCCGAGCCCACAAGATCTCCGACCCGTGTCACCAGTCCGCCGCAGTTGACTCAATCGTCTCGATCCTTGAAACACTGGTTCGCTGGGTGGATGAGATCCCTCCAGCTCCTCAATCATCCCGCTATGGTAATGTAGCCTATCGTGCTTGGCACGAACGTCTGCTCGAAGAGAGTGAATCCTTAATGCTTACATTTTTGCCCGACGATCTCAAATCTTCGGCTCTCGAGATTGTCCCTTATTTCACTGATAGCTTTGGGAATTCGAGCCGTATCGATTTTGGTACTGGTCATGAGACCAATTTTGCTGCATGGTTATATTGCTTAGCTAGGATGGGAATCATTAAGGAAGAGGATTACCAAGCTGTGGTAGCCCTAGTTTTTGTTAGGTACCTAGAATTGATGAGAAAGCTGCAGCTTGTCTACTGTTTAGAGCCTGCTGGGTCTCATGGGGTATGGGGCCTTGATGATTACCATTTCTTGCCGTTTATCTTTGGGTCAGCTCAGTTGATCGATCACAAATACATGAAGCCGAAATCAATTCACAATGAGGACATATTGGAGAACTTCTCCAATGAGTATATGTACCTTTCTTGCGTCGTATTTATTAAGAAGGTGAAGAAGGGTCTATTCGCTGAGCATTCACCTCTGTTGGATGATATCAGTGGGGTGCCAAATTGGAAGAAGGTCAACAGTGGGTTGCTGAAGATGTACAGGGCTGAGGTGTTGGAAAAAGTCCCCATCATGCAGCATTTCCTGTTTGGATGGCTTATTAAATGGTAGAATGATACTGTCCCTTTATGTAACAAATATATTGGTGGCTCTTCAGCTTTTTTATTGCATTGGATTAGTGGCGTTGCAAAATTATCCTCTGTTAGTTTTTGCTTGTCCAGGGTGGATATCTGTTCACCCAGAATGTTGCCGTGAAGCAATTCTTTTAATTAGCTACTGAAAATTGATTTAGCTGAGATATTTAAATCTAGAGGGCAGCTACATAAATCATTCATGTTGGTATAACATTTAAATTACAACTATATTCAGTTTGATCTCTATCGTACTGCATGAAATATGATGACTTGAGTAGCTACATGCTTGACCACTCAGTTATTGTCCTAATGGGTGTGAATGATACATTGCTCTTTAATGGTTCAGGAGTTGATTTTGGACATTCCCTAAGAATCAAGTCTGCTAAACATTCTCATATATAACAATTATTAAATCGAAAAGGCTTAATGAAGTTAGTATGGAGCTATTTTGCTTGAGTAATTTAGAGCTCCTCTTGTAATGTTGACTCACTCTATATGATGTCTGTGTTGGAGGGTACAGGAAGGCAGTAAAATGCTGTCACTATTGTGCATGCATTACAACTACCTGAGTTTGCTTTCAGGGAGTACGGTCAAATGCCTGAGTTGTGCATTTTTTTGATGTCTAGATTTTGACTGATGAACCATTCTCCTTGAGTTTCGATTGCTGGTTATAAACAATTCTGGATTTGGAGTGTTGGAACCCGTCTCTGTAGTATTGTGGTTGACTCTGTGGATACCTAGACAGATGCTTCTATGAAATTAATAATGCTACCTATGCTTTGGTAGGAAGGTCTGTGTTGATATCTTTGGGATGGGCTCATGGTTGTCTTGGTGTCCAGAATATGCATGTGAATCTTTATACTACATAATGGGGTCATGAACTAACAGTACCTTATTTCTCTTTTGTTGTCTGCTTTCAGGGAGTAGAAAGTTGCGTGAAAGCAGTTCTCTCAGCTCAAATTTTGGTATCAGCATTCCTATTTAATGCTCTGTAATCCAGGGGAGTCTTGCTCTTGCTAGTATATATTGAGTAAGATATACTTTGAGAGTTTTTCCTGTTGGTTCCTTGTCCATGAAATGCTGCGCCCAGTCAGGGTCTTGCTATTTATATAAAATGCATTTGCTGAAGATTAGGCCTTTGGTTTTAAATATTTGACGAGAAAAGAGCATATATATGTGGAAATTTCCTCTGAGTTTTCTATGATTGCTCGAGTTATTGCGCCTGAATGGCTTGGAACATTCTTTATGATGTGATGCATCTTATCTTATCTTTGGTGCTGCTGGAGTTGAAATTTCACATACCATTTCAATATTTATTGACAGTTTTGGTCGTGCAGTACTCATTTATTTCATGACTCTGTGTGGGCATGTTATTTATGTGTGGCCATAGTACGAGCGATTGCAGTCCCTCTTTATGTGCTCTCCCGTCTACTTCCTCCCATGTTATTTGTCTAGTCACAGATCAGGTATCATGATAAAGTGGTTGGTGAGACGGGATTTTCGGATAACGAAGGTTCCTGCTAGATGAACTAGTTGAATGTGTTAAATTATGCCCGCTTTCTCTTCACCTGTGGGATTCATCACTGGGAAAGCTATTCAATTCACAAGCTCCCTTTGAGAGTGCCAGAAGGAAATGCTTGGTGGCAGCAGTACTGGTGAGATGATATCTTTTGGACGCCTCTTTTCCATTGTGCAATTATAATGTCATGACTCAACCAATTGATCTCATACGGCTTACCTTTATTGTGCTTGTCTTGTTTTCCTTCTCTGTTTAGTATAAGTTTTGCTGTCGCTCTGTCAAGCTTGTGTCCAGAAGAAAGGGCCTACCATTTTTCACCCGTTGTCCCACTACCCCTCGTGACTTTTGTCATATCGTTTTTAAAAAGATGATCATAAAAAGTATGAACTCTCTTTTAATATTTTACTATCATGAGTTGATTGACATGTTTCGGCATCTCTTCACTGAAGTATGTCCTCATATTCAAATATTGTGAGTGGAAAAAAGTTCATGTTGGGATAGTTTGACCCCTTACTGGATGGACCTGCTGGAGCTGGAATAATTAGGCCTGATGACTTCCATATGTCAATTCATTTATGTAAAGAAAATTATTTGTTCCCACATTGTCTCATTTTGATTTTATTAAACTCGTGCGTTTCCTCCATTCTCTCATTACATGGTGGAAACCTTAGATCACTCACTGAATGTGGTGGGTCTCTTTTAAAGGTATCTTTCCAGTACTGGGTGATGCAAACTCCCATCCATGACCTTGGAAATTAGGATTTCTTCAAATAGGTCCAGCATGTGAGTTTTTTAAAGTAAAGATGTTTTATACAAAAATGATATTTACTTGAAAAGTATTGTAAATATTAGTTAGTGGGGTGACTACTTCACATCAGATGCTAACGGGTCGAGCGTTTCGGATATCTCCCTCTTCAGATTCAAATCCATCCCAATTCGATAAAATGCCATAGCTAAACCGGAGTGGACATACGAGGTCGATCGCAAAAGGAAGAAACTTCTCGGCTAGAAATGAAATGAGCGAAGAAGGGTGTAAGGGGAGAGTTGATCAGGATCGAGATCGAGATCGAGCAGGATTCTGCTTGTCTTGATCCGGTGGTCGGCATCGGATCTGACATTAGTGTCTTCACGGGGCCGGGGTGGCGGTGGGGGCGGCTTGTCGCGATTTTGAAACTTTGCCCTCGATTATAAAATTTGTTTAATAATTCATTTGTTTTTATATAGAAGTCTCAAATTATGAATTTGAATTATCCCAGTTAGACGGTACGGATTGTTTTCACTTTGCCACCTCAAGACACACGCTCTCTCTCTCTAGCGTGGACTGTAACTCTGTCTCTCATTTTTCACTCCCCCTTACACAATTCACCTTCAGATGAAAAGAAGAGAGGGTGTACATGAAGTGCACGCTACCTGTGAGACATTGTCCACCCACTCCTCCTTAATTACCTCCAAATTTTGACGGTGTTGCCGCTTGATCTCCCCTCCTGCTAGTCCTTTGTTCGTCCAAATGCTCCAACATGTGACTCTGGCGTGAATAGAAGAATAAGAAGAATAGTCGTAGCAGTCTGCCCTGCTCTGAACTTGTGAAGCAACGAACCTTGTCTGGTTGAAATTTGTTGGTTAGACTTAAAGCTATGAACTTGCGTTTCTCAAGGAAAATCACTCTCTTTCTTTCGTGGGCACATCGAGTTTTTCTTCTTGCGTCTGACCTCCGTTGCCTCTTCCCTCGAAAAATTTACAGCTGGGGTGTTTCTTGGCTCCCGATTCTGTTTGCTGGTGGTTGCCGCCCAGAAGGCGGAAGCTTTAATGAATAGGTGGGCAGATAATATCCTTAGTTTCTGTGGTCTTTCTGTGCTCTCTCTCTCTCTCTCTCTCTCTCTCTCTCTCGCTTGCTCGCGCTCTCGACTTTCTCTGCATCTGTGGCGGAAAAACCGGTGAGTAGGGGAAAAAACTCCTTCAGAAAATCGTGGGAAAATCTCAGTGCCACTGCATGCTTGTTTTGTATCTTCCTCCTTCACGTTCTCCGGTTGGGCTCCTTTCCCCACTCTCAGTTTGGTTGTTGAGAAAAAGGGAAGTAGTTGAAACAGTCTTTTTAGAGAATCAAAGGAGGAACTGAAATGCGGCTGAATTGTGTGTCTTGGCTCCTCTGTTCCTCTTTGGGCCATTCTGAGCTCGAGAACAGTTCCTGCTTTCTTGATTCCTACTCTAGGACACGAGAGCTTGAAACCTCAAGATCCATGAAAGGGTGTTGGATTCTGACTGAATCCCTCCATTACTTACCTCTTTCTTGGGGATTCTTCTCCTTTCTTGATCTAATAAACAATCCTTGCTCAGTGTTCGGCCGTACTATGTCCGTGGAGTTGGTTCCTGGCTGCTGTTCTCCATTCATTTGCTCTAGACTGCAAATTTTCAGCAACCCAAGTCCATTTTGTTTTCCAGATTTATATAGTTCTTTGCTTTTACACAGTTTCCGCTGTACCAACTTGGATTTATCTCCTAATTCCTTCATTTTGCTATCTCTTGACTCTTGGTAGAGGAAGACAATAAATGCCTGAATCTTCCTGAAGAAATTCTTACCTTCCCTTTCAACTTTGGCGTCTTTTTTCTAGTGGCACTCCTTTCTCTATTCTTGGTTCCCTGGGGTTGAAACCCTAGTCCTACCCTGGTACCTAATGTTGCTCGTTTCTCCAGCTTGTTTGCTTGTTTGTGTTTTGGAAAGAAAAATCAATATATCTAGGCATTCTATTAAACTTTTTTGCTTAATTAGTCATTTAACTTCCTTTTCCTGTTTTGATCAGATGGAAGAGGAGGCTGGTGTAGATTTTCGGCCCTGGGACGAGTTAATTCCTGATGCTCTCGGGCTGATTTTCAGGAATCTCCCACTCCATGAGGTACTGACCGTTGTTCCGGGAGTCTGCAAATCCTGGGCGAAAGCTGTGGCAGGGCCCTACTGCTGGCAAGAGATAAACCTAGAGGAATGGAGCATAAGATGTCATCCTGACCACATAGATAGAATGCTCCAGATGCTGATAAAGAGGAGCGGAGGCTCCCTTCGGAAACTCACTGTCTCTGGCCTTGGTCTGAGGGACAATGGCATCTTCTCCTTCATTGCTGAAAAGTAAGCAGGGATTTGCACATAACTTTTTATCCTGAATCTTGGTTTTTCAGCTAACTTGCAGGCCTACCATACTTATGGAATGCTGTAAATGTCTCAGTTCTTACAATTTTTTGTAGAGTTGATCTCCGAAACGGTTCAGATATATTGTTTCTGCTCTGATGGAATGGATCTGTTTGGTTTATTCCTCAATGTCTTGGCCTGTACACCCCTGTCTGTTTCCTTGTAATTTGGCTATGTCAAGCATTGCTGTTCATGTTTACGTTTACTTCTGAAATCTGGCTTGCTCTTGGCAAGCTGATGCATAAATGCAAATCCAGTTAGGATAAAAAAATCATCTAATCCGAGACTATACATTCAAAACTTAAGATTGAATGATGTTTTGTTATAAACCATTGGATTATAATCACCGAATGTATTTGCAATGTATGATCGCTGACTTTGTGTACTTTAAGTGCCATTATATCAATAACACAAAATTTGATGCCAGACATTATGGTGATAGAAAACAATCATGTCCCTGCACCATCAGATTTAGCTTTCAAGTTCCATTGTATGCTGAAAACTTAAAAGCTAAACTCCTTCATCCACATTCCTTTGTGTCAACATTGCAGTGCAGGTTCTCTTCAAACTCTAAGATTGCCTCAGAGCGAAATCACTGACTTGGTGGTGGAGCAGATAGCTTGGAGGCTCTCCATGGTAACATTCCTGGACCTTAGCTACTGCAACAAGATTGGGGCTCGGGCCTTGGCAATAATTGGGAAGAATTGCAAGATGCTATCGGCCCTCTGCAGAAACTTTCACCCGATAAATTCATTGGCAAGATCCCCGCCAGAAGATGAAGCCCATGCAATTGCCTCCACAATGCCAAGGCTCAAGCGCCTTGAGATTGGGTACCAGCTTATCAACATTGAGAGCCTCCTCAAGATCCTCTCAAGCTGCTCTGATCTTGAGTTCCTAGACCTCAGAGGGTGCTGGAATGTGGGACTCACACCCCAGTTCTTCAAGGAGAGGTATCCTAAACTGACAGTCCTAGGCCCGATGGTTGTGGACACATATGATGAGAGGAATGGTGACGACTGGGAGGAGTCATCTGACTTCTCAGACTCATTTGACTACCTGGCATGGGAGTTTGTGGCTGGTGAAGTCGGGGAATACTACGACGATGATGAATTATTCGATGAGATGTGGGATGATGAAGGGAGGCTTGAGGAGCTCGAGCTCAGGTTCTATGAAGGGATTGAGGCTTAAGCGGAGCTACACAGGGTGGCCCTGGTCACCTTGATATATGCCAGGTTACCTTTCCTTTCATTCCGTTCATCTTGATTGGAATGAGGTTCCATGTTTGGCTTTCCCTTCTCCTATATTCCTTCTTCCAAGCGTTGATACGCACATGATGCTCTTTGTTGCGACTCTTATGAATGTAAATGTCGCTGCTGTTCCAGTGAACCCAGTTGGCATGTTGCTTGGACAAATATTGAGTAGAAAGAAACATGTAAAATAGCCAGCCAGTGTTGTAAGATGCCTTTAAAATATGTTTCTTGCAAGTTTTCTAGTGTTATATCGGATAAGAAAAATACACTGACGGTTACAAATATCCGAAACAGAACCCGGAAAGAAATTGAAATGCAACTTGGCCATGCTTGTGTGCTAATGATTTTTCTTCATATTGCCCGCATCCCCTCATGGTAACCCATCGTTCTTCATTGGATCTCCAGCTTAATAGTGTTTTTAACTGCAGAAATGTTAGTTCCTTCATTTTCTGAATCTGGAACCTATGGTATCAGGACTCTTTTGTTGTGTTCTTCCCTGTGGCAATTAGCAATGAGGTCCATGGCTTTGTGAGAATATGGAAAACAAAGGGTGTACTAAGCCTCATGGGCAATTCGAGATCTCAATTAGTATCAACTTGAGGATGGTATCACTGCATTAGATGAATCTCCCGCCGTAGCCTCTTTCAGTCTTTAGTCCTTCCTCCTCCTGGGAACGTACGTGGAGAATGTTTGAATTTCAAAATTGGTTGTCGCTCGACAAACTCAGTTTTGTAGGATCACATGAGAACATGTGATTGGCGACTTGGGAACTTGCAGTTAAAAAAAGACAAAACTATTTTTAGGGGTTTATTATTATTATAGAAATCTGTGTTGCAACATCTCAGATAATTCCATCCTAAAAATAAGTGCAGCACGTGCACCTGGGAAGACAATCATGAATCCTCTACCTTTTGATTTGCCACAATTGCATTGATAAATTACGGGAGATTACGTATGTATTATTTTTAATTTAAATTATTTCAAAGTGTAATTCGATTTCCATAGAAATTTGTCTGACAGGCGGGGGAAACTGATCTTTGAATCAGGCCCCCACCTCTTAATTTTTTTTATTTCTTATTTTTGGAGGAATTTTTCTCTTCTTCTGTTCGGCTTTTCATTGGTTGAGCTCGAACTTTGGAAGGACTCGCTTTTGCGTCACATACAGAACATTTTCGGATTGTACGTTCGGACTTTTCAAATCGGAAGATGCGTTATCAGTGGGCCAAACCTCGTAGACCTTTCTTTCCATAAGCTGGAATGTGCCCATTCTTACTCTCTCTCTCTCTCTCTCTCTCTATTGCTCGTCTTCATTCACCCTCCTCTCTGCATCCTCCGAGGATAAGCATTGAGACAGTGAATTCCCTCCCAGATCATGATATATGCACGCACGATCCCCGTAAGGTTTGAGCGGCGGAACTCTCGGTGCCGTGCGTCTCTAATGGATCCGGTGCCTCTGCTGGACGCTGGAGGTGTATCGTAGATCTCAAGGCATCATCATGCTGACCGTCCGCAGCAGATGCACACCGATCATAGACAGTCTGTGGTTTCATCGGCTCAATCATGAATCTCTGCTCAAATGTATAATAAGAAGGGATGATACATAGATGGTAATTCATGGGATCTCTTGTCCATTGCGGTTGTCTTGTCATCTTTGTTATGGAAACTCTTTCCGACTTCAGTAGTGGCTGTCTCTGTTCTGCTGATAAAAGCAGCAGGGCCCCCCTTAACACAAGTGGGATGACCGACCCTTTTCTTTTTCTTTTCTTTTTTTCCCCTTTTACCCTCCTTGTTCTTGTTCTTGTTCTTGTCCTTGTCCTAGTTCTTGTTCTTGTTCTTGCTCTTTTCCCACTGCCTTGAATTACAAATTGGGAAGTCCTTTTCATCTGGAAAAAGGCTCACATGGGTACTGGAATCAGTCTGCCTCTTTTCAGTATTGGACGGGCGAGTCTACAAGGAGACATGACCTGGACCGGAAAATGAGCGCGAAACAACGGTTTGCGTAGAATTCGGGCCAAGCCCAATGGTGTCAGCCAAAAAGCCCATTTATGGCCTTTGAATTTCGAAGGCCCGCACTCCAGCGGAGTGGGCCCCACGCAGCTGCCCGCTGCCCCTTCCGAATCGCCCCTTACAGCCCGCCCCTTTCCCTTTTTATCTCTGCTCCAATCCATCGTCGTGTGTATGACAGCTGCTGCCCATCGCGCCCGTCGATCGTCTCTCCGTCTCTCTCTGTGAAAGAAGAGATCCAACGGCTGATATTTCATCCTCGAAATCAGTCGCACGGAATCATCACCCTGTTCCCTCGACCGCCATTTTTAACCTCCATCCACAGAAATCTCTCCTGTCCACCTCTCCTCTCTCTACTGTGAATTACAAAGGAAGTCTGGAGTTCTGACCCGGTTCTGCTCCTCCTGGACTGAGACAATGACAGCTTCTTCGTCTCCGCGCGAAGAGTTAGTCTACATGGCCAAGCTGGCCGAGCAGGCCGAGCGCTACGAAGAGATGGTCAAGTTCATGGAGAAGGTCTCGGCCGCTGTCGAACCCCAGGAGCTCACCGTCGAGGAGCGCAACCTCCTCTCCGTGGCCTACAAGAACGTCATCGGCGCCCGCCGCGCCTCCTGGCGCATCATCTCCTCCAATGAGCAGAAAGAGGAGAGCCGCGGCAACGACGACCACGTCTCCCTCATCCGCGACTACCGCTCCAAGATCGAGGCCGAGCTGTCCAAGATCTGCGACGGTATCCTCAAGCTCCTCGACTCCCGCCTCATCCCCTCCGCCTCTACCGGCGACTCCAAGGTCTTCTACCTCAAGATGAAGGGCGATTACCACAGGTACCTCGCTGAGTTCAAGACCGGCGACGAGCGCAAGGAGGCCGCTGAGAACACTCTCACCGCTTACAAGGCCGCTCAGGTCTCTCTCTCTCTCTCTCTCTCTCTCTCTACCCCTTTGATCTGCTATTTCTCTTTCCATATTAATCTCGGAACTCCTAGGGATCTGTTTATTTTGCAGATCTGAGACAGTATCACATTATTTGGTTGTAGCTCTCTTCACCGCATCATTGCTGCAACCGACTCTGAAATTTTATTGCTGATCCGGTCATTTTTATACTCATGCCATTGCACGTTCCTTCCCTAAAATTACGCAGTTCCTGTGACTGTTACTGTGACGTGACGTCAATGTTCTTTTAGAAAGCAGCTTTGTTCTCTTATTCGAGGTTTATATGAGTTTGATCCTATTGACTATTTGCAACATGTGTATTGACTCTTGCTATCGTTTGCAACTTCCGTTTACAGGACATTGCCAATTCTGAGATTGCACCGACTCATCCAATTCGTCTTGGGCTGGCACTTAACTTCTCTGTCTTCTACTATGAGATTCTGAACTCCCCTGATCGTGCTTGCAGCCTCGCCAAACAGGTTAGATATCTTGATCAAACACGAACAAGCTCGGACATTTGGCGCTCGATAGCACCATAGGTTTAGAAGCTAGGACTTAAAAGAATATTCGCCGATCAATTATTATCACAGCTGTGATAACATGTCCTTAAAGAGATATTATTTACGTCTGCCAGGCTTTTGATGAAGCAATTGCCGAGTTGGACACCCTGGGTGAAGAGTCCTACAAGGACAGCACCCTGATCATGCAACTTCTCCGAGACAACTTGACACTGTGGACCTCGGACATGCAGGTCAGAAAACGTTCTCATTTCCCTTTCTCTGTCTGGATCCAGTGCCGCATCGCGGGTCTTGTTATCGTCAAGTTAACTTGTCTTCTGTTGCTGTTTCAGGATGATGGGGATGAAATCAAGGAAACATCAAAGCCCGATGAACAGCAGTGAAGCTGTCTCAACCGCTGATTTGTGACTACGATGTCAACGATCTCCTCCTCTATATGTTTTTAAACGGAGAAGGTGCTTGCTATTGATTTCCCTGGCTCTCCCATCCTATCTTTATACGATTTCTAGGCATGAGGTGAAACTATTTCCCTCTGTACCTGAAATCACCTGGATGTGATTTCCAATTCCACCTTTACTTGGCTGTTGCATTGGACCACGAATTCTGAGGCTCTGTATTCCCTCCCACAGAATCGAAGATGATAATTTTCGAGTTTCTTGCCCTTTGGCCGGTAGAAATTAGTCTTATGTGTCCATCCCATATTCAAGATTAGTTACCATGTTAAAAGGGGACTGTTGCCTGTGAGCTGCGTCTCTTCCAGTTGGCGGGGTCGTCCACTGGATAGTGCCCATTCGGCTTAAGAACACCAAAAGCCCGTTGCCTTTGAAATCATTCGGCTTGAGAAACTATGTTCTGATCGTTTTGTTCTTTCTTGTTTAAGATGTGAGAGCGAAGCTGCTCGACTGGGGGGTGGCGCAACTGATCCGTGCATAAATATACACGAGGATGGGAAAGGGAATAGGCGGTGACTTGTGACATGTAGGGCCTTTTTAAGTGTTCCGGCGAGATAAGTATTAATGGATCGGGTCATTGATGAGTACGTAAATAAATGTCAAAGGGTGGAGAGGCAACATCCTCAGAATGTGTTTGGAAATTCCTGTTAGAATTAGTACTGACAGCAATGATGAGACAGAGATCGCGAGTGCACTCCCTTCCAACTTTGGCAGCTTAGGCCGACTCGCACTGGAAGATCGTGGGGGTGCGAGGTACATGGGCCTTATAGAATGGAATTGGACAAAGAATCAAACAATTGAGTCATAGAGAGAGGGTCACCAATGGGAACATTGAATTTTGGATTTTTCTAGATTTGAGCCGAGGGTTATTGCAATAAATCCATGTACTGTTGTCCGAGTCGTGGAATGAATCGTACCGGTAAGGAGTGATGGGGGAGAACCGGTCAAACTAAGGGGAGAGGGGCAGTCAAAAGGACAAGACATTGTGGAGCGAGCGAGTTGCCAACGGGGTCTGGTCCAGTCCTTGACCCCAGACATCAATCACCCATCACATGTCCTCCATTACACATCCCTTCTCTCTCATCGACGGGCTTGTGAATAAAAAATATGGAAGATAAATATCAGACAGACATTTCACTGCTTTTAAACATGAGAAAAAAGGAAGTGAACAGATACGAATATGCCTAACAATTTGCATACAACTAACATGTCCGCAGACAGAAAGGTCCTCTCTCTCGAAGGAGGAGGAGGAGAAGAAGAATGCTAAAACCTTTTTTTTTTTTTTTGACATCACATCTACACATATAAACAGACACTAACACTCATATTTCTTTAGTTCTCTCTTCGACTGGACAAGGCAACAAAAACAAAAACAAAAACAAAAACAAAATCACAGACAAGTGCATTAAAAGTCACGGTTTTGTCGATCACAAAACTCACCTGACTGACCAGAGGTAGATGCGGAGATCCTATATCTGTGTCGGCTGTCCCTCCCTCCTCAGATGCATCCTCTGTATCTTGGGCTCAGCATCGGCACCGTTGGTGAAAGGGGAATCTGGGGAAATCCCAGCTGGCCCGATGACGGGGAGAACAGCAGTCCCGGGGAGAGTAGCGGGTAGGGTGACCTAGGAGAGTTCAGGCATCCGAAAGGCTGCTGGAACTGTGGCGGTGGCGCTACACCAGGGGCCGGTGCTGCAGGAGAGAGCGTGGCAGTGGGAGCCATGGGAGAGAATCCGGAGTATAGGAATGGCCTCGCGTCACCAGAGGAGGCTGCGTCTTGGAGGTACCTCATGTAGGCCGATACCGGAGACTCCGCCGCCGCATGCACTGAAGGCAGAGGCGGCAGCGGTGAAAGAGGCGCTGTAGCTCGAACAATCGGGTTGAAGCCAGCAGCGACGACGCTGCTCGTGCTCATATCGCTGATGGACGAAGAAGTCGGCGGAAGGATTCGGATCTGATTGTTATGGATAGAGCTCTGATTCTGGGGGAGGGAGGGGGCGGTGTTCAGGAGGGGAAGGGGGCGGGCGCTGAGCTGCGAGAGGGGAGGTGGCCGGATACGCTGGAGGCGGGAGCTAGGCGGCTTTGGGGGCTGGATGGGCGGAGGGGAGGAGAGCCGCTCGTGGGCGGGGGAGCCGGTGAGCTTCTGGACGACCTCCCTGAAGTCGCTCTTGTTGATGTTGTAGACAGGAGGCTGCTGGAGATTGCCGGGCAGAAGGTGGTGCTGGTCGAGGGCGGTGGTGAGGTTGGGGGCGCACTCCAGCCGGGTGAGGGGGGTGGGTTGCTTGGAGATCTTGTGGGAGAGCTTGTTGAGGCTGAGGTGCCTGTGTTGGTAAGGGTTGCCGTCCTTGCCGGAGCTGGCCGCCGTGGTGACGGTGCTGGAGGTGGAATCAGCGGAGGAGTGGCAGCTCTTCTCCATCTTCTCTCAGACCGGTCAGTGGCTCAACAAAGTTGTGGAGATGACGACGACGACGACGATGAGGTGGTGGGTGCTTCTTGTTCTCATCCCATCATAAAAGGCAAACCCAATGGGAATGGGTTCCCAAGTCATATAGATGTTGGGGGTGCCTTTCCAAACGATCATCGGTAAGATTGAGACTGTGAGTGATGCATTTATTTATTTTTAATCTCATATTTAAAATATTATAAAAAAATTTAAAATTAGGAGAGTTATATTCATAAATCAGGCTACTGGAACATAGAAGAGTCATATTGAGGGTATGGGTACGCTAGTAAGTTAATTACATAGAATAAATTAATTCCAAACTCTCGGAGAGTATTTGGGGGGTAATATCAGTTTTTATATTATATAATTTATTATTTAATAAATAAATAAATTATTATAATATAAATAGCTGAGGGAAAAAAAAAAAGAATAGGTCTCCGTTTGTTCGGACCCTACCTGATCCTGTGGATTAAAAAATAAAAGATTTCAATACTTACATATCTATGAAAAGATTCTATGCATATGTTCCCTTTCCAAATTTAATTGTTTTAATAAAAATTTATTATTATTATATTATGGTGGTGGTGGAGGTGGAGGTGGCTGTCCTTTTCTTTGACCAGTCAAATGGCTCTCTCTCATGCCCTCTTTCCTCCTCATCGGTCGTCACAGCGTACGCTCGATGCATTGATCTGACCAGTGAGGTTTGGCCCCGTGACGATAAAGTGTTTACTCTCGATGATAAGTTCCAATTGCGGTTCAAAATTCATACCCGATAGATGGTCCGATAACCCGGAGTTGCCTTCACAGTCCTAATGCACGGGTCGGTTTGTAATGTCGACGGCACTTACATTGTGAGAAGTCACGTACTGCACAGTGGCCCAACTCTCACGTACAGCGATAGCCGTATACTGTAGGCTACCCGAAAGTCAGTGAGAAAAGTCAGGTCCGGGGCCACCGTCTGTCCCCCCCATTATATATGTATATATTTATATCATCTGCAATTATTTAATCTTTTTTTCCAATAAAAATACATTAGGATGAAAATGATAAATCTGATCACTATTAATATATCCTCTTATTCATGCAGAAAATATTATCATTGGCAAGTTCATGTTTACCGGTGAAAGCTTATATTATTCGGTAGAATATCCATATAATTTGACAATCCTTCAATTTCTTCTCATCCAGCTTTTTTTTTTAGAGGAACCATTATATATATATATATATATATATGCCTAAGAGCATAGAAAAAAAGTATTTGATATACTGACATTATTCCTAATCTAACGCATATCTCCTATTTGTATATTTTTTTCATCACATTTTTACACTCTTGAATCTTATATTTAACCGGGAAAAAAGTTTAAGAGTATAATTAATTTTCAAATCTGCCAAGGGAAGTGAAGCTACTTGAATTTTCACATTAAAAAGGGAACGTTGATTGGACGGAAGATTCTTAATTTGCCTGATTCACAGGCTAAATAAGAAGATTAATTATTAATTTATTAATTGGTATCCCATGAACAAAGGTTCATGGGGGAGTCATTACCTATTTATCTTTTACTGGGTCCCATTATGGAATTAAACAAACTTTTTAATGGAGAAGAGCCATTGCATCGAGTGAGAATATGTACTAACAAAGTATACGTCCCCATCTCTCTCTCTCTCTCTCTCTTGTTTGCGTGATAGATTTAGTTGTCATCATTATTTTTATGTAATATAATGGTAGTTTATGGCATAGTACAACCAGAGTTCAATTTTTAAATTTCACGAATTTTAAAATAATTATTTTAAATTCATATATTTAATTTAATGAGTTATTCAAATAATAATTTTAACAGTTTACTAACATATCAATTAACAACATTGTCATATGCACTTACGTGGCATCGCACATTAGTAGATTTTCCGTAACACCATGATGCCTTGTCAGTCGGAATTTTGCCGTAACTTATCGCCATATCAATATGATATGCCAATAGATAATTATTACGTTTAGCTCATTATTAGGGAACGGAATATATGAAATTAAAAAAATTATTTTAAAAATATATAAAATTTAAGTATATAAAAAAATAACGAATATATAGGACTTTCACCGTAAATATCCCAATAGTTCACTCTTCTAAGTATGTTTTTGGAAGGAACAATATATAGTCGGGTTGATGAATTAATAAAGGTCACAATATCCAGAGAAAATTGCGGATGATTCCATCAATTAACTAGATTAATTTGTTGAGGTCCATCTTTTTTAATTTACGTATAAACTCACGGCTCATGGAGTTTAAAACATAGTTTGAAAAATAGGGCTAGGCTGGCCGGTTCAATCGAAAATCAACCATTTATCCGGTCCGATTCCTATAAGAAACATAAATGCACTTTTAATAAGGTCAATTTCGGTTGAAC
>CXYZ01011404.1:864059-877166 GCA_900006705.1 Sonneratia caseolaris
ATTTATTAATAATATTATATTATTAAATATTAGTTCAAATCAGTAAATCTTAAACTCATAAATCCATATGTATACTAATTTCTGGTCTAATCCGATTTTAAAAATTATTATTGAAAAGGTAGAATTTTACTTAGTATGTATATTCTCTATCTAAAAAGCAACTGAGTGTCGAGTTAACTTGGTCGACCAACGTCGCGAAAGTAAGAGTTTTCACCACACCTCCTTACAAGTATCATTGCATGGTCCTACTTTAAACTACGGAAGCATGGCACGTTACCCACGCAATACTGCAATTCACTGCCAGGAGGCAAAGCTTGCGTACTAGGTAGGAGCGAAGGAGAGCAAGAACAACTACTACACACGATGCTGTGTCGCGTCCAACACAAAACACAGAAAATTACCTGTCCTTTTTTCCCCCCTGTTTTCAGTTAGAAAGGAAAAGGGAAAACTTGAGACTTACCCTTGGGCCATGGCATTGGGACGGTCAAACGAAGAAGCAGCCATCAATAATTCTCTCTCTCTCTCTCTCTCTCTCGTTCAAACGGTCGTCTCATTTAAAAAGTTGTGCTGTATCATTTGCCATTTGAATCAGCCTGCAGAGAGAAGGGTGTTTGATTTGATTTAGTAGTTAAGACTCAGTGGCTTGATGGCGGGGTAGTGTGAAAGATGGCGGATAGCTCTGACTATGTCTGTTGGCACAGAGCCACTCACACATGTACGATCGGACCCCGTCCTTTATCGGCCCATGATCTTGGATCAAAGTGGAATCAATTTCGAGCCCAATCCCAGGACCCGAAATCTCCCACTCTGGGGCTCATCAGTCATCAGCCATCACCAGCAGCGTAAAAGGAAATCTTTCCTGTCTAATGGTCGAATCAACGCCGAACATCATCTACCTTTTATAGGAGACGCACATGGCATGGCATGATCGAGGAGACCCTCTACGAGGATTCACCTGGCTCAGACTGCCGCAACTCGGGAGATTCTTTCAAGAAGCTCAAGATTTGCTTCTCTCTTTTTGATTCATGGATTGCTGTTTGTACCCCAAGATTGCAGAACTATTTAGCCCATCACTTAGCAAAATGAACGATCGCGAGGGCTCTATTGCCATGTCCATCCTCCCTATCGGTGTTTATGAGAGACGAGGAGATGGAGCAACCCTTCTATTTTTGAATCTGTTCACTTATAAATGAACTTAACTATCTTTCCCGTTAAAAGAAGGGTAACAGCAGTCGACCTAAATTGTGTTGATTCGACTGTGTCGTTCTTTCTTTAGTCAGGAGATGCACATCCGTATTACGGGCGTAGGGCGGCGTGGCCCCCCCTAAACTACGGCCGACGAAAGCCCGTTGTGGTCGAACCTGAGCGGCGCCCCACCCCAAACGTATTAAATTTCCCATGACGTGGCAGACAGCTGGCACGGCTGGCTCTTTGGACTGACAGCTTCCACGCTCTCCGGAATAACCTTGACTTCATGAAAACCGTCAGATTCTTTTCTCAATTTTTTTGTCGCCACCACATGCACGGCCACGATCGGTCCGACATATGATAACGGCCCAACTGGGAAAACACCGCCGATTGAAGTCGTCCCACGCGTAACATCACCAACTCCATCCTTTCTAGCTCCCCGGCGGCGCATTCCATCGGTTCTCTCTGTCTGCCAACAACGCCTCGACCCTATCTCAACATACCGCCGCCGCCGACCACGACGAACCTCTAACTGCGCCTCCGGTTTCACTTCCTCCCATGGCGGACGGTCAAAGCGATACTCCTTCCTCCCTCCCTGAGGTAAGAATAACGCCATCTCTTGTGGATCCCCCTAGGGCTGTTCCACATCTGTAAAACTTAAGATTTTTGTGCTCAGTTCACCATTTCCTTGAACGGTTATGCTACTTAAGCTCTCACTGTACTACATTCTTGATTGATCGTTAGTCTCTCTGAGAATTACCCGGTCAAGCTGAAATCTCCGGTCTTATGTTATGGATCTAGTGTGCTATTTAGTGGGTATGCTCTGATTTGGACTGATCAGTTGAGAGGGTTTTCTTAGAGCTTCTGTCAGTGAGAGGCATCGGGTGGTTATTATTCTGTTGTGTTATGCTATTAGCTAAATCTGTTAAGCAGGTTCAACTTCCTTTTCATCTGAGCCCAATGCTGGAGCTGAAGATGACCAACTAGTATTGCTAGAGATGCTTGGGAAGGGACATATTTGCGTGAATTTTCTCCAATGTGGTTTTCTATTAACATTGTTTCATCTAAGATCCATCAGTTTGAGTCTGTCATGATGTTACTAAAATCCTGTGACACTGAATTTTGAGATGTTGGGGCTAGGAAAATCCTTCTATATACTCACTATAACAATGTGAATTGCTGTTTGAAGCCATGTTTAGGTTCATGTCCTCGTGAGTAGCTTTTGTCTTCCGTCTTTTCCTTTTTTCCCCTTGTTCAGGCATATGAATGAGAGTTTAAGGGTTCCAAAGGCTTTTGCTACCATAAACTTTCTGAACACTACTTGTCCCTATATTCATCTCAACTGGTCTCAAGCCGTCCTTCTGGGATTCTCACTCTGTTTGTTACAAGTCACACACTGCTCATGACAGTGGCAGGTGATATCAGACTTTTCTATCATTCAAAATTGAGAGCCTTTTTTAGTATCTTCAGCTTCAGAAATGATTTGTTAGTAGGTCCGCTGAATCCACTTCTGAACTTTGTAGTGAGAACTGTTTTTATGCTAATTCTTTTCCACAAAAAGTTAGAGATTGTTTTTAAGCACACTCAGAAACCTACACATACTGTGGAATTCGTTGATTTTGGAGTATTTCTAGTAGCTTCAGAGGACATTTTCTCATAGAAGAGGCCTTCTGAAAGTTTCCTTAGTGTATCTCTGAGGAGCCTTCCTGCCAAAACATGTTTACTTCCAGCAATACGCTTTGAAGGAGAAAGAGGAAAAATTGGTGGCAGTAATAGAAGCCATCGATGTAAAAGAACCTGAAAATCCTGTGGAAGCTTCCCCTGAGGAAGTTCCTGTCCCTCTTGTGGAGGTCCCAGCGACCGCCATCACCCCTGTAGCCGCTGAAGAAAGCACTGATGCTACTGCTGATGAAGCTCCTTCTGTGAAGGCTGAAGATGTTTCAGCTGCTGCTGATGCTGTCGAGGAGACTACTGAAGCAAGTGAGGAGGGGAACTCAGGTGATGCAGAGGCCACTTCAGAAGCACCAGAGATAAAGGTAGTTTTGCCTTGAAACACAATTATTCTACAAAGTTTGTGGTCTTGTGCCACTTTCTTGTTCTAGGCTTAATCTTTTATTCTCCTGTTCATTCTTACCGTTCTTTTCAGCTGGAAACTGCACCTGCAGACTTTCGTTTTCCAACCACCAACCAGACAAGACACTGCTTCACACGATACATTGAGTACCATCGGTAATGAATATTTGCTATAAGGAGCTTATGAGTTCTAGACTTCTAGTCGCTTCTGTTCTTTCTCTGTCTGATTCTCTTGCGCTTTAATTTCCAATAGCTGTGTTGCTGCAAAGGGAGAAGATGCTCCTGAATGCGATAAGTTTGCAAAATCCTACCGTTCTCTCTGCCCTGGTGAATGGGTAAGTGCTCAGTTAACCTTCTTGTTTCCTTGTCCAGTGGGTCTTCTTCCAACTGTTGTGCTCATACATGTTGTAACTTTGGTGTATGTACCTTGTAACTGGAGAAATAGTAACAAAATGTTAAGAAAATACAAAGTTTTGATAGGTTGGAATTGAGTAAATCTACTACTCTACTTCCATCGGTATTTTGTATACTCTCCTTCCAATTAAGCTTTTACATATATATGATACATGCATGTATAAATGTGTTAGATGCCTCTCATGGCAAGGAGAATAAACTCATTGTAAAATATACATATATATATGTATCTGGGATGCCTTGTTCTTCTTACGGTTGGCCCCTTTTCCAGCTGTAGCCCTGTGTCTAACATTTTCAGTTTTTTTTGTTTTTTGTTTTCACCAGATTGATAGATGGAACGAGCAGAGGGAGAATGGCACTTTTCCAGGGCCACTGTAAACAGTCTTACATCAGAGGAAAACGTTTCTTCTTTTTAAGGTTCCGATGAGATCAAGCACATGACATTCTCAAATGGGGAGGGTAACTCTCAAGGATTCTTGCACCTAATAAGAAATGAGCTGAATAAAATAAATAAATAAAATTTTCCTTTTTGCTTGCTTATCAGTAAGAAGATAACTACTTTTTCTATTTAGTTGGAAACACAGAAATTTGTTGTCCCTCGCAAAGGAAACACTGCTCATTGTCTACTCTTAAGATGTGCTCTGTGTTCATATTTCATGAAATGAGAGAGCTTTTGGACGAAGGTCATCTGCGTTAGATGTCGTTGTCCCTCCCTCTCACTGGATCGATGAAATTTTGGTGAAACTTCCTACTCCACGTGGAAGGAACTAACTACTGTACTATGGCTTGTGAGACTCTCCTGGAGTTCCCATCGGATCGTTACCGGACAGTATATTTTTGATCTTCTGAATTAATTAATCCTGACGGTTCAGATCCGAGGCATGGATTGATAACAGGCGTGGGCTTGTTCAGGTCTGGATATGTTACTTCGACTCTGATTGATGGTCGGCGAGTCAAGCACCGTAACTTGTCCATAGCGTCCTCGATGTTAAAAGAGAAGCTATTGCAGAATTTTAGAATCGACCTGCCCGAATGGCAGTCGCCATGTCGCAAGAAACGTGTATGACTCGAGAAAGCGGAATTCTCATCTGAATTCTTAGCTGGAACGAGTTCTTTTTTTTATGCGTCAAATGCTCCAAGCAGCCGACGGGCCTATTTACCAAAGTGGGTCAACGACCGCTGTCGGTGGGGGAATCAATCAATTTGAACGGGCCCGGTCAACCGAATTTGGTAGGCTTGGGTCAACCTCAGGGTTCGGGGGGGTCAAACTTGTATTACCACGACTGTGGTCTGGACTTTGGGACCCGGTCTTAACGTTGTCCGTCAAATGTGGAACTATTCATTCGCTCGTCGCATATTATGTATAAGAACTTACATGTACGTACATGTCCGATAGAAATGGAATCATCAACACGCACGATGGATGCTGCTTCCAACAACATCAAGATTACGATAATTATATTATGCATCAATTGCTTTCAGTTAAATCACAGCTCCAACCCAGCAACTTAAATTTATCTTCCCTCCGTACAGTTTAACATTTCATGTATACACATATGCACAATACTCCTCGTTTCACTCTCTAATTCATCTCCTCCTTCCTGTCTTGGCGTGTAAAGATCCAACAGCAGCAAGCATTCTGATCTATTCCAGAGACACAAAGATTAACCCAGAAGGAAGGAAAGAAGAAGAAGAAGAAGAAAAAAAGAATCAAATGAATTTCGTTGGATATACTGGGAAAGAGAACCGCGATCAAGCTCGTCTTGCTTCCCTCTCAATCCGTCCCTCCCGACACATCAATACGTAATTAGTTCATCATATCGAACTGTTTTGCCTCTCCCGGCTCGAGCCCGTCCTTCTTTCTCGGCCGGGAATCAACTTCGACCAGAACCCACCATTGCCGTCCTTATGGTCACCTCCCCCTTTTCCCCTCCGCCCTGGAATGAAAGCGATCGACTGGCTCTTCACGAGAACATCCTTATTCCCACCAAGCCGATGACCCGGCTCCTTCCCGAACCTGTGCCGGTGCACCGGGGATGACGGGGAAGAAGCAGAAGACGAAGAGTCGTAGGGTGACAGGCTCGAAGAGGATGAGCATGACGAGTCATCATCATTGTTGAAGCTCACAGCCATGATCCAGGAAGAGAAGCCGCTGGTGCTGCCGCCACTGGTGGAGAGCCGGGAAAGCTTCTCTCTCAGGCAGAGTGAGCACACGCCGGGCGACTGCCGATGCTTCGGGTGCCTCCTGCATTGGACGACGTCGGGCTTCCTCGGTCGGTCCATCGGATCTCTCGGTCTTCTTACGTGTGCCATGTGGTTAAAGAAGTTCTCATTCCTTCCCCCCATCCCTAATCCTTTCGGGTTTATGTAGTAGGAAGGGGGCTGCTTCTTGCATGGGGATGGGGGGAGGAGAGTTTGGGCCTTCCGTGAGGCTTCACGCGTAGTTTCCCTGGGGCTTCTTGAATATTGCTTTTTTGACGGGCAATTTTATGAGCGGTGGAAGAGCTGGTGGGGACAGGGGGAGGAATGAATCTACGGATGCGATCGAATGGGGCCCCGCCGTCATTGATTGGAGTGGGCGGCTGAGATTCGTTCGTTGCCGGGGAAATGTGAAGTTCTGAACGGCAGTGGACCGAATTTTCAGACCTGGAAAATGCGGACATCATGACTATTTTATAACACGTTTGAAATGATCAACGATTCTTCATTATTAATAATAAAGAAATTAAAAACAAAGTCAAAACAACACAGATTGAAAAGACCTTTGCTTCCGCTCGTGGCCTGCGGAGGCGACTTGGCCCAAGCCAGATAGAGAAAATTTATGATTGAAAAATTGTTTCGGACTCACCATAGCTTTTAAAAGCAGATTGGGAACTGTTCATACACTTGGTCTAATTTTTAAAATTGACCAACTTGCATGGCAAATACAGTCACTTCTTATTGAACTCATTGATTATCAATTAGATTAAACTTAATTCAACTGATAAAAAAATTGATTAATTTAAAATAAAAATATAGTATAATATATTTATTTTATTTTACTATACTTATATTTATATTTTATATAAGACTTAGGATTAATATGATTGTTATATTAAGAATTTTTTTGTTATAAATCGACGTCAATCCGTGGTATTATATTAATTTATTAGTAATATTATATTATTAATATTATTTATTAAATATACGGATCGATCCATTGAATTCATAGTCTGATCCATGAATTCATAAACCCTTAAATCAATGATTGATCAATTTTCGGTTCGATCTGGCTTTAAACCAAGTGTACCTAAATTCCAATTTTCAAATATGCTGTGCTTACCCTACATTACACCATCAGATATACACACACACTCGCACAGTTATCAGACTGGTGTGGTATCTATCCATCCAGATTTCTGGCATCGGATCCACCAGCCTCACCGTCTTGTCTAATTATCGTCTTATTTCCATCTTGATGTTTAACTAACAAAGCACGAGACATACTATTTGATCATTTTGAGTTTCTCATGGCCCAAAGAAGTTCTTACTACCCTTGGTAAGAGAGAAGAGAATTTCACCTGAGGAGGAACAGGGAAGTTTACTTTTGGCCCTGTGGGATCGCTGTGTCCTGAGTGCTGTATATTTTTAGCACGCAGAGGAAATCTTGTGAGCCTGAATTTCTCTAACTCGAATGTGCATGCTACTCCGAGAATCATGAGTATTTGTGTCAATGATAAAAGCTCGGGTGGATAAACTGAGAAACATAAATAACTGAGTCGATCGTCTGTGCAGAAGATTCCGGTTTGATTCAGCATTATCTTGGTTAAATCTATGATTGGCTGATCCTTTCTTTGATTCAAGGGCAATATTACAGGGACTGGGCACCTGAAACTTGGTGTCTTTTCCCTGGTTACAATTCTCCAATAAATCCATGTAATAAACTTCAAGAAGAATAGCTAAAAAGAAAGGTTACATCTAATCCGCCAGTTCTAGCACCATATGTCAGGTTCCAGTTCTTCGACAAGCTAAGATGGTACATCTAATCTCCCCGTTTGCTCATTTAGTTGCATCAGCCGCTTCAGCAGTCTTCACTTCTATAGGGCACTGAGAGACATATGGCTTTAGCTGCAAATAGTGCATGAAATATGATAAGCACTGAGAATGACAAGCAGCAAACATGTTTCTGATGATAGAGTAACTGTTTGCGTGCTTCTGACGAGTATCATATCGTGCTATGGACGTTTAAAAGAAGGAAAAATTCACATTGGGGTGCCAATCTGAAGTACCAGTCTTGCAGCATACGGAAACACTGAAATGAGATTAAGTTAAAAAAGCAGCTCACAACCCTGAATTTGACACGTGGAAATGAAGATTTCCATGGCCTAGGAATGATGTTCAATGGATACCTTAAAACCTGTCAAGTCGGGAACAACATAGTTTGGCAGTTTCTCTGGCACCACAACATATCCACCTGCAATGCAAATCTGGCTCAAACGTCTGACCAATCAATTGGAAATATCCGAATGGACAAAAGAAGAAAATTGGAATTGTAAGTAAATTTATTACAATCAACTCTCAAAGTTGTTGATCGCTCTGCTTCTGATATTTAGTCTCTCATAAAACCATATAACTACAAGTCTACTTCATCAACTCTATAGTCCTAACGAAAGGAACTAATCTCATGAGGCTAATCAGCACAGCTCTAAGAGATTTTAGCTAACATTAATGCAGGCATAATCAGTCTAAACAGTACTAAGCCCATGCACAATCAAGACGGGCAATATTTCAAGCGCACAGATCCATCAGTGCCAGGCTCTAGACAGAGATGAATGGGAGTCACTAGTTGCTCCATTGCTGACGTCTAACCTTATATAATAATGTACGCCAACTTCACATACAGTAATAGGCCAAACAACGAAAAAAGAGAAGTTAAAATCATCCAACGAGGGAGATGAAACAGATAAAAACCTTTGCGAGTATGAAAACCCGTAGGCTTGCAATTCTTTCCCTTGTAGTAATTTCGTGGAGCACGCTTTGAGGAGAGAATGTCAAGAGACGATGTCCGCTTCCTCCTTGCAGCTCGTGCGAGCCCCAGTAGAAGTCCTAAAGGCATCCTTCCCCTCTTTCAACACTATATATATTTACCTGAAAGTGGAAGTGGCATACCCAAGAAAGACATTATAATTTGATAAGTATTTGGAATGGTAGAAATACTGAATAGATGCCATGCAGGGTAAGCACAAATTGCCGAGTCCAACTACGTTCCTGGTTCAGTCGGTGCAAGATCATCTGAAGACATGATTTTTACTTACTTCCCCCAGACTCACATTTCTTCTCAGCTAATCAATATTATAGATTTCAGCATAATCAAAACTAATCCAACCCACTCATACCTATAAGGCTACAATTACTCCACTAAGAGCAGGTAACATAGCCATCAAATATATGGATTCGAGATCACTCCTAAGAAAGTCTAAATCTGTTTTCTTCAAACGCTAATTAGTCTAGGCCTTCAGAAATCAGAATAACAGCATAAAATGGCGAATCATCAGGGCTGGGTGAGACTTGTTAGACATCTGCGAAGATTGGAGGCATGAAGGTAAAGAAAGAGGAAGCTTTCTCCTTGGACCATCATGCAGCAAATTGATAACTAATACCATTCACCGACTAAGAGAATGAAGAACTTGCAATTGACAGAACCCAAAAATGAAAGCTCGGACCTTGCTCACTTCAGGTTTCAGCTGTTCGTTCGATGCTCGGCGGCTACGGAGGCGGTCGAAGGAGATCTCCTCCAGCTGAGAACGAGAAGAGGGATGATGAACTAGGCCCAAAAATAGGTTGGGCCTTCAAGATGCTACACAAATAATTGAAGCAGGCCCAGAAGAAAATTACATGGGCCCCCAAAGATCCCGACCCAAAAAGAAGAAAATAGAAAATTAAAAAAAAAAAGGAAAAATGCATACCATTCTGAAAATGCCAACCGGCTGCGATTGTCACTGTTTCCTTGTCATCCTTTTCTTTTCTTTATTTGTTGGGTTGACACGTGAAATGTGAAAATCCACCTTGAATTAAAAATGTGAAGAATCTTTCCCTAATAGATTTAGGGTAGACTTTTTAATTGCTCGAGCATGTTGTTGTGATAAGAATAAGATTCCTCCTCCTATGAATGCGTCTGCACGGAGCAGGATCATGGTTTAGTATAGAAATGAGAAGGTTTTGTATTCAATCTTAGCGATGGAATTTCAGTCTCTCTTCTTCTTCCTCCTCCTCCTCCTTCTCATGGTACACTTTGTGGGTTTTCTTTACAACCTTGGAACCTTCTCTCTCTCTCTCTAGTTAAAAGAATCGACGCAGAGTGGTCTCTCTCAAGGTTACCTTCTTGTACTTCTGTGTTCACAGGCAACGCAAACTTTTGGTTTCTCATTGAGTGGAACCCGGATTTGCAAAGGGAGGGAGATTAGTGTCACCCTTGGGGCCGATCAACCCGTGAGGCTCGAATAATCGATCGCTCACCTGGCTGTCTGTCGGGGGGGAAAAAAAATACTTAGACGTAATGGGTATTCTGCACGCAAAGCACGAGGAGGAGGGAGAGGGATCAACAGTCAAACATGGAGGGCAAAGATGGCCCCGCCAGCTTTGACATCAGTTGTTGTGTTCGCTGAGTGGAGCCGATCTTAGCAGCTTGTAATGTGTATGGTCACGTCTCTTTCTTGATTAAAGCGTTAAAGTTTGATTGCGGCCTCAAAAGTTGGAAAACGACTTGTCTCCTCCCCACATCCATATGTATTTTCTTTTCCGGCCACAAATGATACTATTATCCAAAACGCAACATTAGTAACATCGGTCTAATCACGTAGGCGTTGATGTGCTCGATGTCAGTTTCTTTCTTTCTGGTAAGGATTTACTTGGAACCCAGTGGAAAAAAGGAAAAAAAGAGTGATACAGGGTCCAAAGTTTCTTGTATAAGTGAAATCGTGAATCAAGTTGATCGAATCATTGTCTAGAGGCATCGGTTTACAAGTGGGGTGGCATCCACAGTGGGAACACTGAACTGAAGCGATCGTTCTTGCTTCATTTCGTTTTCCTTCAACTTGGACTGCAAGTGGATGAAATGTATAAGATGGGTTCCACTTCGACAGCTTTGAGTTCCGAGGATATGAAAGTAACAACACTGTCAGCATGGCTCTTCAGATGAAGTATGAACCGGGTGTCCCTCGGTCTCCCGGTGATATGTTCGGGGCAGGACTAGTTTCAATACCTCCGAATTATGTTGATTATCTGGTTGGATGGGCTTTTGTCAGACCATAACCAGTTAAGTTTCTTAGCAGAAGTAGCAAGCTCTTCTTCTGCACAAATATGATACTGGTGTGGCCTAATTGTTGGACCGGGATGTAAGACTATGAAATGGATTCCTCGGCTGAAGCTATCTGTGATCATAATCCGCATGCCCTCTAGTCCGAACCTAATATAGCACGTGGGTCAGTGCATCTGCACGCAAGTGCCAACACCGCCGACCTGAAATGGGAATTTGCATATTTCAAAACCCACATGGTCATGAAAATTTAGAGACGGTGACCGTCTCTTTTGCTCCAGAGAGATCTAACAGTAAAGACTGCCATTGATTAGTAGTTTCTCGACAAGTTTGGTCCGTCAGTTCCTGGAGGATATGCATAGATCCGTTCTCATTCAGAAAATTGTTTTAGCAACTTGCCAACAT
The DNA here is from genome assembly GCA_900006705.1 of Sonneratia caseolaris. Taxonomy (NCBI): domain Eukaryota; kingdom Viridiplantae; phylum Streptophyta; class Magnoliopsida; order Myrtales; family Lythraceae; genus Sonneratia; species Sonneratia caseolaris. The sequence continues at coordinate 875,434 of CXYZ01011404.1, forward strand.
TGCTTGGAAGAGGCGATATTAATCTATAATATAATGAGCTCTACTATTTAGGATGATATGCAGGACTTGCAGCTCCCACATACTAAGACAGATCACTGATGCTTCCGTGATATTGAGACAGAAGCATGTCGGCCTGAAATCATGGAATTATTCCTACCTGGTTTGTACTAAGGAGATTTTAGCATCTCCCTTAGTTGCTATGGAGAGCACCAATGCAGAGTAGGAGCTTGGTCCACCGAGAAGAAATTGCAGGATTCCTCTGCTGTGGCAAATCCCTGCTGCTCGTTTGTCTTTATTGATCTCAGACCTGAGAACTGAACCCAATCGAACATCTCAGATGCTGGAGAATCATAGAAGGACGAGCTTGAGATGAAAGGCTCTTCTTCAGGGTCAATGTTCTGATGCTCCTCCTCGTTAATCTCTTTGGATCCTGCTACGACGATGTTGTTTTCACTGATGGAGGCATTGTTCATCGAGTCAGAAACTGGGAATTCTTCAGCCAGCATCGAATGGGAATGACGGCTGTCCACGTTCACTTGATGGAGCTTTAGTTTTAGCTCTCTCAGCTGCATTCAAATGGAAACATCACTCAGAAAATCAAGACAAGTCTGAAACAGTATTGAGTAACGTTCGAATGATTCAGTTGAAAATTTGGGCCATAAATCATTCTAAGCGACAGATGGGACGGACAACTCTGACAATGTGCTGTAAAAATGCCATGGAATGCGTTCTTGCCCTCAAATTTCGATCTTTGGATACTAGAAAGCTGAGAGCAATTTCTTGATTCAAGTGGATAGCCTGGAGCAATACCTCCGTGACAAGAGCTTCTTTTTCCTGCTCGAGATTATTGAAATCGAGCTTAAGGGAATCATAATTTGCTCTCAGGTTGGTATAGTCCCTCTCCAATTGTTTGGTCTTATAACGGGCACGCCGGTTCTGGAACCAGATGGCGACCTGCCGAGGCTGCAGGCCCAACTCTTCTGCTAGCTTCGCCTTCCTCTCGGGTTCCAGCTTGTTCTCGACCTCGAAGTTCTTCTCCAGCGCCTTCACCTGATAGCAGCTGAGCCGGCGCTTCTTGTCCCCCATGGGACCGAGCCCATCTCCGCATTCTTCCTTGTCCAAGCTGTCCAGCATTGCTTGAAACTCCCTGCTGTAGATTTGGGCTTTCTTCCTACCCTTCTCCTCTGAAACATACAAGAAACTCGAATAATATATATATATATATATATAGATTTAATTCATTCAACAAGAAACTCTCTGCTGTATAGATATGAGGCTTTAACTCTCTCACCTTTTGCCGTCTGTAGAGATGCCAAACGAGCAGGAAGGTCTTCTGAATTGTTGAGCCTCTTCATGATTCTTCTGACTCAAATCTTTCTTTTTTCCTTGCACTCTAGGGCAGTCTAATACTACTGTCTGAATTGTGACTGGTAGAGATTGAACAGAAATCAAACGGGCTCCTTCCTCGGAGACCCCCTTTTTCAACAGCTGTTTGTTTCTTCTGTCAGCCTGTCATGTGAGGGAGAAGGAAGAAGACACAGAGGTGAATACTTGAGAGGGTCTGGCAGCAGGCATGTCTATTGAACAGAAACCGTAATAACCCCCGACAAAGAAATAAACCTTCTCACCGCACAGTATAGTTTTTAAAACCGGACCGGGCCGGCCGGTTCGACCGGGAACCGGCCACTCCCCCAGTCCGGTTCTCACAAAAAATCCAATTATTATTTAAATGA
>CXYZ01011404.1:877643-1004610 GCA_900006705.1 Sonneratia caseolaris
TATAAATCATAATTAAATTATAATATTATATCAATTTATTGAAATATTATATTATTAAACATACGGTTCAACTCATTAAACTCCCGGTCCGATCCAGGAACTCATAAACCCATACCTTGACTGGTTCCCGGCCAGGTCCGGTTTTAAAAACTATGCCCTTCCCTTCAAAAAAGGGGGTTAAGAAATTTAAAAAAAAAACCGCTCGTAAATCTGCAAGTAGAACTTGTGGACCCTACATTGTGATATGTGACATCAATCACTAAGTTGTGGTATCCGACCACGTCCACTGTCCTTTTCGGTCTGTAACTTTTTTGCTCGAGCAGACGGTCACAATTTACGACAACATATGTACATAATTGAACAGAATCAAGGGGAGCCCAAGGACTATACTGAAGTATGCTCACTGTGAGGGAATAATTCAGTGCAGAGGAAAAGAACAAGGGAGGAAGATTTTAGCAGACACTCTGAGTGATCCTCCCTTCCAGGAAAATAGACAGGCGGACAGACACCCACAGAGTGAGAGGTCAGATCGGATCTGCATTTTTTAGTTTTTACTGTGGACCCTGTATGGTTTGCAATTGGCATTGCAGAGCAGCGCTGAAGTCCATGCGAGCTGGCAACGGCTGTTTTTTTCTTTTTTTTCCCCCAATTTGCCACTCGGTCCTCCAGACCGGGGCTGCAAGTTGCATGGATCTAAGAATTGGTTCAAGGAATGTGAAATTTAAGGGGAACCAGAGATAGATTGAAATCGTGTAGTTTAGAGAAGAATAAGATAAATTTGATATGATATTATCCTTGTTTTCAGGGATCATTTCAAGGGGAGGTTGCCCCAACGTACCCCAGATCGGTTTTGGATCTGACCACGCCGCCCCTTGGACTTGGATCCCCCTGCTCGCCTTCTTCCATCATCCCCCCTCTCAGCCCTTGCTCCCTCCATTTCATGCAGCACCGTGCGATCTATCTATCAACAGGACAACGCAAATGACTATGAGCCGTGTCAGTGGATGCCGTCACAATCATCCACTTGATCAGTGATCACTAGCATAGCTTTAGATGTGTGGGAACATCAGCTGGACCTCACATATATTTTATGATTTACGCTGGGCTTTATAGATTAATTTAGTTATAAATCTATGAAGAGGGATCTTTATAGCTTTGGCTACATGATTGGCAAATGATCCTTTTTCACCTACAGTATCACTTTCTAATGTAATCATCCATTATACTCCTCCCATAAATCGCGGTGATCCCTCAGACCAACTCCACTTCATCTATGCATCGCCTATCTGTATGTCTCCCTATATTCTTCTACTCCGAATCCGATATAGGTGACCCGAATGTTTGATGATGATGATACCCCATTGTTCATAGTTCGAGGAGAGCATAGGAGAATCCAGGTATCTGTTGAGCCCCATCCAACTGAAATCAAGCATGATAAGGACGCGGTAAGAGCAAGTGCGTGGTGCATATTATGCATAGCTCACTGAAGTTCATGTCAATTGGGATCGGTGAGGCTTGGATGTCACCGGTGGAGAGTGAAAACTCTCATAAATTGCGGACGCAATATCCTGGGCCTGGCCTGCTAAGATGACTAGAGCATCCCACGGATTGGGCCTTCCCCGATTGAGGCGGAGAGTGGGAGCTGGAGCTGGGCATTCCGTCCGTGGGAGCTGGAGCTGCGTCACCTACGGAGGCAATGCGAAACCCTGCAGTGCGTTCATCCCATAAACTTCTATAGGCAGATCGGGAAGTCGAGTGAGTTTCTCGGCATCTGCTCGTCTTGTTTATCGGCGAAGATCTGTCTACAACTTTCCGAGCAATCGACTGCCTCCTCGAGACCTCAGCATTTCTACTTCTACCCAGATAGCAGTGCTCCTCCTGTGGAACTGACCGGCCCACCGTGCTTGACATTCGCAATCGGAGTCCAAAGTGCCTCCCTCACATGGCAGACTAGGCAAAGGCATCAATAAAATATGTTTCTCTTGAATATAGTAATTGGGGGACACACTTATGTGGTACGATTTTCCACAGAGACAGACAACTATGGGGATTTTTTTTTTTCCAACCATTTTCTCCACTAAGAAGATATTGGACCACAATCCCACATGTAGACCCCCACATGACATACACATACACATACACATCTACGCACATGTATCTCTTATACTAAACATGCTACCCAAAAAAAGGCTTATGAGCAAATAATTAAGAGTGGAACAAAAGAAACCTGTGATATTCGGTTAATAAATACATTATATAATACTAATAACAATTAAAAGATCTGTTTGTAGGGTGAGCCAATGTTATAATTTATTGGAGATCAAAACTATCTTAAATTCGATTAGAATAAATGAAGAAGGTACAATAATAAGATACTTGAAATTTAATAAATGAATTACTTTTTATTTAAAATGAGAAATATTATGAATAATTTAGTGCAGATAATTGTAAAAATTCAAACACTATGCTTTGATTATAAGTGGAGGCAGTAAAGTAGAATATCAGTAAGTTTAATAATTTCGAGTTGCACTAATTATTACTATTAATGCCCTTTCTTTTAACTTTTTAAACGTCTAAATATTTGGCTAATTGAAATTTAATAGATCAATTTGATGTTATTAAAATATATGAAGTTGGACTAAGACAAGTGTAATCATATCGGCACTTTTCCCGGTGAATCATGTGAGCCAAGATCCTATGGAGGATCCATCATTCGGAAATTGGGCACTTCTCGACTGACGTAAGGATGAACACGGGACACGGCTGAGGGAGTGAAACTCTCTGTTCGATTTTCTTTCTTTTCCATCCAATTTACTGTTGCATTAATAATTTCCTCAAATAATAATAAATAAATGATTTAAGAATTGAATATCAAATTAAGTGAATCGATATAAATTTTTACAAAAATCCTATTTTGATCGAAAATTAATCTTGAAATATATTTTAGTTAAGGGAAGAACCTAAAAAACCCTAAAAAATCCAAAAAAAAAGAAAAGAGATTTTCTTTCTTCTCCTGAATGATTGCCCAACATATGCCAAGGGCTCAGCTCAAAAGCAACTTTCAATAACTTTTTTTATTCCCCTGTCCATACATGAAATCTAGAAATTGAACGGGTTGAAAATTGATTTGGATCGAAACTGAATTGAACTATTAAACTTAAAAATTTTTAAATGTGGGACGGTGAAGTCATTTCTACCCGTTTGGAATTCTCGCGGAGCTGAGGGTGGGAAGAAGGTGACAGCTAATACGATGAGACGAAAGAACAAGAAGAAACACGGTTAGGTTCTTCAGACACCACCGCACCAGAACCCCCCCCGGGCAACCCACAAGACCCTATGATGAGTTGTCAGCCAATTATTGGTGGGCGGCGGTATTTGCAAAACATATTCTCTCTCCTCCGCCTCGACAGATTGCGATTCAGTCCTTCCATTTGTCAAAATTTTGATGGGCAAGGACGGCTAATCTTTTGCTTGCTCCTGTGGGAATTTATAACCGTTTGGGGTCCGAGGCGATGGGAAACTCTAGGAATGGGTCCATTATTGGTCAATTAATCTCCCTACACCATATAGGATGTAGTTTTTGACTGTTTTAGCAGCCACTCTGCATTGCATGCCTTCAAAATTCGTAGTATTGCAGTGCAATAAATGAGAGCAACAAATTTCCATTTTCCTGCTATCCCCTGCAAAAAAACCATGGCAGCCTCCTGGAACTGAAACTCAAAGGTTAAAGTTGTATTTGAGAACATGAAGGGCTTATTCATGAAATTGAAGAAGATAAAGGGCATATGGGACTGGCAGCACGAGCAGTGCGGGGAGTTAGGTGACTTGCTACCATGTTGCTGCCTGTCTGTCCACCGTGTCGCTCGGTGCCCTATGAGTCCTTCTATTTATAAACCCCCCTCACCACCTCCATTCAGTCCTCGTTGCCTGCTCTCTCTCTCTCTCTCTCTCTCTCTCTCGTTGAGTTGAGTTGACAAGCGTCAATGGCTCGCTCAGCCTTAGTCTTCTTGGCGCTCTTCGCCGTGATCGCTAGCTCGGCCCTCGCCCAGGCTCCCAGAGCGGCGCCGACCGCCTCTCCAACTGCTTCGCCGACCAAGTCCCCTCCCTCCTCCGCTCCCGCTCCAGCTCCGGTTCCAGTAGCGACTCCCCCGGCCTCCCCACCCTCTCCCACCGCTTCGCCGCCGACGGGTGCCTCCCCACCTGCTCCCTCGAGCGCTGCCACCCCGCCTTCCTCTCCAGCTCCAGCCAGGTCTCCTCCCACTCCTCCCGCGCCTTCCCCCGCAGGTCCGGCAGCATCGCTACCAACCACCCCGGTTTCTCCACCTCCCGGGAGCAACTCCGCTGGCTTGAACAGAGCCTTCCTGGGCGGATCCGTCGCCGCCGCAGCTGTGGCAGCTGCTCTGATGCTGTAGATCCGATCGACGATGTTATGATGTTGGGGATATAGGATTTTGTTACTTCTTTCTTATCAGCTTAGTGACGGTCTCTTCTTTTTGGAGTTTATTTAATGTTCTCATCATTGTTATTTGTTTTGCCCTGTGCTTGCGGACAGCAGTGAGATCTTCGATAGGAGATGGACTACTACTATCTGGTACTTCGAATTAATTGCTCTGTTGGAGGCTGCGATCTGATAGATTCTGATTGTTATGACTGGAATATTTTATTTATGACCATGGTGATGATGATAGATTATGATCTTGTGGTTATCTTCATTTCACAGTTACGTACTCTACTCCCTTTGAAGGGACTCGAACGCGAAACATTCCTCAAAATGACGATGAATTGAGTCAGCCAACATTTTATGGGACTGTTTATTAAATGTGAAAGACTTGAATGGTGTAATGGCGATGGCGATGGGGCCGAGGTGACTCAGTGAGTGACGGAAAGAGAGAGGAGAGGGGGTAGAGTTGAGTTGTCTTTTAGCGGTGGCTAGGTGAGGACGACAGCTGTTACTTAGTCCTTTGTCGTTGCAAAAGGCAGCTTCCATTCCATTGCGTCTCCCTCCCTCTCTCTCTCTCTCATGCAATTATTTTTTTGCCTTTCTTTCCCTTTTGATTAACATTTCATTTGAATTCATAAAAAAAGAAAGAAAAAAAGAAGTGGAAAAAGAGTTTGATTTAGTATTTTTTTAATTTAATAATTAAAATATTATATATTTAATTTTTATACTAATTTATTTTCTACGCTCCTAACCTCAATTTAAATTTATGAAGATAAATTATTTTAGGGCGCAAGTGGGCAGAGTACAGCTGTTGGTGGAGAAATTACCGTGCATAGTTTTTAATAAAAAATATCAAGTGAAAAAAATTAAAAAGAAATAAATTATATGCCGATTTGAGGTGTGCCGGATCGGGAAGTCACACGACTCCCGCGGTTATTTTCTAGTCGTTGCCGGGGAAGAAGCCACATGGTTGATGCTACTTCTGTGACACGCCCATGTGCTCAGCGACAGACACGAGACACGTGCATATGTACACACACACACATACAATATGCACGTTTAGCAGCGATTAATACTATAATTACTGCACATGATGCCTCCTCTTTATTAACGAAAATTAAAAATTGGTTGGAACTTTTAGTCCATGAGAGAACTACTGAATGCACGCTTGATCCCTTTAGCCATGAGTGGGGGGGTTCACAGGTGGCCACGGTACAGTGTTAACTGACAGAGTATCTCGGAGATGGATGGTGCCGAGCCGTTTATGCGAAGAACAGTACGCCGTGAATAATCATCGTATCTCGTCATGTACTTACTGGGGAACCGGTTTCTGTTGCAGGGAACGATCTCTTGCTGCTTTATTTTCAGCAAGGCTCCAACAAGCACGGCATCTAACAAAAGGTAACATGTTATTGAAGGGGGGGAAAAAAAGGGAAAAACGAAAGGGTTGAGAGAGACTGCAACATTCTCCGGCGGCTGGCTTCAGAGGGATGAGGAATCTGATTCCGCGTCCGTAAATGCGCGATTCCTGCTGTTGCGCGGTGTGGTGGGGGTTGTCGCAGAGGTGCACCGCCGCACCCAAACACCCCCACGGAAAAGCTTACGTAACGGAAGAGACCGATCCAGGAGACCGGAGCGAGGGGCCGCCCAGTCAGAAAACGATTCTGGTATTCCCCCGCATCCGATTGTCAACCTGCGATCGTTAGATCTTCAGTTTGATTCACACTCACAGTGCGGTATTCCCCCCCCCCCCCCCCCCCCCCCNTCTCTCTCTCTCTCTCTACTGTACTCCCGATGCTCAATTGTATTCGAACGTCTGTGTGTGTGTGTGTGTGTGCGCGAGTGGGTTCCTCCGCCTTACGTACAGTTGTAAAGTGGAAATGTGCGTCTCATTCCTCCTGGAAAAGGGCAAGGAGTCGTAGGGTCGTTGGGAAAAAGCAAGCCATTTAGTTTGAAAAGCATTTCCCAACTTGCAAGGGCACACTTCTCCTGCCCCGTTGAACATTTAGCAAACAGTTGTTAAAAGACCCGTTGATAATAAGCCTTTTTTCTATTATTTTTTCCTGGATTTATATAGTAATATATTATATTCAATTAAAAAAATAAACTAGTAGAATAGTTATACTAAATCACTTATATATTATATTCTTTAGTTTTATTTTTTAGATGTAATTTCATAACTCAATTCACACCTTCGCATGAGGGTAACATGGCTTACACTCAACGCGTGTGATTTAATACTCGCCCTCGGTTCTTAATAACTATTCACGAGCCGTACCTTTTCTTTCATACTTAGATGAAGGGGTCAACTAACTTAATGACCAATCGGGTTAACGGTTTCAACAATTATCACGAGCCAAGTATTTGTTTTTTGTCTTAGACTTATCAACAACTGGTGTCAAACGTTACGGTTTTAGGTAACAACTAGGCCATGAGCCGACATTTCAGTTTTATACCTTGGCAAGATGTGAGTGGATGCAATAACTCTCTTTGATACATGTAGTTGAATCACACATGTCGGGTCGAACTCATCGTGGGTAGGGCTGTGTCTAGCTTAGGGGATGTAAATGTGATAATATTACATCACAAACAATGTTCTTCCTTTTAAGATAAGCATGCATTCTACTCGGTGAATGAGCGATACTAGAAAGTTTTGACGATGCTGTCCCTTGCCCTGGCTCAATATTCGATCCTAGATGTGTACTCGGAAGAGCGACATGAAATGCTATCGGCTCGATGTTGGCTTATCAGGCCCATTTTTTTCATTGGTCCTAGATTTTTCAAGAATTCATGTTTTTTCCCACAAACTATTTTGTAAGGTGGCTTTGAAAGTCCCATATGAAACTTCAGCCTTCAGGTTCGGCCTCGGGGTGCCAAAGCGGTTCATATCGTAAAGGGAAACATGAGGGTGCATATTAGTGATGTTAAAATGGGCGGTCCGGGCTAATTCCAAACCGGCATGAAACTGTTTGATTTTATTATGATTTAGCCTGTCTACTTAATAAATCAATCCAGTTATGGTTTACGATTCAGATATATATAAACTGGTACGAAATAATTTAGTTATGGTTTACGATTCAGACATATATAAACTGGTATGAAATAATTTATAAGCATTCTAGTTTGACCGGTGAATTGTCCATATTATTTTATTTTTTAAAATTTAAATTTATCCAGCAAAATCCAACCACCGATTTAAACGAATTTGACAGTTTGAGCTTGTTTAGTAGGGTAACAATTAAGGTCAATTATGATTTAATAGACCTATACTTCTGACCTGACCCGTAACTGTCCATCAACCAAATAAGAACAATGCAACTACTGGAGGTTTATGAACCGATCCTGGGCCAGCCCAGTTCGTTTAACAACACCAGTGCAAATATAAATTTTGCCTGCGATTTTTCCGTCGGGAAGGTGGACATAAACGTCGTCGTCTTGGCGTATTCATCCTCCCTTATCTATCTGCGCCTCCCCGGGCAGGCTCCCAACTCTTTCTTCTTGTTCTTCCTCCGCTTCTTCCTTAACTCGATACTTATCAGATGAACCGAAGCGGTGTACCGTAGAGTTCGTGAGGTCGTGTCTGTGCGGAGCTTACTTTAACAGCAATGGCGACTCTGATACGCCAAACTCCCCTCCCTTCTGCTTCTGTCGAAGCATTCTCTTCAAAGCCCTTAATCGTATCTTCTCGGTCCCTCGTCTACCTCCCTCTATCTTCACCTCCATTCTCCGTTCTCTCCCATTCTCTGCGCACCAAACTCAGGCGACCCCCGAGCCCATTCTCCTGCTCCTTCTCAGCAATCGCCGTTGGGACCCCTGAACTCGAATCAGATGCCAAACAAGAAAATACGGAGGAAGGGGAGGAGTTCTCGAGGACGAGGTTGATCGCCCAGAACGTTCCTTGGTCTTGCACCGCTGAAGATATCCGGTCCTTGTTCGAGAAGCACGGGACTGTAGTTGATGTTGAGGTACCGTTGTGTGACATGGAGGCTGGAGCTGATTTTCGTAGGTTGAAAGATTTTGCTTCTCAAAGAATTGTTTCGCTAATATGCTGTAGTTTGTTCTGTTCTGTTGACTCAGCTGTCGATGTACAATAAAACAAGGAATAGGGGCTTGGCGTTCGTGGAGATGGGCTCGCCTGAGGAGGCACTCACGGCTCTCAGTAATCTCGAATCCTCTGTAAGCAAAGGGCACTTGATCACTGAATATGCTCATTTGCTGCGCTATCTCTCGCTTAAAGTTTTTTATTTTGATCTTGTCTTGAACTTGTGATGAAGCAAGAAAATTCTTTGCAACCTGATTAGAAGTCTCGTACATGATTAAGGTGCTGATGTTATATCCATGAATCCTAAGAACTATGCTGGTCCTTTTGCTTCATGCTGTTTCTCGGTCTCCCCTTCTGCAAGCCCAAGATCAAAAAGACCTGCATTTAACTTAATTTTTTTTTTCGTGTCTCCTTTCAGTGCAGTGTAGAGCAATGCTCACTTTTGATGATTTGTTCTTTTCTAGTCAGTTACTGTGAATGGAGAATAACTTACTTTTACTGCCAAAATAAGGAGTTAAGGTTCTCACGGATGCTGTTATAGGAATTTGAAGGTAGAACGCTGAAGCTCAACTATGCCAAACCGTGGAAGAAGAAGCCTTCTCCACCCGTGCAGTCTACAAAGTTTCCAACATTTAACTTATTTGTCGCCAATCTTTCATATGAAGCGAGAGCAAAGGATCTCAGGGAGTTCTTTAGTTCAAAGAGCAGTAGCGTTGCTTCTGCTGAAGTCATATTCCATGAGAACCCAAGAAGGTCCTCTGGGTATGGATTTGTTTCCTTCAAATCCAAGAAGGATGCTGAAGCAGCTTTATCTGCATTTCAGGGGAAGGTGCACTCTCTTTTCCTACTCCTGAAGAAATTTCGAGGATCTTCCAAAAAAATCAATTCTCACTGTAAAAAGAAACACGTGGAGAATTTTTCCGAGTATCTTTATCTCGTGTTTTGTTACCCTTTGAGATGTCATTTCGTTACGATGCAGGTGTTTATGGGGAGACCAATAAGGATTGCGCGAAGTAAGCAATTTGTGAAACTCCAAACAAAAGAGGGTCTGCAGTCCTCAGAAGCTTCAGATGAAGTGGAATCTGCTGCTGAGCAAGCAGATGCAGCTGAATAAAGGTGCAGGCTTAAAGTTTGAGGTTTTGTTTCTTCAGCCATATTTATAATCATTATGGTGCTCATCATCTAAAACTAGGAATGGCAATTATATTTAGATTTTACTGCAATATCCATTGCTTTCATTATACAAGAGAGAGAAACTTTGCTCATGTAACTAACCCTTTATGTACATGCAATGAATTCGAAAGCATACTATTTACCATAGCAATTCATGCTGCCTTACCTTTCACCTCCAGTATAGGTCAACAATAGTGTTCAATTGCTTGAGACACGGTATGCTGAGCTAATGTCTTTGCAAGGCCTTGCTAGGTGATGGGATTGACAAATTGAGTTTCTTTGGCTACTTTTACTATTTTGTTATGATCGTGGGCTGAAAAGCATCCATATGAGTTCTCCTTTGGTGATTGATCTGATGATTGGTATGTAGATGGCTTGAGGATCGGTAATCTCTGATGCATATTAAGGGATTCAAAACTATGATTTTTGGTTCTTACCCTTTTGGAATCTTATGTATGAAAGTCACAACCTTGTATCTAGCGTCCACTTTCTCTTGCATCAGTACTATAGTTGGAGAAAATCCTCTCTAAAGGGAAGACCTCTTTTTTTTGTTGTGATCATCTCCATGACCAAATTACAAGGTTGTTTGGCCCTCCACCCCACAACAAAAAATAAAAAAATAAAAAAAAATCGTGTGTTGTGATTTTATTTCTAATCAAAAGATTGTATCTCAGCTGTGTTTAGTGGGGGAAACCATGGAGAGCGCCCTTCATTGGCACAGCAGAGAAGACACTGAAGAATGCACACCTCCAATCTCTCGCACTGAGCCAACAAATCCACGCATTTGGCTGCCAATGCCCGGTGCTCTTCCACAAACTTCTTTAGTCCCTGAGCATTCATACACGCTTCTGCCTGTGGGATCTCCAAATGTTGATAGGCAGTTAATGGAAGAACAGTTCTCCAATCTAAGTGGGTATCCAAAAACGAGGTTCAGCAGAAACACGAATTAATATTTGCACCTCCTTGCCTACGTCACCAATTAATACAAATTCCGCCACAATGGACCTTGCTGAATTTACCAATCCGTGAACATGTGGAAGTAAAAGAATTATTGATGCCGCACTCCACCTACTAGCCCATGTCTTGCACCATCATATTATATTTAAAAAAGAGTTGTGTCACATGAAGCAGGAAAAACCTTGCGATTCTCAGATGCATCTACACACACGGATCTACATCGAAGCAGTAAAATTCGATTTTCTAACAAATGGATGGGTAGTCGGGCACATGTACAAGTGTGAGTTTTGTGTATTTAACCGAGCAAGCTCAACCGGGTCGTCCTTCTCCTTCAATTTGGACTGCAACAGCAAGCATCGCTCTTGCAGTTCACTAAGAATTTCCTCAGACGCACGGAGTTTTTCGATTTGATGGTCTGTTCCGATACTGGGAGGCCTAAACAATGATCGATTTACTATTCGATGTAACTTCCAACTATCTCCGGAAGATTCATGGCTTGATTGATCTCACGAACGCCGGTTCAACTCTCCCAGTTGCTTGAACGAGATCATACTGACTCCAGAACCCTAATCATAGATATGTGCAGGCAAATGGAAGCGCCTGAAAATTTTATGGTCTGAGCCGTTGCTAGTAGGACCCACGTCAATCTTATAAATGAAGTTTAATACCGGAACACTGCCCTGGTTGAAAATATTATAAATTTGATTCTTATTATCAAACTCTTTTATATTTAACTACCGTAAATCAAGAAAATATAGTTGTCAACTCTTGTGCTATATATTGAAGCACAGGATACATACAGAACCAAAATATTGTAAAAGACAAACCTAGTGCGAGTTTATATATATATATATATATATATAATGTGATTATTTACATAAGAACATATATATATATATATATACACACACATATAAATCATATATTATTGAAGTGAACTAAGCACTGGGCGCTAATTCTGATTTACATGTGGTGGTGATCCTTTTGCAGCTCGAGTCGCTTCATCAGTGATGGACTCCACTTTCTCTTCCACTTCTTCAACCTGCATTTGCGGAAAACCATGAGGCCCTCGGATGAAACGGGCGACTCGTCAGCCATTGCTTGAGCGCAATAATGATAGATCGGATGAACGGAAGGTGGGGAGGATAAGGTTAGGTGAAAGCTGAAACCTTGTCAAAGACTTGCTGTGCTAAGTGGGCATCCTTGGCAGTCAGTTTGGCCACATTTTCAACAAAGGTGACCTCATCCCTGAGCTTCCCACCTGCAGGAAGCTGCTCTGCCACCTCCTCTGCTACCTTCTCCACTTCCTCTGCAACTTCCTCGACCTTGCTTGCAACCTCCTCTGCTCCCTCCACCACTTGTTTTACTTCTCCTGCAAATTTGTCTGACTTTAGTCTGCAGTATTTCAGGCTGCAAGACGTCTGTCCAAGCTACAGCATGGATTTTCCTTCTTAATTCAAACATGATAACATGTTGATCCTGCATTTTCCTAACTGTTCCGTTTTTTGGGACCTTGACAGGAACTTATTCGTATTCAGATATGCTGGAGTAAACATGTCTAAGCTCTCGTTAGCTTCAGCTCATCCATTCAATGTCGAAAATTGCTCAACATCAATCAACTATTAGGTTATAAAGCATAAGATTACTCACTTTCAATTCTCAGGAAGGGAACCCAGTTCTTCTTCCAGAAGGTTAGAGCCGCCGAAATGATTGCTCCTACTACCCAAATTTTCCTGCTGATTGACAAGAACTTTAATCACAAAATACTCTGATGCCAACAAAAGGGTGAATATCTAAAAAGCTGACATAGCGAGTAAGGAATCTTCTTTCAATGTTGTGGCACAGATTCTGCGAGACTCACCACGAACCAGGAGATGGATCTGAACTGGGAAGTTGACTTCCCGACTGAGCACCACATCGAACTGTCACATCCCGATCGGATCTGTGGAAACCCAGCGCTGGGAAGGTTACCCTATTTGTGATACTCCAAGCGGCACTTTCATGAAATCGATGACATTTACAAGTCTTCGACGATTCTACCCGTGGAAGGTTTGAGTACTGCCTTCTGCAACCAGTTGCAGCTGAGAGGAAGGCGGCTCTTGTTGTCGACAGCATCATCGCCTTCTCATATCAGTACTCTCATGGAAAGCAGTTCCAATCAGACTGCAAGAAAGTTAGATGAGAGGTTTGTAAAAGATGGGATGCTCCCTGGAAATCAATGGTCTTGGTTGACTAGTAAACAGAACAATTTCTTGCCAGACACGCTTCCTGCAATGTTGGTTCAGTTGGATAATCTTTTCCGGTCGGATTAACTATCAAGTTCAATAATGTGAGGATATTATAAACAACATTCAGAGAGTCAAACTCTCTCGACGTTCCGCTTTCGTATGCAAATCAAAAAACGCTTCCCATAAATCCGAATTCGCGCAGAGGCATCCAATTGAATTACTCTCCACTTGGCAATGTTGAGAAAACTGGAAAAGGAGAAACTTCACTGTCATACTCCAAGTTGTAGGCGGACCAAGACTAGGAGCCCCCAAGGCATCTCCGAAGGCCAATGGCATATTTTAGGCAAATGTTTTCCGTGATTATTTGCAATTGCACAAAAAAGCTTCATTTAAATGCTGTTCTAATTTTTTTTTTCCGGTTATAGAGGATGGTCATACAACTGCCATCCAAGCCCTCATCTGCCGATCCCCCTTTTATTGTTTGCAATTAGCTATCGTTCTTCCATTACAAGACTCGAACCTGGGATTTGTTTCAAGGGGTATAGTTACTGAATGAACTCAACCAAGCCATCTCGGTTATTAGGGGAATTTTTGGGATTGTATAACTAAAGGGACTTGAGGGGTACGAATGAGATACTAGCAGGGAAGCCATAATCAGACTCATCTAAGATAATGCTAGTTTTATTAATAACAAAACATACAAAGGCCTGATCACCGCGCATGGACATGATTCGAAGCTGTCACACTTGAGGGAATGCTGCTGGCCTTGTTCGTTTTGTTTGTATTGGTAAATGAATGTTAAGATGCACTTGGTTCATCGTTGTCGGGACTTGAATTCAACCACTTTGGTACACATAGCCGAGCTTTCTCAGCATGCAAACAGAGCAGAAACTTGTGATTAGTTTCTCTTTAAACCTGGAAAACGGTTGATAGCATTTGAAGTCACCTCCTTGTCCCAGTCGCATCTTATGGCTGCTATGGCAAGAATTGTGTGGTCTGCACTGCAGTTCCATCAAGGGTCATCCCACCCCATATGCCCTGCAACATAAAAGATTGAATCCGTCAGTAAGTGCAGCTGCAACATGCCCTGCATGCAGGTGGCTTTGTCCTCGATCAAGAGATTCGTTTGGATCCTGTTCAGTTCGAATCCTGGTTGCCCCTTCATATCCTTGTTCCTCCTATTATCTTTCAGACTGATAGGCCTCATTGATAACCTGAAATAGAAAGAGAACAGGGCAAGCATATAGTGAATAGAAGAAAGGAAGTACCATAACAACCAATGGAAGGCCCAGCCCATGAGCCACCCGAGAGGGAGACCAATTACGTAGTAGCATCCCAGGTTGAAGTGCGCAACATACGCTTGCCATCTCGATCCAACTGCCACCCCTGCAACATAAATGCACTTCAGATATGGATAACCTTCATCCATAGTTATCTAGCTCCGGAGTTCACTCCAAGGGCTGAATCTGCAAGTCGAGTACTGATTGAATCCGTTCAAACTCTTGAGTTTAAAAATTTTAGAATCTGTATGGACCATGGATTTGACCTTGGAAGATATGGAGTTTTTTACCAGACAGGACAGGCTGGACGCTGTCGAGCAGAACAGTGGCACTCAGGAGATAGGACAGCTTGCTCGTTTGCCACCCGCACTCCTCCGAATCAACTCCACCAAAAGCAGTCTCATGAGTGTTGTTCCTTTATTGACCATTATGAAAAGGAAAGATAGCAGAATTCCCATGTGTTCAGTCAATTTCATCCAGGCAAGCGCTAATAATCAAGTATCCTTTTGCCCAATATATAGCCTTTTTTTTTTCTTTTATCCTTCGATAAATCTGACTAATCCTTCAGATAAAACTACTCCATTTAAAGATTCATATAGAGGATCTTACAATTTAAAGGGAAGAGCTATCGCACAGCATCAAAACAATCTAAACAGGCAAGTTGATGGTTGACACTTACAAAGGAAACATTGTTTACCATCTAAAAACATATGAAGTTTGGAGACATTTATGGAATGTATATAATCATATTATGCATTTCCTAGTTGTCGTTTCCTTTTCCTTTCGGACACCGGCCTGTCCAGCATGTCGAAAGAAGGAAGTGGTAAAGTATTGGATGCGAATTTGTACCCAGTAGCAGCAAGTAAGGCAAGAGGAATCGTCGATTTGCCACCCATTGATGGTCATGCTGCCAGCATATATTCACAGTTACAACTCATACCAAAATAGTCAAAATAAACTTGAGCCATCAACAGTACATTGATATGTAGTTTTATTTCTTTTAACCAACATTAAGAGGAGGGCATACAATTACCAAACTGACAAGGCATCCAATGCAATCGTAGCGTCATGGAGATATCCGTTCATCAGAATCAATATCCTGTAGTACCAGTTCTCGAGACTGCTCCAATCTCAAGGAAGAACAAACCAAAGATAAGCAAATTTGTTGAATCTAATTCAAGTTGCAGTAAAGGCCACTGAGCCTAGAAGGAGGTAACTGAACAAAGGATCAAACCGTTACACCTTAAGTACATATTAAGGGTGGCATGAATAGATCATATCCCATCTATTCGTAAAATCTAATTAGAACAATTCGACTATTCAAGGAGCCAAGATATCACTTCGTCATGCAAAATGAATTTCCATTTTTTTTGGATAAAGTGTTAAAAGGTAATTACCAGAGCATGACCCCAGAAGCGACCGACAACTTGACGAACTCAAAGAGGCCCGAGAAGGCCTCCGAGGACCAGCCCGTCCGCGCGCCAACAGGCAGCTGCTGAGAGTGGCGTACCCGAGCAATCCACACACGGCTAGCCCCAAGACCCCGGAGCCAAGCACATCGGTGCAGAGCCAGCTGGAGCCCACGTTCACGGCCTGGCCCACCAGGGAGATCCAGGCGATGATGGGGGGCCTTGAGCTGACTCTGGAAGAACCGGTTGAGCGGCAAGACGAAGGTAAAGCTGAAGTGGCGAGGGATTATCGCCACAGGGCCAGTGCCCCCGTCAGCTCCGACACTTAGTCGGGCTGGCCAAGAAGGCGGAACAGCGGGGCCGCAAAGACGTACACGGGCAGGAGGAGGAAGCAGCAGATGAAGAGCACGATGAACGACCTCAGCATGTAGATACCCAGCATGTGGTACTGTTTCGCTCCGGATGCCAGCCCGCACAGCGTCTCCAGTGCACTCGCCATACCTAGCTAACAAGCAATGCATAATTTCAAAGAGATGGCACGGTGACAATGCTAGCTGATGCTGATGAACCAGAGCTGAGTAGATCGAGAAACTGACCCAGTCCTAGAGGGCCCTCGTTTCTAACCTGAAACGCGCTGGATTCTCATTCATATGTCGTTTTTGAGGTCATGATCTTGATCTGTTATAAGAAAAAGGGAAGCGAGTAAAGTGGTTAGCGGGACTACCAAGAGGCCGAAGTTGAAGCCGACGATGACAGTATCGCTGGTGGATATGGCGGCGAGCTCAACCTCCCCCGAGGTGGCCAGCGAAGGCTTGAGTGTCGACGTTCATGGAGTAAGTAGCCGGCCACCCTGTTGAATATGGAGGGCCCAAGTACGTACCATAGCTTCTTCGTCTCCCTCCACACTCTGTGCAGCAGTGGCGGCCGATCCCCGGCCTCGGCATTACCGCTCC
Organism: Sonneratia caseolaris; assembly: GCA_900006705.1. Taxonomy (NCBI): domain Eukaryota; kingdom Viridiplantae; phylum Streptophyta; class Magnoliopsida; order Myrtales; family Lythraceae; genus Sonneratia; species Sonneratia caseolaris. Next base: position 894,127 of record CXYZ01011404.1, read on the forward strand.
GATGGGGCAGAACTTTTCTCGTTGTCCCGAGGGGAGGATTCCAGTAGTAGGAGCGGACGATCGTCGGCACCTTCATATCCCCACCGGTCGATGATCCATCCCAGTTTCTACAAGTAAGACACAGAGTTGAAGGCATATCTCCCATAATTAATTTAAGGTATAATACACCTAACTCACGTCATAGAAAGTACGGTGCGCATGGGAAATGAGAAGTCTGACTCGTGACCAGGACAGAGATATACTCCATCCATGTGAACCAGAGGAATTTATTATTATTATTATTTTCTCCTGATGCTGCCAGGAGAGTCGGTGCGGGGACGTTGTTGATCTGGAGCACGCCAGAGCATGCATGATACGAGATCTCTACGAGCAACATCTAATCCTACACTGTGCAAAAGTTACTGAGAAAAATATACTATGAGTCATAAAATAATACGATTTCTTAGATTTAAATTCTTAAAATAACTCTCTAATTATAAAATTTCACCTTTAAACTCTTACTATCATAATTCCGATAAATTCTTGTCATAATAAATAATTAAATGATAGGTACGTGATAATATTATTAAAATATTAGTATAATAATAACACATTTGATTATACATCATTATATTAATAAAAAAAAATTACGATGTGTTAAGTCTATCTTAATACAATTTAATGATTTATTGTATAATAATTTAAGTAAATTATAAAAGAAAATTTTTATTATTAGAAGGGTTATTTTAAAATTTTAAAATTTAAAATTTAAAAAATCGCCCAGATTTTATACTTAATGTACCTTAGCTCATGGGGGGAGACAATTTTTCAAATGTCGGACAGACCTCCTCGGATCACAGTTGCACAGAAATGAATTTCGCTTCCGCGAGGAAGATGAGGTGGATCGGATGGCTATGAGACAGTTGCTTCTGGATGGAATTATTACATGTTGTACACCAAATATTTCTCCACAAGCCAAAAGGCCTGCATAACTAAATCCCACTTCGCTTTCGCTTGGGATCTATGAGACGAGAGATGAAAACAAAAATGAATTGACTCCGATAAATTGGCGGAAGAACGTCTGACTACTCTTTCTCTTGAATGATGAAAATTCGGAAACTTCACCGATGAGAATCCATCCCAAGAAATGGCGGAGAGGATCGATCCTTTGTGTTTTCCTATACTGAGTAATCACTGGATATTGCTATCCATACCTTGATCACCAATTGTTGACACTGACCCGCTTCAACCCGGGTTCAGCGTGTATTCTGAAGCTCAAAACGTGATCTTCCTGAGCAACAAGAGGATGAGAATGAAGAGAGACATCTCGAGCATGAACCTTGGGCTTGTCACTTGTTCGAGGAGTTGGGGCCACCTGTAAGTTCAACCAGTAGATAGCTGCTGATAAAGCCTGTTAATCCATTTCAGGATGCACCTCCATTATAGTCAGAAAAGATTAACTGAAGGAGCCCGTTGTTTGAACCGAACAGGAATAAGTTGAACAGGGAATTTCGAGTAATATTACATCGGAATCTAAATGCAGCAGCTGTGTAGAGGGCATTTATCCTTACTTATAGCAGATAAAGGATCTATTGAATCTAAATGAATTGGCTAAGTAGAAGGAATTTATTTTTTTCTAGTAGAGAAAGGGTCTATGCATGCAGAAATACTTGGAACCATTCACTCGATTTAAAGTTATTACTAGGATTTTGAAAAATTGCTTTTGGGATGCAACTCACTTGTTAAGAGAAGGCTAGCAACTGAGATACTGAACAAAGTGGACACAAGACATTGAATATGGGAGAGAATGAATTAGAGGATGAAGCCAGTGCCTACCAATTTCCTTCAGGAGAGGCATTCTTCTCATTATTGATTTCTTCATTTGCGAATTCCTCTAATATTGCACGTTGACGTTCATTGAGCTCTCTGAATAGCAGAATTAAGTAACATAAAAAAAAAAACATGCATTTTGCCTGATCAACTAGGTGGAAATGTGAAACAAGTTTTTCAAGTAGTCATAGAATGAAGCTCCAAGTACACGCTTTCAGTTTAAGCTAATGAAGGTGGAACTTAAACCATGAGTAAGTTTTAAAATGACATTAAAAATCACATAAGGTGATAAAATTCTGCTCAACTTAAAGGAAAGATAGTGCTGAGAATCAAATTTATCTCCTCATTTGGAAGGTAAAATATGCGGAAGAATCTGACCAAGCTTATTTTCAGATAGATAACATGCATACACGCAATATTCGTACATATAGTTTCAGCAATCATGAGATAACTTACGTGGGTAAATGAATCCGAAAGCGCACGTACTGATCTCCATGGTTGACAAGAAAACCAGGCTTTGGAAGCCCTGCCCAAATTTAAAAGGGTAAACACGAGTCCTGGTGTAAGTCTAATACTAGCAAAATGCAAAATGAATATACTTCTCAGTGCACCTTTGCCTCTTAGTACCAGAAGCTGTCCATGCTGAACACCATTTGGTATCTGAAAAGAAGACAATTGCAGGCATAAGTAGACATTTGTGCCCATAGAGAAAAGACAGTTCAGTTAGGCACAAGCCTCAGCTGGTATATTCTATAAAGAGAGGGATGGTAATTTCTACAAAATAGAAATTCTGCAATACAACTGATAGATCACACAGATTTTGCATGGGAAAATGTCACTAAGGAATCTCATTTCTTTTCTTAAGCACAAAGGCAACATCTATAACAGAGTTCATTAGAACAAAATTGATTCCACCAAAGATTACATGCAATATAGCTATCAATAAATAAAAATGAAGCCAATCAAAGGCTTTACTATTAATCAATATCTAAGACAAAATCCTTAAATTTTAAAGTTGCTAAGGAAAAGATGGCACAGGTTTAGGTAAGGGGTGGCAAGCTACAAAAATACTAACATTCACTTGCGTCTTCCCTAACAAAGTTGGTACCTCAACCTTACCGCCCAGAATTGCCTGGAACAAAATAAATACCACAAAGAGTCAAGAAAAATCCCAAGAAATATTAATATTTGTAGCTAACATTAAATTGATATGCATAAACATATGCAGGTAAACTGCACTATTTTGATCATAGGATTAAAATTTACAACACAGGAAATTATAAGCCTAAAAATGATTACTTTTCTGAGGGAAAGAAATGATGAACTGAATTTGTTTCTTTCTTACTTGAGTAAAACTTATTCTCGAGTCCACATATATATCTGCACCATCCCTGGTAAATATACGATCTTTAGCTACCTATAAGATAAAGCCAGAGAAGTCCAAGAACTATGCTTAGAAACTAAAGAGATATAACTGATCAGAAAAAGAACTAAAGACATGAAGAGACTAGATATAAGCAGGATCCATGATACGTTGGTTGAGAGCACAGGATCAGCAATCTACATGAAGCTTGGTATTGCATTATGGACAAATTCAAGTTGGATAGGAAGAGACAACATTTTGAGAATTAAACTGTAACATAAAGCAAGAAAGGGCAAATTGTGCCTTCAACTTGATGAACAAGTTGCCAGGTTGACTCCCTCGCCCAGCTGCATTACCAGCACCTGGGATACGAATTGTATCTCCAGAATCAACACCTGCACCATTCACAAGAGAGTAAACATACAAAATATTCTACATTTAATGTTCATTAATTTTCCTGAGGAAATAAATGTACATCAGCCAGCTCGATGGTTTATCTACACAAAAGTTTGGTTTTCCTTGAACAAGAAAAAAGGGAAAAAAAACATAGAAGATAGCCCATTTGTCAGTATATCTCTTCCCTTGCAAGACAAAAATACCTAAAATAGTTCATGCTTTTGCATCCTTCATTGCCCATTACTTTGCAGCAAGACAATGTTATGTTATCTAGACACCACCGGTTCATCAGGAAGATGGCAACAGAAAATTACTCCATGGAATATTCTCTAGTTGAAGTATTAGTTTGGTAACAGACAGAGAATGGACAAGACAGATTCTTAAGCCCAAAAGCTTATCTAAACAGGGCAATTATGCAAGTTTATAGAGTTACTCTGGGTTTTGGCGAGATACCTATCAAACTGTGAAAAAAGAATGAAATAATGCAACAAACATGTCCTGAAAAAATTTTCTTGCATGGGAAGGTAACTGAATGATATGAAATTTCTTATTGCAGACACAAAGCAGATCAGTCCTAAATTTTGTTACATTGAAAATTCCTAGTAAAGCATTCCTTGATTGAAAAAAACTTATCTAATAAAGAAAAGAGGACAACCTACCAGCTGGTATTGTTACTTTAACCTCTTTAGTGCCCTCAACAACTCCTGATCCCTTGCATTGTACACAGTTCTCCTGCTCAAAAGGTAAGATGCAATTAAGAAAATATACCAAGCATCGGGATAAGGCCATTGATAGATGTTTAATAACATGTCAAACCTTAATGATCCTGCCTGATCCTTTGCAGGTGCTGCATGTTGATGTAAAGGGAGGAACTGTAACCTGATAAAAAAAATAGGAGTTGCATGACTTTGAGGGATATTACATCATGAACAAATCCTGGGCAGTTTTTTGTAAATTATAATATGTAAATTAACCATCCTACTATGACATAAACAGAACTTACTCTCCCCAAACCTCTGCATGTTGGACATACTCTTCGTTGAGCATCAACTGGGTAGCCAAGCCCATCTGCATTATGGTAATTCATGAACAACTTTTAATAGGAAATGATAGATCTCACAAATGACCCAGACCAACTTACTTAACAATAAAGATCAAAAGCACTGATGATGAGACATGCCACACGGAGATTAGGAGAGCAGTGCAGTTCGCAGCTAATAACAACCTGCAGTTGTCTACATACTACAGTTGTTTGTAATCATTAACTAAGAGCAGCACACCACAGCAGCATTTATTTTTTAGATGGATCAAGTTATCACTTTCTACGCCACTTAGAGCTATAGACAGAAAAGAATCGCCTTCATTGTCTCTCAACAACTCAACCTAGAAGTCCAGCTATCCCATTGATATTGCTTGGTATGTAGCCACCAATATTCTGCAATAGTTTTCAACTTCTTCCAGCTTGTGCTTACTTTGACCTCATTAAAAGCTGTTCTTAACATTCAAGAACAACACTTTCTATTGGAGCATCAGACCAGATAAATCAAAATTGTCATGGACCACTTTTATATCTACACAACCAATAGGGCAAGGAAAAGTTACGGAAAGTTTCTTCCATGAGCTAATAAAAGTGTAGTAGCTGAGAAGTGGGAAAAGTTGAGGCTCACATACCACAAGAATCACAAGGCACGTAAGCATCAATAGAAAGATGCTTTGTGCACCCTTTAGCTGCCTCGACAAGAGAAAGTGACAGCTCCACCTATATATTCAAGCATAAGACACAGTTCTTTTATCTTGCCAATCCTAATATCTTGATACAATCAAATTATTAGGTGTGGACAAAGTCAACCTGAATATCAGATGCAAATCGATCGCTCTCATCTTCAAATATCTGGCAGACACCAATAGCTCTTTAATCAATTGTTGCTTCTGCTTACAATATATATGGACAATGTTCACAGAAACTTCAATGCAAAACAATGGTTATTACATGTTACCTCAGAAAAAATTTTATGGAACGAACTAGAGAAATGTGTACTATAAGCACGTGCAAACGCCTCAGCATCTCCATCGAATTCTACATTTGCTGAACTTCTGGAGTGTTTCTTCGTTAACATAAGATTAGAAAATAAAGTCAGTTTTGCAATTATCAATTCTTAGAAAACATGTAAAATGCAAATTTGATTATGTAATCCAGCCCAACAAAACTTCACAAAGCATCCATATTATCTAGTGTATTAATCAAGAAAGAAAATGAACCAACTGGGATAGAAAATATCCATAATTGCTTGAGTATAAGTGAAAAATATATAAAGAAAGAAAATATTACCATGTCATACTGTGCCCTTTTTTCAGAATCTCGCAATGTCTGAAATAAAAAAAAAAACATATTAGCAGAACAAAATACCGGAAGTCATTTTACAAATGACTCCTTTTTTGGCTGCAAAATATCCAAGGGACTCAACCATTTTAAAACAGGAAAAAACAAGAGTTCTTTTATCCCCCACCAGCTTTTACCTCATAAGCCTCTCTTATCTCCTGAAATTTTCTCTTTGCAGAAGGGTTATTCTTATTTGCATCAGGATGGTACTTCTTTGCAAGCTGCATGGAAGCATAAGCACAGAGACTGAAATAACCATGGTTATGAAATACACAAATAGAACGTAAATGTACCAAAAAGGCATTAAAAAAATTCCTAGGTTCCGCCACCACAAAAAGTCTGTGAAATAGAGCTTATTAGAGTAACAAACTTTTAGATGGATACACTCAACTAGCATTGGATCATTACATGGTTAATATGATACATGAGTGCCACCATTTTTATCATCCTCCTGAAAACTGCTGAAACAGGGGATTTGAATACCGTCACAGCAACTGAAGTTTCAATTTCCCTAATGCAACGAGGAATTAAGTTGGTATCTTCAGAATCGCAAGATTTTCTTACTTTAAATTAGTAAAGTGGACATGTCTAAGAACTTGTGGGTACAATTACATCATACATTTTTCCCCTAATACAGTAGCACTGAGACCTAGGTTCACAGCAGACAAAACGCCTTCTAAATATTAACCATAGTAGCCCTTCTAGTGTATGAATGCAATGAATGAATGGAGTGATCAAGGGCAGTTTTTTGATTGATGTTACTTCCTGAAGCCATATGTACCAACAACACACTCACCGCATGAAATGCCTTCCTAATCTCATCTCGACTGGCATTTTCTGATACCCCAAGGATGTCATAGTAACTCCGCTCAGAAGACAAACATGTGCCTAGATATTAACCAGAATGGTTACACTCAGAGTTGTAACTTCACATGGACCATGAGCAATCAATAAGCAAACTTAATAATCCGATAGAGATGGAACTAGGAGGGGAAACTAACTAGTGGCATGAAAATAACGGTATCCTGATTGCATTCCCGAGGTTTCAGGATCAACGGATCTACTGGTAGCAAAATTGCAGCTCCGCAAGCCTGATAAACATATAGCATTAGACATCCTCCGAGCAACTCAAGTAACTTCAGGCAATCGTAGGCACTTACTGCTCGCAAAAAACACAGGCGTCTGCGATATCGAATCATTTGCAGTCCAACTCTGTCGATGAACCAAGCAAGAAAGCAACCGCCAGCGGCACTGTAAACGGCCGAAACAGGTAAATACGGAAAGGAGAGCGGAGGTAATAGCTGAAATGATTCAATTGTTCTTGCTCACCGATCTTAACCAGCTCAATGTGCTCATCGGACGTCAAATCGCCGGTGACGGGACGAGTAAAAAATATGGCTTCAGATTGGGATTTCTGCAGGTTAGAGCTGAAGGATGGATAGTGGTGTATAGCTCGTTAGGGTTCTTATTACTCGTCCGATCGCCGAGAAGTCGCTGCGTTTCAAAATCCTTCTGGCAAATTCCAGTCTTCCAGGCTTCGGCAGCTTGCCTCGCGGCCAAGTCAGAGCATTCAACAGTCTCGATGATCCGCTCCTGTCGAAAGCCAATCGGCTTAGTTGTCAATTGAATCCGGTTCGGCCTTCTTCGGCCGCGGCCAGCAAAGACGGGCCGATTTTGGGCCATGGGCTCTCCATCACTAATGGATGGGCTGGGTTACAATAGGCTTTCTTATTATGGATCGATTCACGGGGTGTGCTCAGTTAGCCAGAGGCTCGTTCTCTTCTTTCTTTTCCTAGGATGACGACAAGACAACAACGAATCGTCACTTATTCAATTTTAGAACGTCTACTTGATACATCTCCACGTCCAGACACCTTAGATGATACTTGCAAAAAAATCGCAAGATATGTTATGCTGACAATAGCTGACAATGTATCTCATACTCCATTGGTGCTGAGATCGATCAGAAGTCTGCGATATTGAAGCAGCCTTCACAACCCAGGCACAATTGCACCCATTTACATAGCAACCGTTGAACATCACGGGCATTTATTAGTCGAGATTTGAAATCTGCTATAATTCAACATCAAAAGAATCAGATGACGGCTAGTGATCATATGAGAAGCAAAATGTGACTACATTACCCACAAGTAAATATTACAAGATTCCTAAAGTTTAGGATTGTACATGCTGGAGAATGTGGTATGATATTGTTTGTTTGGCTGTAGCAAAACACAATGGCCTTCACCAGCCGGTCTTCCGAGGGGGCATGCAATCTCATCTCCTAGACATTTTCAACCACATGTAGACTATGAAGAAGAGTAATAATGCGAAAGCAATTACATGTATAACATTGCTCGACCCATACTGGACAATGCTCTTGTTCAGCCTCCTGACATTGTTCTTCACTCCAGCTTGAGCTTTAATTAATGTCATTTGCTGTCACCAGAAGAAAAAGAAAAAGACCTCTCATAGTGTCAATATGTTTTGGCTCCTTAAATGTATTTATTACATTCAAGAACACGGCTCACGTATAATAAATGCAAAGATTGATACATACAAAAAAATATGGATCATCTTATGATCGAGCACATGCTCTTTACGGAAAACTCGCAACCCAATTCCTCTTTACAAGGTACAGGATTTATCACATAAACTTATTCGTTATCATCTTCATTGTGTTTGCTTTGGGGGATGAAAATGTTTCTTGTGATTTTGGATGAATTCCTACCACCATGGTAGTTTGCAAGAATCTCTGTTCTTGAGTTATTGCAGGAACAGAAAGAATAAGAGGATTTTGGCAACAGATCACTCCTACAATTGCAGAAAAGAGATTCTTCAAATACTCCTATTCAATCCTATTGATTCTGTAAACATTAAGCAGTGACTTTATTCCCTATGAACAGGTTGTATTCCTAGACTACGAATTAGAGAAGTTGCAGGTAAAATAAGAACACTGAGAACACTAAAGATTTTCTTCTTTGATATCTCAGAACTTACTATTCTTAATAATTTTGGACATGGATCACTCAAAACAGGTCTGTCCATAATTCATCTAGTAGACCCAATCACCAAGAAAGTGAGGATAACTGGCATCATATTTATCAGAATAAAAAAATGAAATTGGAAAGAGAAATAATGACATTGGCATCTAGAGCAACTACATACCAGCTGATTCAGTAAATCATTCTGAAATTTCGCTTCTGTCTCTATATCTTGCGCCACCTGCATTATAATCACTTAACTATAAGTATGCATCAATTACAAGTTATCATATAAGAGCAGACACGCATATTAGCTGGCAACAGAGATAGTCAAAATCTACATCAGGATACCATGATCAGTCTCCTCAAAGAAGGAGATATCAAAAGTGATCTTTTAGAAAATAAGAGGTGAATCAAGTAATAGCTCAACCATTCCAGCACAATGCAAGACCTTAGACCTTATTAAGGCTCCATGACACCTCAATATACTGCATACCATCTAAGCAGCTTGCTTGTGACCTAACGGTTTTTAGATGACATATTTTTTGAGCGCACAACTCACTCATCAGATTCTTATATCATGAAATCTCCAATATGGACCGTGAGATCATTGGAATCTGGAGGCGAGCGATCTTGAAACTCTAAATAAGGACATTTCATAGTAATAGAGAAAAACTATAAAGACCACAAATTTACGGTCCACAAACCCTAGAAGAGTAGCTGAACAATCAACGCCCAACACGAGAAAATGGCAACAAAGTTCAAAGTAGACGTACTAATTGTTAAAGATTGGGACTTGGGATTACATTTCTTAATTGCCGAACTTGCGTTCGTAGACCACTGATCTCATCATCCAGGTCCCCATGCATCGGATCGATTCGCAGCTGAATTTCATCGGTACCACCCACGGGTCTAGCGCTAAGCCCCTCTCTGAACGCATGCAGACCCGAAAAATTACACCAAACGAGAAACAATTGACAAGATTGAGCGAAAATGGAACATAGCATCAAGAGAACCAGAGGACTCACTGCGATCTATAAGGAGCGGCGCCACCGTAGAACGAGCCGCCTGGGTTCAAATTGCTGGCCATCGCGGAGGTTGTATAGAGCACGCGCCCCACAACGATCTAAGAACCCCTTTCTACCGACGATGATCGCGAAGAGTAACCCGCGCGGAGGAGGCCTCTGCTTCCTCATCTTCTTAGCAGTTATAGGCAAAGAAAGGCGGAGATGACGAGCTGGCGGCATACGAGGCACAGCCATCATACGTGGAAGTTCTTGATTGGGTGTCTTTTGTCACTTCAGGCTTCGCAGGACCACTTAGTAGAATTACCTATTGGTCGCTGTAGTTTCATTTATTTGCTACCTGCCCTGTGCGTTTCCAGGGTCTTTCTGGTTCTAGCCCAAGTTGGAGCCTTCCTAGTAGCAAAAAAACTAAGAGCCTTTCTCGTCGCCCGTTCTGTTCGAAGCGGTCAGCGAGCTGCAAGCGATGGCCGAGAGTACGTAACGTATCTGACACAGCGTGAGGCAGCCGAGATCGACGAGAGCCTCATGGTTCTTCTCGGGTTTAGCATGGATCAGTTGATGGTAGGCTTCCGGAACTATTACTGGTGGTGCTGTAATGCTTTGGTGTATAACTGTTATCTGACTTCATCATAAGCATTCAGATCAAATGACCTGCTTGACATAGCTAGAGCCCGCACACAATCATGGTGACATGGTAATTAGAGTAGTCGCTGTACAGTCCGCTCGTAAGAAGCTCGTCTCAGTGAACTGAGCGTCAAGATTTACCTTTAGACTGAGCTTCTGGAATAACAAGTTAGCTGATGAGCACCTGAACTGGTATTAACTGTTAATTGAGTGTGGACTGTGTAGCTGTTAGTTTCTGGATAAAAGGGGAGAAAAGGAGTCTCCTTGCTGTTCTTAATACACTCGTCATCGTCAGCTTTCAACTGTGAACAGTGTAATAGTGTCAGGACTGTTCATGATAAGTTGGCCATCCTATCATGTTTAAGCTTTGGGGAAAAAAAGCACATAATTAGCATGATTTTGATATACTGAAGGCATCCTCCTGTTATGCTCTCACAGTCATATAAGAGCATAGCTGCTGATTGATTCGAGCTTTTTAGCATTCATTGCATAATCTGGTTATGTTTTTCCATAGGAATTGACTGGCGTCAGTATTTCCTCATCTAAATTATGAAAGGAAAGTTTATTGTTGTTGATGAAAAGGTGAAGTAGAAATTTCTACATTACTAAGTAATAGTGCTATCTTATGACAAACGTTTTATCTTTCTTTTATGCCTCTCAGAAATTGTACTTGATCTTTCTACTGCCAAATTGAATCTGTCAGGTGCCCCGAGGCCACCATTTGGCAACCTAATCTAAAAGCCGGTTAGCTTGCGTAAAGGTGATATTGCAGGCAGAAAATCTCCTGTATTGTGTGTGTAGATATTCCTTCTGGATGACCTGTTGAGGGGGGAGATGTCAGTGATGAAGGAATCAAACCCAACATGTTAGTATACACCTTGAAGAGGCACAAGAGTTTCTCTCTCAAAATTAGATTAGGACATGCAGCTAGATTCACAGATTTGTCATTTGTTCTCTTCTTCAAATATATGCAACTTTTATGTTCCCTAGGTTTCTTCAACTGTGTCAGAGCTGGGCGCAGAGCAGTGTAGTCCTCATCACATTCTAGGCGGAAGATTTGTCTATCCACCTACTGCTGAGAATATAAGCTTCATCTTCCCCCATATACCAGAACTTCCATGTGCATCCACATTGGTAAGCTCCTGCAGATTGACGTCCTGGCAATAAGTGAAACCCCTATTTCTTCCAAGTTTCTTGATGAGCAGCTTAAGGCTGATCTTTTTGATCAGATAATAGAAAAAACTCTTTTTGTAACTTTTTGAATAAGCAAAATTTTCATAAATCCAATTACTGGAGTGCATGGCCGCCTCCCGCACACTAGAATGTGTATATATGGATACATGATGAATACGATAGCAACTTGGAGGTTTAAGCACTTAGTTTCATTTGCAGCTTCACTGCTGGTTACATACTCTCCACTCTACAATCGCCCAAGAATTAGCTGATTTTGTTTTGTTTTGTACTTGCTTGTCTCTGGGTAGTTTTTTGTGACAAGCTTGGACCAGCTAAGGTGGCTTAAAAAAATACACTGCTGTTTTGCAGTTCAACAAATGGTTTAAAGATGCAGTTTCTGCAATGTTATGTCATTCTCAGCTGCTGGAAAGAAGAGAAAGCCATAAGTTTTTCATCTTTTGTTTTCAGAAAGGACTCTTTCCAAATATGGTTCTGGGCTCGTGGACACTCCAAATGCCCAAGAACCCTATATGCTTCTTCACAAAGTTCACATGAATAGCCAGTTGTGATTTCAGTGGCCTTCTGCCTTTCATTTGCACGATTGATTCTCTATGATATCTACAAACTTTAAATGATATTATTCATTTGTTGTTTTTATTGACATGTATTAGTCTATTTTGGAGTCCATCAGTTCTTTCATATCTTCCAAACATCAAGGGAAGACTTGAGCAATTCTACAAGGATAATGTACTTTATGTTTACTGGTATATATCATGAAGTTCCTCTTTTACTTTCAGCTAAAATAAAAATCTATCTGTTCACTTAAATGTTCTTCACCTTCGCCACTTTTTCGTGCTTTACACTGATCTTCAAGAATGGTCTGCTTGAGGAGTTGAGAAGGATATTTACTTGGTTCATGCTCTTTTGTTGCTTATCAAAAAGCTTATTTCTAGTTGGCTTGCTTTTATTCTGGGCGTGTATTGGTTTTTCATTTTTCATTTTTCATTTTTCATTTTTCATTTTTTATTTAAGATTGATCTTTTGCTGCGGGTACACCAATTATGGAAGTAGAAAGGCATGAGAATTATCCAAAAAGCATTGGGCATCTCTTCTCCTTAATTGGGATGGTCTTAACTGTTCAGTAAAATCTATCTTCTGTGATACTATAGTTATTATGGCCAGATCAGTAGCTCTTAGGACCTGAGTTGGCTGTGGACTGGCTGAATGATGGAGCCGTGGGTGTTAACTGGGATCCAGTATATCCAATCAGACATTAAAATAGCCCCAGAAAAACCATGTTGAAGTATAAATCTAATAAGTTTTTTTATGAAAAAGGGAAAAAACTGAAGGTGGGCCAATGAGGATTCTGTTTCAATGCGGTCTGTTTCCATATCTCTTTCCATAGAATTCCAGCCTAATCAAACCAGTCCAACTGGCTGTCTGGTCCTTTCCAAAACTGCTCCCAGGTTTCGTGAATGGAGTATTTTAGTTTGTGCATTTATCTTATGTTAATTGCATTTTGCAAGTAGTTGCCATGCATTAGCAGCTCTATGTAGTCCTATAATGTCCTATTATATGCTAATGTTATCACAAACTTTTCTAACAAGGGAACATTGTGGAAATGTCTCATGTTACGTAAATTATTTTCCAAGGAGTTGTCATTAGACTGTGCAGTTATTTCCGTGGTTCCTGGAGGAGTAACTCAGTCATAACTCTGTTTTCTAGGTAAGAGTGGAGGGACCAGTAGAGAGTTGCTGACCAGAACAATAATTTGCAGTCATCCTCGAGGGAGTCGAATGGGTGCAGTTGTCAGCTATAGGGCAGGTCTTTAGCTACTTATATAAGCTTAAAGAAAATATGATTGTTAGGACATTGACCACCTTAAAGTTATGAAATGTTTTACGAACTAAATTGTTTCTCTTACCTTCGGCTTTCCTTAAGTTAGCTTCCACTAGTTAGTTAATCTATGATTTATGTTTCATCTTTTAGCCAATTCATTTATTTCGAGAAATTATGAACCTTGCCTTTGGCATCGCCCGCCTTGCAGTGAAGGTAACTACTTTGGGTATGAGAGCAGAGTTTGGTTGTTCCTGGGAGAGGGGCCCCTAATTCAACAATACAAGGAATTGGAGGAAAAGTTTTCTGACATGTAAGTTCATGTATTAGATGAATTTGCGTTTGGCTCATCTTTGATTATTTGATATTGCAAAGCAGCCTAGTGTACATAAGTCTATATTGTGATAGTCTAACAGAAAAGAATGATAAAACTAAAGAAAGAATTTTCCTTTCTCCTATGAATTATGAATTGTTAATGAGGAGGGAGAACTTAATATGCTTCTTGAATTGAGCTATATTCAGGAGTGACACTGAAACCCAAACACTGGGGAGGTTACAGACTGAGGCCTGAGCCTTTTGAACTCTGGCAACTGGCATATATTAATAGCAACCAACTTGAATGAAACAGAATTCCTGAGTGTTGGCCTGAGTTTTTTTTTTTTTCCTTTCGTTTTCCCCATAATGGGAATGAATCATGTTCTTCATATTCAATAACCAAGTAATCTTCTTAAGTTATCTTTCTTACATATCTTTTATGTGAGTAATCACGCTAATATATGAACATTGTATTGGCAGATTGCGGTATTGGCATTAAGAATTTGATGGGAAACAAGTATCTTAATAGCTTCAGTTGGCTTCCTGACTATTGGACTGGGCTTCATCTTTTCGAAGAACTCAAGATTTCAGATGAGGCGCTTCGCCAATGAATTTACTGGCAGTCCTGTGGTCTTCAGTCCAGTATACTTAAGGACCACCGTTTAAAAGGGCTTGGACCACTACCTTGATAATACTCAATCATTCTTCAGGTCGTGATTGCATCATCAATTCACAGTGCATTGCATGATTGGATATTGACATGTCGAGTGATGATAATAAAAATATATTCTTCCCTTGTACTCATGGAAAACTCCAGATACATGTGGATCACTTTTCTTGTAGTTGCAGTGGGATGGCAAATCATTCAGCATGCCGTGGTAAGCCTTATTTTCCAAGGGCAATTCCATTCTCATGAAGAGGAAGCTCTCTTGGATCGACTCTCTGTCAGCCTAGTAAAAAAAAAGCATGTTCAGACATCAAACTTTTCTTTATGGGATGGTTCTTTATGCTAAAGGACAGTTCGGTCACATTACATGGGCGCCATCTCACCCTTCTTGGGTCGGGCACCACCATGACAAAAAGTATTGGCAAGGCTGAGAGGATCTGACCTCTTCCTATCAGCTTGAATTTAGTCACAATCTACCAATCTTTGGGCGCCTGCTTGGGAGAGCATGAAGTCTTTTTATCAGGCTGTTCGACATGATTACTGGGTTAGGTACTATGCATTTTCATAATCTCAATGATGGTCAAATGACATTAAGCTGGATCTTTGTAGGTTATGCATAGAATCACTTTAATTAGTCTTCTGTCATTTGACATCTGATGTGAGGTATGGCTTATCTTTGATTTGGTTGATCCATCTAATCTTCCCACTATGAAATGAAAAAGAAAAAAAGAGGATTAAAAATCGAGGAGTAGAGATTAGAGATTCTTTGGTCAAACATTCTTTCTTGGTGGCTATAGACTGCCTTTCTTTGAAAGTTTGATACTGACATAACAAAAGCAGCTAATCGGTTGAAGAGATTAGTGGGCGCACAGCTTTCTTTATGTAATGATTGGCCTCATTAAAATCGAGGCGAGAAAATTGAGTTTTACCCTACATTGGGATTATTACAAATCACTACATTATCTTCCTGTTTTTCAACCCCCCCACTTACTTCGATCCTTGTCAGCAGCAGCCGGGTCTGAATCCTTCTCAGGAAACCCACCTGTAAAAGTTGAAACCCCATCTCTTGTCCGTACACATGATGGCTACGTTATTGGGCTCTGGCTCGCCGGTCGCCACTTGATTCCAGAAAGGGATGGGAAGCTCGTCACGAATGGTGATGGATCGAGACCCATCGATAAATATATGGTACAAATCATCATCTCCAAAGGTCTGCAGATTGCCTCGCATAATTACAGAGCGAATTTTGCAGTTTAATAACCTGCACATGTATTTCTAAAAGTAATGTAATTGACTCAGAATATGATGCTATAATTTATTATTAAATGGCACCACGAGGAGATTCCTTATCGATACAAATTGAGTTATTAGTTTTTTTTTTATTTCGATAGTGTCCAACGCCATAACAATCGACCAATCCATTGAACGGTATTTTGTACAGTCTGAACATTATATACTGCATGTTGTCAGTTTATCAGTAAATTATCATTCTCGGGTAATTATTTCTTAACGAGGACTTCAAGAGTTGACCCTTCCAATTCCCCCAAAGTGAGGAAATTTGGAGGAATAAGTTGCGAAATTACAATTAAATCTTCCAATTCAATAGTTAAGATAAGATTATTAGAGATATAACAGTTCATTTACACGTCTTAACCCTCTCTTCTCCTCTCAGTTCATTGACCCCAAAAAAAAGGAAAAATACTTTTCAAAAAATTTATAATCAACTAAGTGGCACAGCACCATAAACATTATTGATTAAATTCAATGATTAATTAATTCCTTTTAATCTTATGGATTATATTTCAATTATCGGTGGGATTATTCATTCTAAACTCATGAATTTTGTAAGGAGGAAAAAAAATCCATAATTTTGTTGAATTTATTTCTAGTTGTATCCCTTTAAAATGACTTTTTTAAAATAAAATTAAAAAGAGAGAGAGAGAGAGAGCACGTTGATGGGGAAAAGAGCACAAATTATTAGAAGCATATCGTATTGCATCATTCGATCGACGAAGAGATAATGGATCCATCGTGTCGAGTAAGACACGTCCATCGGGCAGTCGAGATCATGGGATCGCGATCCGAAGACGACAGCCGTGTTGGAGAGAAGAATAAGAGATCGGAAAAACAAAAAACAAAAAACAAGAGGAGGAGGATGAGGGGCCCGGGACTTAATTAGGAATCAAATTATTGTTATCGTAAGATGAGAAAGCAGAGGCTGCAATTCACTGGGTCAGACATGAATAATACCGCCAAATGGATGAGAAGCCACGGCCATGTCCTTAGCGTCCTCTCTCATGGTCCCGCAATGAATTTGTAAATCGTGACCAGCTCATCCCGATGGTCCGATCCGATCGACGTGGCCCCTCCGATCGGAAAGTGGGATTTGGATCAGGTATGCTCATATTCCACGCCATAGGATATAGCAAGAGGACATGGAGGGGTTGACCCACTTGGCATGCCACATGAGAGCAGCGAGCAAAAAGCTTCGCTGCCCCATTTCCTCAATCAAATGGCATTGTCAGATCCCACTTCCATTACTCGATCATGTGAATTTTGCCTTTTACTGACAAATCTGAAGGGTCAACATGAAACCCAACATCACCACCTTAATAGTTTTCATGAGCTAGCTTACCGTGTGGCAAATTCGATTCGCTCCTATTGCACCCTGTGATAGGGTCTTAGCGCATTTGTATGGCCCTGCGTTCTTAAGAGCGTACAAGTTAATAAATACCCTTGAATGGTGGATACTGAAGTCATGAATGGGAACAGAGTCGACCCTAATGCATGACTAATGGGAGGGAGGTTTCCGGATGCTGCCCACGAGTCGGAACGGAGAATAGTTTGGACTCGGCCAAAGAGCGGCGAAAAGTTGTTCGGTCCTGACTTACGAACCCCAGCTCAAGAAGGGCATTCGTTGCACGATCCCACATCAGTCATGTAAGGAGGAGGAGGTTTAGAGGAGCACCTTCGAAGGATGGATCAATGTCACAAGCCCTTGCAGGATCAACTACACATTGCTTGCGCTCGAACTTGCTCGAATCCTTGTGATGACCATTTCATTTAGAAAAGAAAAGCTTCTGCTACTACACACCAAAAGCGGCATTAAGAGATGGTAGGACCCCACAAGGGGGGAGATCTCCAACATGTACTTGTGCAAACACCCTCCACACATAATTGACGGGTGGGGTGCCTCAAACAGTCTATTTGGTGGTTCCACGTTTGGAAAAATAATTGAGGCAAAAGGGGATGGAGAAAAATTAAAGGAAAAAAGAAGACAAAGTAGTCCACCAAAGTATGGTCCATCATCAGCACAAATATTTCTGGGCATTTATTATCCACTCAATTTGCCAACAGTGACAATGATAAATTCATCAGTCAGGAGAGGAAGGGGCTACAGCAACATTACAGAAGGGACTACAGAAACCAAACATCTCATGGAGAATCTGAAGAGATCTATCACCAGCTCTACTCTTCTTAACTACACGACTAAGCCACTAGCAATCTCACAGACACATCAGAAGGGGCAAAAAGAACTATCTCGAGAAGAGGCTAACAGTTCGGTCGTCGGAGATCCTCCCTTTTCCTCTTCATGCTGGCTTCTTTATGGCGAATGAATGAGAGTGTGGAGGGGGAAAAATATATTTATAAAACACGTACCACTACAACATCTTCTCGCAGCCCGTTATCCTGCAGGAGCTGTCTGCAACACCTGAAAGATTTCTATCCTTCTCGTAGCTTCAGCATGTCGAGCCGGGCAGGCTTTTACATGGTGGAAGCGCCCACTTTGCAAGGTTATGTAAAATTCACCTGCAAAATTCGAGCTTTACTTCCATGGGTGATAAAGGAACCGTACCGATTTTACAACCCAATTACAGTATGGTCACGAAATCGGGCGTGTCGTCCCTTGGCCCATCAAGTGACCTGTACATATAGAGCACATCGACCGCATCATCGTCCATCTTTGTGCTTTCGTCGTAAGTTAGTAGTTCAACTACAAGATGTGGCAATTCACGGGCAACTGCTTGGCAACCCTGTCGTGATAACTGGCACGCGGACATCCACAGGAATCTCATGTTGTAGTAGTGGTGAAGCCCTGAGAGAAGACCTGCATCCCCGAATGGACTATCCCGAATCTCGAGCTTCTGCAAATTAGGACAACCCTCGAGCACGTACTTAAGGCCAGTGTCACTGTCTCCAGCAAATGCCACCGAAAGAGTCCTGACCAATTTTCCATACTTCCCAATGTAGCTGAAGGCCCTGTCTGTCAGAAGGCCAGATATAGCAAGTCGCGTAAGCTTCTTGCAGTTCATGACAATGGCTCCAAAGCCCTCGTCCATGGGCGCCCCTGTTACATGATCAGGGCGGTGCCGTCCCATTATGCAAAGCCTGAACACAACGAGGTCAGGGCAGTTCTTGGACATAGCGGTCACAGCGGCATTTGTCATACGCTGGCAGAAGTATAAGATGGACTGTAGTTTTGGGCACCCCTCAGAGATTGCCTGGAAGCCTACTTCCGAGACAGGCCCCTCAGCATCCTCCTGAGGATTGAGAGGGAAAACCCGAAGCTCCCTCAGGTCTCTGCAGGTTGCAGCCACAGCCTGAAGCCCCTCATCACACACGGAATCAAGAACCTGCAAATTGCATAGATGAAGAAAGCTTCTTAGTTCATGTTTATGATATGAAGAGGACGAAAGCACCATATAATATGCAGATCACATACCCAAAGTATTTGGAGTTTATGGCAGTGACATATGGCTGACTTAAGCTGATCGACATCGATATTTGCATAGCTCAGATTCAGTGATTTGAGATTTGCACAAGCTGGGTAGATAGCGGGCAGATATTCTGGCATGATTTCCCTGAACCCCGAAAGACAGACCAAAGATTTGCATGCAGAGAAGGCAGACACGTAATCGAATTCCTCATCAAAGGGTGGTGCTTGAGGTTCTGAGGATCCAAATGCACCAGTCCCAAGATCCGTGAGATTGGGGGCTCTCACCATTAATTGGTACAACTGTCCAATTGAGATGTCACGGTTCAGTTGAAGCTTCCTTAAGGCTGGGGACCTTACCACCAAACTCTCTAATGCCTCGAAGTTTATCGGGCATTCTACACAATCGAAAATGAGAGATTCCAGGCAGGTTTCTCCATCCGGAAAACAAGATATCCAATCCACACCGTCGTATGCGACCTCAGTATCACTCAGGTCAAGAACTCGAAGTTGTCTGAAACATATAAAAGAGTCAAGAAAAAACAAATAGTCAGCTTTCATACTCGAAGAATGCACATAAAACTTCAAGCTCAACAGCATATTCACAAAATAAAGATTTTCTAATTAAATAGCAAATTGTTGAGGCTATTCATTTTCAATTTGCATGGATTACTATGCTTCCTACAGTTGGGGATAATCAATTTACTACAAAAACAAGTAAAATCGCATTTTCTGTTCAACATTATAATGTTACTTTCAATTGTTTTACTTATATTGTACCAGAAATGGCCACATGCCAAAATTTCAGTATCTAAAACTTCTCCATGTGTAAGAGATGAACTGCTTCGAGTAACTCTAACATCAACTGAACATAATTCCATAGAATATAGTAATTACTGTAGCAAATGACACCCTCGTAGAATCCAATTACTCACAAAGGAAACAGACAAAAGGGAATAATGAATGTGGCAGACTAAACATGGAATACGAAAAAATGTAAGATCATTTCCTCAAATAGAACATAAAGAAATTCCAAATCATTTCGACTTCAATAACCCAAAGGAAAATCATGGGAAAAAAAGTTCCACTTCGAAAGGTCCACACTTTACCTGCATTTGCTAGCAACAGCCGCGAGTCCGCCAGTCCCAAATCCATCACAGAACACAAGCACCAGCTCCTTGAACCCGATGAATGAGTCTGCCAGAAGGCAGAGATCCCTGTCCGTGAGAGACATCCGCTTCAAGTATACCCTCTCGAGCCAGGGGTATGCTGGGCACATCGTGGCCACCCATGGTCCAAAGTGGGCCCCCCAGTTCTGAGGCATGAGGTTGAAGTCCGCAAACCTTGGTCGGCCCTTTATCGCCACTGACCTGTTAAGTGTCAGACCCAAAGAGTCAGCCCAGCAATCCCAATTCCTATCCAAGTACCTAGTCCCGACTACGCATACAAATGAATGACTAGACTGCATAAAACATTGAATATGCCAAGCAGACGAGAAACAAAGATAAATTTGCTACGGTCAAATGAGGCGAGATGAAGCATTATGAAACAATCGAGAGGAAAGTACGCTAATTCAGTATCTATGTGAACAGTGGTACACACATACTATGAATATCGCTATTCGACAAGTATGACTTGCTCTTGCCAGGCTCCGACGACACGATCGTCCTTGTCCTGGAATAGCACTGCAGATGCTGTGTGTATGGCATGATTACGGCTTAATCAGGACCTAACCTGACACGGGGGAACCGAGCGGTGACTCGGGCTGGGGAGACGGAGTAGCAGTTGCCAATGAAGACGTTCGACCGGGTAAGGGCCTCGGTGCGGAACCAGGACTTGCAGACGAGAGAGACGGCGTTGCGGTCCCGGCGAGCCGTAAGGAACTGAAGCACGTGCTCCAGCACGATCTCCAGGACCCGCTCGGGGTGGGGGCTGGGGTGGAGGGAGGCGCAGTTCCGGATCTTCTTGGATCCAGGATCCGGAGGAGGGGGGCCTCCTGGCTCGTCGTCCTCAGACATTGTCTCGGCAGGGCCGCAGTGGTTGTCCTCTGACATGGGAAGCGAAAAGGCCGGTCCTTTTGATGGGTGCCTGTCTCAAGATTGGATCTTGATTGGGGTCATCGGGTCAGAGACAGGAGGGAGAAGAAGGGATTAGTTTAATTGCTTGGATTGAAGTCTGAACCATCCAGTGGCTGTCCACTCTTTCTCACTCAACTCACCTCACCTCACCTCACCTCAGCTCCATCCAAGATACGATCTCTTCTCTCTCCTCTCTCCTCCCTCTTGTCAGAAATCCGGAGCCTGAGCTATCAACGATCCTATGGGTCTCCACTCTTTCTCCTCCCTGCATTATTTGCTCCTGCTTGCCTGCCCAACCTTTACCCTTTTCTTTTGTCCTTTTACCCAGAAATTTATGCATGAAATAAAAATTAAAAGAAAACTCCTATATGGTGAGAAAATGAGAAAATTATAATCATTTCTCGGAGAAATTAACCGAATATCGACTATTAGATTAGAGGGAGTGCAGTAGTGATCCACGAAGCTCACTGCACGGTCCCATAATTAAACTGATCCCCGTGTATCCCTAAATTCTATGTAGTATATCTTCATCCCCACCTAGGTAATACGGTACTCTATCTGTATGTTAGACACTATATGGCATTCATTTGACTTAAAATCATATAGGTTGTGTCAAATTATAATTCAATTTATTTTATTCTTTATGAATAATTCTGTCAATCTCACTTGAGAATCTCATTTATAATAATCTCTTTTATGAGTCGTATAATAATCTCATAAAATTTATATAAAGCTTTTTCTAATACATATGGGAGGTCCTCTTTTTTTTTGTTCTTTTTAAATAGAATCTAACCTTTGTCATGAATCTTGATCGTACACTTTGGGTGATTAGAAGTGCTAAACAAGGTAGATTTGGATAAAGCAAATGAGAGAAGGTGATGATTGCTTGCAATCCATGAGCAATTAAATATCTTTGTGAAGAAATAATAGCATCTACGTTTACGATAATCAATGGCAAGGTCGTCACCTTTTTCTTTTCCTGGTGACCGGAAAAAAATTTGTGAGTTTAGAAAATAATGGGAATGAAAATAAACAAAGAGATAAAAAAAGAGTTCTATAAATAATAATCGAATCGATAACTGTTAATTTTAAACTAAATAGTAATATCACCGTACGACATCGTCAAATGTTTGCTTGGTCCAAAAGGATTCCTTACTGGTTAGTGCAACTTGAACTTCCCATGATGAGAGAGATATATGACATGCTATTATTTTATAATTCATTGACAATTATAATATCCTCCGAGGAAAAACAAATTTGCAATTGTCAAAAGCACGGACAAATTTTCCAAAGGAGTTGGTATATGTAAATCAATCACAAGCCAACTGGAGTACAATGATTTTTCATACAAACTGTATCATAGTCATAGTCATAGTAGAATCAAATATATATATATATATATTTTTTAAATCAGTTGTATTTGGCACTATAACAACCGATTAATCTACCGAACGGTGTATTGTACAATCTGGAGCCCATCAATTAAACCACAGATACTCACTCTCGAGAATTTCAAATCTTAAATATATCTTACTGCATATTTGTTATCTTATCAGGACTATCACTCTCCATAGTTATTATTTTCTTTGTCTCAGAGAAGAGGTACGGGCATAGGATTGGATCAACCCACGGTGAAATAGAAGAGTACAAGAATTCACGATCTGACTGGCGAGAGTCGGACCGAGTACTCCTCCGGACAGCAATGGCCATCATCAGAATGATATCCCAATCCTGTGGAACAAATTGGGCTCTTCCTCTTCAACTGAGTCCCTCACACGCATCACGCAAGCCTCCCCACACTGGAAAATTGGGAAGTGCCTTCGTATTCTAAAATCCTCTACGGTGTGCGCAATCTTGCAGTTTACCACGAGTAAAACATTGCTAGTTAATAGCCGCCGCGTCACCATATTTCCAAAGCAAAATTGATTAAAAATAGAGTCCGGTATACTAAAAAAATGCCCTTGAGACATTAAGAAGACACCTTGACCCATAAGAATTAGCGCAGATACGTAGGATTGTATTCAATTCGCAAGTAAATCACGAAATTGTATATTCGATTAATTGATGAGACAATCACATATTATAGTACCCGTTGGTAGGATGCTCTTTCCCCCAATCTTATTATAGCAGGAAAGAAGAATAGGTTGAGATATCTTAATAATTAATTTTTTGGCCTATAAAATTAATCTTAATAATTATTAAAAGATGCCTTTTGGTTATTATTGCGACAGTGAGCCTCGAACTAAAAAAATCGGCTAATTCAGCTGTGGGTCCTCAACTTGTTAGGTTGATTAAACTTAACCTAAATCTTTTTTGTATTATTCCGGTCCTCGATCTTTTAAACTTGTTTAAATATCATCATTCTCATTTACATTTAATGTTCAAAATCTTGACGTGACCATTTTGAATAATAAAAAATGACTTCATCCATTAAAATGGTTTTTTTAAACCAAAGTATTCTTTTCATCCTTATAATCTAATAATTCGAATATAAATTATTTATCATTGTCCTAATTTATACTTATTATAAGCAAGAAACGAGGGGAAGACGGCTTTTCTCTGTGAACCATTTTGCGTTTCATCCCATCTTCTTGTGTGGGGGTGGGCCCTTTTCTCTCCAATCGTGTCATGACTTTCCAGAAAATTATTGGAGCTCGAGATAGATGAATACACAGGAAGGAGAGGCAGATGAAAAGGGGAGAAGACGAAGGGGACCGACGGGCCCGAAGATCGCGAGAGCAGGGAGGGGGCCGTACACGTCGGAAGCCCATGAACCTTTACAGGCCCAGCCCACTTAAGGAACAAGTGGACTCTACTTGGGATCCAGATCTCGGGAAGTCCCCGATGAGTGGGGTCGAAGGTATTATTAATGGATGACTTGTGACGCACCAACTAATCTTCAGCTTTATATCGGACTCTGGAATGGGCGGCCGTGATTCAGTTTGACTTCCCTTCTCTAGCCGTCGAAGGAAAGGATTATTGATTGAGAAGAAAAATATATCAATAAAATTATAATAAATATCGATTATTTAAATAATTATTGGCAATAAATTAATTTTATTTTATAGATTTTTTCCGTAACACCATTTTCCTTCAGTTTCTCGGACCAGTAAGAGTTCTCGGTTTACCATTTTCTATTTCAGATTTGTACTCGAACTCTCCGAGCTCCAATCCGATCAGCCTTCCACTTCCTCGTCAAGGATGGAGCAGGGGCAATCGGATCAAGCTCATAGCCATAAACCTCCGCTGGAGCCCGATGCCAAGCACCAGGCCTCTCTTTCCTCGGATTACTCACCCTACCCCAAGCTCGACCCAGCCGACGTCGCCCCTCCGCCCGAGAACTGGTCCCATCTGACGTCCTCCGCCCCACGAGGTCCGATCTCCGGCGACGCCGCCACCACCATGCCCTCGGAGTCCAACCCCTATGTCACCCCCGCTCCCGCGCCACAATCGTCGATGAAAAGTGAGTTTTTTTTTTCTTTTGGGCGAGACATTCATGTGCTAGTCTGCTGTTGCCTCTAATTAGCTGCCCTCTGAGAGTTTAGTTTTATGATTTATAGAAACTGGAATTATGTCGCTCTTGTGGTTTGGCTCCTCTTGGTAACATTACTCACTGTCTATGAAGCTAACTTGTACATAAGGTGATGGGGGTTGATTTAGTGTATTAGTTGGATAGAATTATTTTATCTCTCTGCTGTCCTCTACATACGTTTCAGATTCCAGCTTTTCTGCCAGTAGTTTCATGATGGCATGGCGTCCAAGCTCTTTAATTTTCATTGATTCACTCCAGTAAATGATTGAATCTGTATCAAATTGTTGATACTTGCAGCTGTTTTTGGTATCGCATAATGGACTTGATGCCGGTACCTAGTTGCATCATATTTTGGCAATAATAAATATTTCTGTGCGTATAAACATCTATATGGTCGCACTGGAGATTGGATTTAAGATTGTACAGATTTTGACTAGGTCTGAGCCTTCTCTTCGTGGGCAGATACAGTGGACTCAGTGAAGGACGCCCTCGGGAAATTGGGCAAGAAGGCAGCTGAGGCGACTAAGAAGGGTCAGGACCTTGCAGGAAATATGTGGCAGCACTGTATATCTCTACCCACTATACATGTCCTGTTGTTCTTGTATCTGAAGATACCAGTTTATTCATGAATTCGAGTTGTTTCATTCTAGGACCAGCCACCATTATGCAATTCTTCTCAAATCTGAAACTTAGCTGTGTAATTCCTCAGTTAACAAATCATAACACGCTGATCATCAATGCATTATGATCATTCATTTCTTTCTAATAGTCTTTCCTGCCACAGTATTGTTACGTTTGACATAAGTGAGATGTTCACAATTCAGTTCGATCACATTTCCTACTCATGTCTATATTAGTTATTATTAGGTATGAGGCCCTTAGAGATTACAAAGTATTCTATATCTTTTAAAGCTTGCTGTAATTCCAGTTTATGAACTGAAGCTCGTTCCATTCCCAGTTTTTGCATTTAAGTTTAGTAGTTTCCCTGAATACTACTGCTTTTTGCAGTTTCATTTTCTTAGGTTTGTCCAATTTGGTGCAATTCTTTTCATTTTTTCCATATGAACAGTGAGAACAGGCCCTAGTTTTGCTGATGCTGCTGTCAGTAGAATTGCCCAAGGAACGAAGGTTCTGGCAGAAGGTGGTTATGAGAAGGTTTTCAGACAAAATTTTGAGACTGTTCCCGAGGAACAACTGTTGAAGTCATATGCTTGTTACTTGTCCACATCATCTGGTCCAGTTATGGGCACTTTATATTTGTCCACAGCAAAGATTGGATTCTGCAGTGATAGTCCACTTTCTTATAAAGTTGGTGATGATACTCAATGGAGTTACTACAAGGTTTGTTCTAATTGCCCTGATTCTTTCCTTTTCTCTTTGAGCTTCATATCCAAAAAGCATGTGCAGGATCTTTACTTGCTTTCCTGGGGTGGGGATCGTGGTTTATTGATTTCATTTAAATGTTACATCTTTAGCTACTGTTGTTGGTTGATCTGTGCACTCTTCCAACATTGAAATATATGTTATTGTGATCCATATAGCGCACAGCTTATCTCTTGCTAGATGCATATTTATAATTATGTAAAAGAGAGTTTCTAGAGTTTCTGAAAATGGTGGAACCCTATTCAATGAAAAAAAGAAAGAAAGAAAGAAAATGTTGGACTACTTTGATTAAGAAACTTTTCAGTAAAATTATCCTGCTTGTCCAATGTGACGTCTTTTTTTACGAAATTTCCATTCAACCATCATGATCATCCTCGTCAAATTCTGTGGCCCCCTTAAAAACTTGTGGCCCTGATGATTTGTCGTACTGTCCCTTTCCTTTCATTCGCACAGGTGGTCATTCCGCGACATCATTTGAAGGCAGTGAACCCATCGACGAGCAGAGTCAATCAAGCCGAAAAGTATATCCAAGTTATCTCCATCGATAACCATGAATTCTGGTTCATGGGCTTTGTCCACTATGACAGTGCTGTCAAAAACCTTCAAGAAGCAGTTCCAGCCAATGCCTTATAACTTTTCGATATTATGGTTGCCGATGCTATAAGATTCTGATCGATATTGGGCTGCACCCGCCGTTATCATGTGAAGAAGCAGAACCATAGTCTGCTTCATGCTCTTCCTTTGATAGACCTGAAGTCTGCATGTGTAAACGCCTTCATGGTTTGTTCCTCTGTGGGATAAGGTGTCTGTGTCTTTGTTCAGGGTTTCGATAGACTTTTCATATTCGTGAATTCGGTCGACGAACAGTGATTTGCTCTTGTATCATTGGTTTGTGCTCATCGGTAATATACTCACATTTGTTCCTTTGATGACATCCGATAAATACTGCGAACCCAGGCTGGACGCCCGAGTTTCATGTCTGTGAGGTCCATTCCATGTTACGATCTCGGCAACAGCATCGATTGTGAATCTGATATGAATCCATAGTGGGCGGAGACTCATAGACTGTCTAATGCATCAAGGAAATGAATCAGTGGCACCCGAGCCAGCGATCGGGTGACTGTGTCACAGCGCACGAGAGGACATCTCCTCCTGATCGTGCCACCGCACACACTTTCTTTAATCATTATGCAGCACACTAATCCCTGATTCTCTCCCTAATATGGGCAATCAATTGCCACTAATCTTGTTTTTAAAGAGGCCCACAGTCGTGAGAAAAGAATAATAAATGTAATTATGAGGAATAAGAAGACTTAGCACAACGGTATTCCCCCTTATTCCAAGTCCAATTGTAATTAATTGGTCATGTTGTATTCCTCCTCTCGCTTGCGTTTTCCCTCGGCCTCTCGGCTCCACAGAGTGGTTAATATAATAACATAAATACATATTTATGTACGTAGTCTTGCCCTTTGCTTCTCCACCTCCCCCGGCATGAGTGGCCCACGAAACGCCTCCGATAGGAGAGTCTAAGTTCATCTGCATCCCATGATTGACTCCACAGACAGTATACAAAATATTGATGAAAATAACAATAAAAAAAGAAACAAATTGTTAAAATAGTCATCCAATTTTTTATAGTCACCGCGTCAGCCATCCAATTTTTCTAATCACCATTTTAATCCAACATTTACTAAATCCTCATCAAAATGGTCTGGCCATCAACAATATTATTATATGCTGATTTACAAAAATATGATATGGACATCTATATGGCTATATATTATCTTACGTGACAATAAAAGCATTATTTATTTGTACGTATCAAATAAAATGGTTACAGAAGATAAAAAGAAATTACCTTTTACTACATGTCTCTACCTCACCTCAAATTAGAAATGTTAAATGGGCCGAGAATGCTCGTAATTGGACCGTCCAAACTCGAAATCGGCCCGGATCACTACTAACCTAGCACGGAACCGCTCTTATTGGGTTTGGAGTAATTACAGATCAATTCAAAAATATGGACTTGTTGAATTATAATTGGCACATACAGTTACCCTTGCTGAAGTGGCCCAGGCCTCCGAAATCTCGCAAATCAACTGTCGGATTTTGTTATGCCAACTTAATATTTTTGTAAAAATTAAAAAAGATGAACGATTCATGGGCCAAATCGGCACAAATCTTAAACCAGCTCGTTTATAAATGGTTTCGAGCTGGTTCATATTTACATAAACTGTAATTCGTAACCAGACCGACCCATTTACTTAACGGGTCAAATCGTAACTGAGTCAAACGATTCTAAGCTCATTTTGAATAAGGTAAAACCGCACTTTTAATGTGGCTATGTCACATTTTGATGGACGGGAAGATAACGCAGTTAATGGTTGAACTATTTTAATGGCTGAATTAAGAGGACTGAAATGGTGGTTGGCCAAAAAGTGAATGACGATTTTGATATTTTTCTCACCCGAAAGGAGGCTTTTTTTTTAGAGGAAAAAAAAATCGGCAAGAACTTGTCAAGGAAGGAATGTTCCAATCAGCAACACCCCAACCCCCACCCCTTCAATTATTTTTATCGTCTCTGGCAGCTATATCAAATTATATCCATAATAAACAACCGCAATGGCTTTCGCAGCCACACAATTTGACAAATCCTATAAATGACATGCAGATGCCCCCATGCCTCTGCCACTAGAGGGCCACCAAACATGTTCATGAGATTCCTTGCCCTTGTGACCTGCTCTGTCTCTCTGTCCGTCCGTCCGTCTGTCTCCCTCCCTATCTAACTCTTATGGAGCTGTCTGAGACAAGGGGAGAGTGCTGCATGTGTGGGGATTACGGCTTATCCGAGGAGCTCTTCCAGTGCAAGGTCTGCCGGTTCAGGTCCCAGCACAGGTCGGTCAAGAACTCATCCATTAATCTGTAAACAAATCATAAATCTCCTCCGGTGCAGGCCCGGATAAACGGGGAAAACGCATTTTTGAGAATTCCCTGTCAAAAGACATCTCCTGTTGTTGGTACCTCTCCGTAGATCCACGGAAGAAGATATCTGATCTGAGAGTAAAATCTTGTATCGAGTTTTGATCGGATGGAATTGGCGTGCAAGCGTTTGATCTTGTAGGTCGATCCCTTTCCGATCCACCGAGCTGAGCGTTGCTTCGGTATAGAAAAAGATGTGATTGTTCCAAAGTACCTGAGCCTTTTTCTTTCCTCGAGGGCTTGTAGTTTCTGATCTGATTGGGCATAATTCTCCGCAGATATTGCAGCAATCTCTACCCAAAGGCGGAGTCTTACCGGGTCTGCAACTGGTGTTTGAGGCGACAGCAGGAGAAGTCAGCAGCCCCCAATTCATCAGATTCTTCTTCGCTATCGAGCAAGAAGAGCAGCGGCGAAGGGGAGGGAGTCGAGAAGAGGAAAGGCAGTGAACCCGATGGCCGAGAGGGTCAAAACCGGGAGATGATTCTGGGCCAAAGGACGAGTGGCTCCAAGGAGCCTTTCCCGGAGAGGGCCTTCAAGAAGAGGATCATTACGAGAAGGGAGCTGGAGGAGAAGCTCAGAAGGACAAGAGGAGAGGAGATGTCGAAACAGCAACATGGGTTCAGGAACAAGGTGAGGAGGTACAAGCTTCTGGATGAGGTCTCCAGCTGATAAAACGATGATGAATCGAATCCGACCACATATGTCAATTACTTGTATATAGTCAAAGACGCTTCTGTCGAGATCTAAGGGCTTTGCTTGGATCCCCTAAAAAGTCATCGGTAGGTAGCATGTAGAAGAGGCTGCAGAAACAGCCTGGAAGTTTTGGTGACTCAAACTATTGTCTCTTTACGCTATTCACATGCTTATAATATTCAACAGTTGATCGTGACAGAATCCATAAACCGAACCTGAATCCCTTAAGAAATCCGATATGCAATCAGTAGCCGAGGATTAGATTTGTCGCCGGATGACAATTCTGATTTACCAGAAACATATGCCCGACACAAATATAGTACTGTGACTGAATTCGTGATCATCATCTAGTAAGAGTTCATGGACCTCTTTGGCAATATATAAGAATGATGAATATATAGTTTTTTGGCAAAATTTTCCATTACTTCCAAAAAAAAAATCCAATTTTCAATAACAGTTGCCTGTCCTCTGCTTGATTTCCACTATCTGTATATATATATATATCAACTGCAACATCCTTTCATTTGCACAAGAATTGATCTTTTTCTTATAGACAGAAGTTTGAACTTTGGGCAATTGTTGCCCTCTCTCTTTGTGTATCTGTGGAGTTCGTTGATTTTCCGGGTAGGTGATGATGAATGGCAAGGAGGGTGGCTCTCCGAGGCAGTATCCGTCTGCACCAGCTTCCCACAACCTCGTTCTAAGGGACCCAGTAGCCTTCTGGGACACTCTCCGGCGGTTCCATTTCTTCCTGGGCACCAAGTTCATGTAAGCCAAGAAGGAAAGAAGAAATAAAAGATCCATCATCTCCTCTCTTGTATTCTCAATTTTCGATCGGATGCATTCTCATCAGTAAAAAAGATGCATATAGAAAAAAAAGAGAGAGAGGCCTTTCTAGCTGTCGCCATTTATAGTCAATTTCCTTTCGCAGGAGAACTTGTTTTCCTACCCTTGAACTTGATCCAAGTGATAATGTCCAGCCGATCACCCAACCTGGATTTCTTGCTTCAGATGTTAAAAAATTTTTAAGATGGAGAGATTGTGGAGATAAATTGTAGCATTTTGTGTCTTCTACTCTTTTTGTTTTTCTTCCTCAACATATCCATCTGTACTTTGTGCATCCTCCCTCTGCTTTCCGGTCAAACTAGTCTAAAAGGATTCCTGTGATTGATCGGAAGAAACTTGATTTGCACCTTCTGTATGTAGAGGTTACTAGCAGGGGTGGTTATGAAAAGGTTGGACTCCTGTCTCATCCCTCCACTGTGGAAATATGTAAACCCATGGTTCCTGTAAAAATGCAGAACTGTTTGATGTTCAAATCTCTTACATGTAGGTTCTCGCGGAGAAGAAAAGGAGGGAAGTGGGGAACGTGTTCCGGTTCGGCCCCAAGATGACCAGCATTTCTTTTGTGCCGAAGAAGCGTTACTTCTGCCTTCTGTTTCACTACGAACAGGTTGACTTCTTTAACCATCAGGGACCGCTTCATGCACCTTCATCAGATCATTATGATAATCTTCTTCTCCTCTGTCATTCTTAGTTCTTAAAATTTACTTTCAATGGCCAGATTTTTATTTTTCCCTCTTGTTTTGACAGCTCCTGAGATTTCGTATGAGCCTAAGATGTTGACGGACTGCTCCTCCAATGATAAATCAGATTGCGCTGATTCTGCAGGATCAGGTGAGCCGTATCTGCCAGTTGGTCTTTATTAAATGGTCATGCCAGCAAAAATCACCAATTTCTATATGACATCAGAGCAAAAATCATGTAGAACTTGAGAGTGTCTGCTAGGTATAACATTCGACTGCATGTCCGGTTTTGATCGGGTGTGCATGGCAAACCTGGACAACTTCTCTAGCCACTCAGTGAATCTACAATCACTATTATCTCTTCCCTTTCTCAAACACCATTCACCCTCTTCAAGTCTGCCATTAAAACAACCTTATCATCATCAGCTTCATCCTTTTCCTTCTCATCAACCTGACTATGATCTGGTTTTCTGAAATACTATTCTTGTGGGTCAATCAGGTCTTTCAGCTATCGGGATAATTGATGGAAAATTCGACTCTGGATACCTGGTGTCCGTGAAACTTGGCTTGGAGATCCTAAAGGGTGTGCTGTTTCGGCCGAGGGGTCTATCTCACTCGCCTTCCGCTGGTCTTAATCAGTCATTCAGTTTCCTGTCTTTTACTCATACAACTTGGTGCGGGCAAATGAGGAGGAGGAGGAGGAGGAGGAGGAGGAGATTCTAACCACCCGAAGCCCAATAGGAGTGGCTACAATTTCTTCTTTGCTGAGAAGCATTGCAAACTCAATCCCCTGTATCCTAGTAAGGACACGGAGATCACAAGGATGACTGGCGAACTCTGGAGCAAGCTCAGCCCTGAAGAGAGGATCGTAACTAATCACTCCAGTTCAATTCCTTTCAAGCTTGACTATATCTGCAAATTAATTATTAGTTTGAGAATGATGACTTATCCAAGATCGGAGCCGATATAAACTGAAACTATGGATGTGGAGTTTATATTGGCTTTGAGGAAGGACGATTGAGCTATCTGGCTGGTCTTAGAGCAACCTGTTAATTCTTAGATGGACTAGATCAAGATGTTACTGTTTAATTTGATGAATCTGAGGTCTGGGATCCTAGTCAAGTCTGTGATCTAATGCGAGCTATATTTGGTTTTACAGGTTTATCAAAAGATCGGATTGAAAGACAAGGAAAGGTACAAGAGAGAACTGCAAGAGTACAAGGCAAAGTTGATGCTAAGGAGGAGCTCAGAAGCTACTGCAATTCCCAGACCATCAAATGCAGAAGCAGAAGAGACACCTAGGACTGACTGTCCTTTAGAAACATTGGACAACATAAAAAAATGACCTCTTTCTTCCACGTTCTAACTATTACCCTTCTTGTTCTTAGGTCTTCTGGTTCCACTTTGATATAAAAATGTTTCTGACATCATTAGTTCAAGTTGAAATTCATTGTAATTCTTCCACCGCTGAGATCCAAATCTTGAAATCTGCACTCTACCGACCCTAAGACTAAATTTTCCAGCTTCATGCCAGTGGACAAGAATTGAGGAAAAAAAATATATTGCCATCTAATTCTCCTTTAGCATCTTGAAGAGTTTTGCCGGAGTCACAGCAATCTTATTTAGAGCAATTTGCCAAAGCTTGCCTTGAAGATAACAAACTTATCAAACCAAAGACTAGGATCCTGGCTAGGGTCCACTCGACATGAAGAACAGAACTAAACGCAATAAAACTATGAACTCCAGCAAGCCCATCATTCCTTCCTCGTTCTTACCTCAAGTCCCCTTCTGCTGCATCATCTCAACGACCTTCTTCCACGACTCCCTGCTCGAGATCTCCTCCCACCACCGGCCCACATTCTTCCTGGATCCGAACATTGCATCCGCCCTGTTCCCGGCCGTGACCAGGTAGTGCGTGTTGGGTAGGTGGGAGAGGTCAGCCAAAGTGAACTCGTCCCCAGCCAGGAACCGGCTGCTCCCTAGCCGCCCTTCATACACGTCTAGCACCTTCGCCAGCTTCTCCTCGTTCTGTTTTATCAGCCCCTCGTCCTGCTTTATCCCCATCATCGGCGCGAATGCGAGCTGGAACACAAGGGCCGAGCTCGGCGGGTTGTAGCTCTGCCCCTCCGCCTCCAACCACTGGTCTATCGATGCCTTTACCAGTGGGTTCGTCGCGTACAGCCCCTTGTTCCCTCTGTCCACGTGCTTGTCGCATATGTACCGACAGATGGCTCTCGACTCTGGAAAACGTAAAAATCTAAATCCCTTAATTGAACCAGCATCAGTTCTATTTAATTCCGACAATAGAAAGCTCGTGGGAAAGTTTTTTTTTTCTTTTTGTTAATTTGTTTTACCAAATAGAGTGATGTCCTCGTCTTGGAAAGCAGGAACTTGGCCGAAGGGTTGGATACTGAGGTAATCGGGTTTCTTGTGCTCGCCTTTGGCCATGTTGACTGGGAGGATCTGGAACTCGACGTCTTTCTCGAGCAGGCAGGCGAGGACCCTCGACACGGCGGTGGATAGAGGGGGCCCGTGCACTTTCACCGGAGCTGCCATTGCTGAGAGAGATGGGAGGGGGTAGAGGAAGAAGATGTGGTATGGGTCTGTCAAAGCCTATCTAATTCCATTATATGCGCCATGGGATATTCCCCGTCGAAGCCAACTTATCCCTCCTTTCCTCGGTGGGAGGTTGGGAGTAGGTGAGCAGGGTCCACCCGGTCCAGTGGGAAATTAACGGGACATCGTTCGTTTCCTGGTTCGCTATAATGGAATTGGCTCTGTCTCTTCGACCTCACCCCAGTTCCAGTAAATGTTTTCATATGAATACAAGGATAAACGGACCTACAGCCTTCGGTACAAATAACTGTATGGAAGTGAATTCTGGAGGAATAAACCAATACCAGGTTGAGTCGATTTCCACCAAGGCTCTCCTTCTAGATGTAAGAATTTCCGGTTCCAAATTCGGACAGATTTTTTATACGGTAATATCAATTTGCGATATTCTGTCAAGAGAAATGCAGTAGCATCCGTGGTTCAATCCACGTCGCAGCAGGAAATTTCTGCTCATGATGGACGAGTAGTAGATGACAGACAACATACAAGTCTCTGAAGAAACCTTTATGGTAAACATTATTTAGGGAACAACAGTCTCGATGGATAGTTTTAAAAGGATATGAGCGAACTTCCCTGTACTTGGCCTATAATGAATTGCATAAATCATAGAAAGCTTCGAAAATCTTTCCGGGTGAGGAACAGGGAGGGATCCCTATGTCGTCAGGGCATCAGGGAGCGTTGTCGGACATCCCAGCACCTTTCCTCCAACATCGGGGAAGGTCTCCTGTCCAGGCAAAGGCCCCACCTTACCGTTGACATCAATCTCTACAGGATATCTGAGGAGATGGCCCTGCAATCTCGTGAATTCCTCGGCGGTGAACCTTTTCCAGTTGTCTTGGGCTATCTGGTTCACACTCCTCACACAGGACAGACCTTCGGGTTCCTTAAAGCAATCCTGAAGCATCCCCAAGTGCTCTGCCCACAACGACATTCTATACCCATAAACCTGCACATAATCAACTTGAATCGTATTGTTCTTTCTGCTGCTTTTCTTACTGCTATTACTAGTACTACTGTCCTTGTCGTAATTATCATTATTTGCATTTGTGGAAAGCAGTTCTTAGCAGAGCTAATCTATGCCTGACGAACCACAGAAGCTATGAAGCCCATGTTTAACCCCTCCACATCCTCACATGAGGAATCACTGAATGTTCGAAGTTTGTTTTGGATAAGAGTTATAAAGGAAAACAAGAAATCTTATGTGAAGGCACAGAGATGCAAGACCTTGCCGTGCGGTCGTTTGTTTTCCGCTCCTCGTATATGATAGGGCTGATAGGCACCCATTGCAATCTCAGTGTCTCTGGTGCCGGCCATGGAACGCTCGTTAATATTTGCCGATCCTATTATAACGTACTCGTCATCCACTATCATTCCCTTTGCATGGACATATATCATAAACCGTTGAAACTTCTGAGAAAACGAAACCTGGACAAAAGAAAAATTATAATGGAAAAAGAGAGACAATGATCTGCAGGAGTTTATTGTATTTAGGTGGATAACGTTCACTGAAGTTGTAGAAGAAGACTATACTACTTTAAATCTCACAAGTTCCACTTACTGTGGTGTTGCCATTTGGTGTCTGATCGGCTTTGTGGTCCAACTTCTCCTCGGGCAGTTCTTCACGATTCCCAAGGCAGTAAAAGTTTAGGTAGTCACATGGATGAGAATTCTCATGATTATTAGAGGATTCCAACGCCTCTGCTATGATTTCATACATCATCTGCATTGTCTGTCCCTGAAAAGTCAACCTTGAGAACAGTCAAAACCGACACTGGGGTGCTTGATTTAATCTAAGCATGCACCAAAATGCTGACTCGGACGAGCTACTGACTTACCTGCCAATAGAGGATTTCTTGAACAGAAGCGGAGGAAGGCACTCCCTCAGGCCACATTGGTATTACGACATAGACAGCAAATCTTTCATTTGCTTTAATTTTACTCGCAATCTTTAGTGCTAGTTCCATTGGGATCAGATTATCAGCACCTGTACCATCAAATGGATATACTCACTCATACAATTAAAAGTCATCAAACAAGACCAGCTGAAGCAAAAAAAGACACAGAAGTTTCTAAAGGCAGTGTGGGATATGGCAATGGACCTGCATTTTTGTAAGAGGGCCAAGCATACGAGGATCCAAGAAAGTACTGGTTCTCGATATAAATGAAGTTCTGTGCAGATCTGATTGCTTGAATATAAGCTGTCTGAATACTCTTATCTATGACCAAGTCTTTTGCACAAACGAGGTTCTGAAAGATGAGAGAATAAGATAGGACTCGGTGATTGTTCTTAGAGTGCAATTTATGGGTATGGATAATCAGTTTCTGCTAGTAAGAATTTAACCAGATACTCTGCAGCCAAAACATCTTTAGGGAAGCCTTGAACTGAACCAGAATCAATTGACCGGAAAATCTGTGGATGACAGAGGAATTACAGTTACTCTGGGACACTGAGAAAAATCAAACTTGGGTATGTTGCACGTAGTAAAATTTCATATGATTACCTGAACATGCCATTTTTCAGGATCATCCTCCCTAGAAACCCATAAACTGGGATCATCTACTGGGATTGATGGAGAAGGGCTCACTATCCACGAGATACGCTCCAGCTTTATGAGAGCATCGTCATGCCAATGGGTAACTTTCTTGAAACGTTCTCTGAACTCCGACCAGGTTGTTGCCCTTCTCCAACGCTGTTCGAAGTTCTTTAGCACATCGTAAGCAGCAGGACCCTCAACCTTGCAGTGCAAGTCATGCCATGGTTGCCTTGGGCCCTTGGTCCCAGCCTGTATTGCAAGACAAGAATCTCAAGATCACAAATCTAGTGATTTTGATTTGAATTAGGATCTTCTGCTGCTAAGCCTCAGTCCGAGTACAGTTTAATGCATGTAGCACCTATGGTTTAGCAATTTACATCCGAGTGATTACTTCTCCACAACAAACAGTAGTCAGCTGCATTTATATTGCCAACTATTATCAGAAAACCATTCTTCCTTTAAATCATAACCGCACAACAAATTCCCTCAGTGCTATATAATGGACACTCACAGAAAAGGTGGGATTATGATAGTCATTTTCGAAAACAGTGTCCAGATCCCGGAAAAGCCGGTGTTCAGGAGTATCGTAGCGGCCATCACAAAGGTCCAGGCCTCCTATAAAAGCAGTTATTTTCCTGTTGTTTCCATGTGCTTGTGTGTCAACGATCACACATTTCTGGTGATGAGTAAAGAGAGTCCCAACAACCTGAAATTTACAAAACCAAAACACTTGTTAACATGAAAATGGTCCAGCGTTCTTGGTAGTAAAAGTAAGAATGTTTCTTTCCAGTAAATGCTTCAAGTCAGAAGAATGAAAGGCTGCCAATTCTTTCAAGTCAGCTTCATAAAGCAGGCATAAAATGAAATGAAATAAAGTAGTTGATCCGCATTTTATGTTGACATCTACCAATTCCAGAATCCAGATGCCCTTTATATGCTCTTTTGTGCCTAGGACGCGCAAAAATCTCGTAAAAATAATTAAGCTTTAGATTGTGAGTCTATAACCTTCACAGGTAATAGATTATGCTCATGAAGGCAGTGACAAGAAGAGAATTTATATCACTGTGTTCAAGGCTAGAAATAGTATGGTGTGGCATTAACATAAAAGAAGTGCATGAGTAATTCTGGATGGCGGTATAATTAGGCATGCCTGTTTCTTGAAAATGCTAAGCTTACTGCTTGCATAGCGTGGTGACAGCACGCAGTTAACAGATGAATGCTTGAAGAACTTCCGAGTCTCTTCATCATGGGTCTGCATCACTCCCTCCTGCAGAAGGTACAGGAAAACAAGAACAGTCCAATATTATGTTCAGTATATATCCACCAAAGCAACGTCTTAAGTCTCTCAGAAACTTATCTCGGATATGTCAATGATCAATCAAATACAACACGTTATCCAGACTTGAAACTCGAAGCTGAAATATGAGCTGATAAGCCACTGAGTCAATTCTAATTCTATTATCCAAGAAGTCAGCAGGGACAGCTAAATAGGAGTACCAGTACAGTGTCAGCAGTTGAAAGTTGAGACTGCTTTACCGTTTTGATGAAGAAGTTGCTGTGAGAGGTCTTGTCATCCCAGACCAAGAGCAGAACCCTCACTCCTTCCTGGGACTTATACTTCAAAAGCTCCCCCAGGTTCAGATTCCCACCGTCGGGAACTTCCCTTTTGGGCTCCCTCATTAACTTCACCTTGTGATAAACCGACCATCCCACGATATAGACCAAATGATGTGCCTCCAGAATCGCGTGGCAGATATCTTCCCAGCAGTTCTCATGCTCGAACAGCTTCCCATTATCGAGCTTGATCTCAGGCAAATGAGAATCTGCTACATGGGCATCCTGGTACAGGGTCACGGACCCACCGTGCCTCACTGGAAAGTAGCAGTCCTCAATCCCGAAGTTATCTGGCTCTACCCGAAAGCCTCTCGTGTACAGGGGGCTGTCCTCGCAGGGAATGAATCTCATCTCGAGGTAGAGAGCGCAGTCAGGCTTTGGGGGCTTGCCGTTGGGTCCGATGATTGGGAACCACCCAGCAATTGGCTTCCCAGAGATCAGGTCATTGCTCGCAGGGACAGCAGCGACACCAATCATGTCCGCGCCAAATATGTCGTCGTCCTTCACGTGGAACTCAATGTGTACCGCGGGGTGGGCCAGAGGGATCCTGAACCGCTCGTTCCAGGCAGGGTCCTGCGAGTTGGTGATCACACGGGTGCGGGCCACTGTGGCACCCGAAATGCAGACAGCCACGTAGGGGTCGCTGGTAATGATCTTGTGGCGGTGACGTCGCTGGCGGCGAGATCCCGAGAAGGGGTTGCGGCAGGAGTCGAAGGCAGTGAAGCAGCGTCGGAGCCGCTCGGAGACGAGGTCCATATTGGGGAGGCACCTGGCCTCCACGATCTTCAGCTGGAGGTCGCCGTGGAGGAGTACAGCGGGGGACGGGGAGTCGGGTGTCGATTGGTCTTCCGCCATTGAAAGGGGGTCTCTTCCTTCTTCGACACAAGTCTACGTGCCTCCGGTCAGAATAGGGAAACGGTTACTTAGGAGATGTGAGAACTCCGAGGCTCAGTGTCCTGTAAAGTCGGACAAAGACCGTGTAAGTAAATTGGAAAAAGGAAAGAAAGTCAAGGCCGGAAGGATCACCCGTCCATTCAAATAGAGTTGCTAACAATTTTTCGGCGGCTGGGTTGACTAAAAGCTCTCTCTTTTCCCACATAGGAAGACAGCCCCACTAATCCTCCCTCCTTCTAGCGCAATCCCAATCAAGACTTAGTAGAGAAGACCGAGAAAAAGTTCTGCAAGTGTGAACAGACCTAAACTTGTAAGGAAATCTGATCAGCAACCCGACGAAAAATGTCAAATTCAATTCTTCGTGACCAAGTTTCATGAACTCATTACTTATTTCCTCCTTTCATCCACATTATAGATCTGACACTGGCAGCAACTGACGTTGCTCATGTGGAGGCCAGGGAGAGAAGTATGGGAGAATCAGATACAGGTGGCGCCAGCTCTTCCAGCCGCCCAATCTCGGGCATCGACACCTAGAGATTCGAATCATCTTACTCTAGATATTATTGAGACCCGCAGTGTTAATAATATATGTTTGAAGGCCTACTTGCCGTGATCCTCGATCCATAGCTCAGTTTTGGTTCAGTCCCGAGCTTCCCTTTTGTTCTGCGCCACCCTGACCCCTCGCACGATAGTTGTTGACTGGGGGAAGAAGTGGAACATGAGAGAGATCATCAAGGTGGGGACAAACGTGAAGCCAATAACTCTCGCGCTCCAGAATAATTTAGGGGAGGTCAAATTAAGATTCCTGGGTGCAGCATTCCGCAGCTTCGCCTAGCAGCACGACGCTGCCCCGACCGCCCTCATATTATACTATCATATATATATATATATCGCATTTATTATTTAGTCCCACGTAACTCTGTTAGGGGTTTTAGCAATCCGTTCCATAATTCCTTTGATCCTGATAGTGAAATAGTAACGTGAGGGAAGGGGTAACAGCCGATCCCTCTACCACTGCTCTTGCAGTCAGCCTACACCGCCCACCGCCCCTCTCCCTAGCCGAATTAATAAAATTATAAATTTGTGGCAGGTCAGAATTCAAGAAAACTTAAGAGAGTAAAGCGTCAATTCGATGTTACTTACGTAATGAGGTAGTTTGATTAAAGAATGAAAATTAATATAAGATAACTCGATGTTAGGGTTTGATCTTACGTTGCCACCGTTGTTACGGTCTTACGTTCATTCGGAGCTCTCAACTTCTCTTCTAAGGCCATTGCTGGCCCTGTCCACATTGACTGGTGGGCTCTCTCTCTCTCTTATGCCATGTTATTCAACAGAACGAAATCCAAGTGTGAAACCTCTCCACATGAGAATCAACATCTTCCGACACTGTGTCTAAGATATTAAAATGTTTTTAGTCAGTTGAAAGTGATATCACTCAACTTGTGAACTTTTGATTTATGTGAAATTAAATGTCTATTATGCAACGGTTACCCAAAGCAAAAAGAAGAAGAAAAGAAAAGGGAATCTTGGAATCCCACAAATCTAAGTTGAATTTTCAATCTGAATCGAAAAGGGCGCCGGTGCCCGTTAATCACCCAAGAGGACATGTGATCAATTCTCCCATCCCATCTAGAACCGGTCTTTAAACATAAGATAGATACTATTGGGCTTCTGTGCTTTGTCTGGTTTCATGTTGGGTGCCATACAAATCCGATTGCTCGACGAAATGGTTTTGCCGACCGTCTCTCGGCCTCGGCCCATGTTACACATAATCCACAGCCCATATAACACAACCCCAACAAAATCAGAGGAACTCGTTTACTAACAATCGACTACAGCTCTGACATGTTGACTGATGTACTTCCAAGTGAAAACGTGATGCTTTCTTCGGCTTAATGACTGATATTAATCGTGTTTTCAGTAAGTTTTGAACATAAAATCTAGTTTTTGGTAGGCGAGTAAGTACTATACATTCCTCTCTACTAAATTCAAAGCCTTGACAATCATGGGCAAAATAAAATCAAGCTGAAAGTAAACAGAATGTGTGGACGAAATGAGTCTTAGAACGAGCAAATGAGTGGATATCATCTCCCTCCCACCTCCCCGGTTCATAGCACCAAGCTAATCCCACAGCATTCCTCCGACAATGGCTTCTTCCTTCACAGCATCGCTCTCCAACCCTGCTTCTCCCCTCCTCCAAACGTCTACTACTACTGCTACTAGAGCTTATGGTCCCCGATCCTTCACTTCCCGGGGCTTACACTTCGCCGCCC
The DNA here is from genome assembly GCA_900006705.1 of Sonneratia caseolaris. Classification (NCBI taxonomy): domain Eukaryota; kingdom Viridiplantae; phylum Streptophyta; class Magnoliopsida; order Myrtales; family Lythraceae; genus Sonneratia; species Sonneratia caseolaris. The sequence continues at coordinate 935,535 of CXYZ01011404.1, forward strand.
CGAGACCTTCCTGCCAGAGCCTGCAGGGGACCCGCAGCCGCAGCAGTGCTGGTGTCCTCGTGACGAGGGCGATGGCAGGGGCGCCCTCGGCGGCGGCAGGGAAGAAGGCGAACCATGAAAGGGTGCGGCGGGTGCGCAGCATAGAGGAGTTCGACGCTGCGCTCCATGCGGCCAAGAACAGGCTGGTGGTGGTGGAGTTTGCCGCCAGCGACAGCGACCAGAGCAGCCAGATCTACCCCTTCATGGTGGAACTCAGCCGAACCTGCGCCGACGTGGACTTCCTGCTCGTCATGGAGGACGAGTCGGAGGCCACGCGGGCCCTCTGCGAGCGTGAGAAGATCGACAAGGTCCCTCACTTCAGCTTCTACAAGGGCATGGAGAAGATTCACGAGGAAGAAGGTGACTCAGTTGAAATTAGCACTTGTTACAATGATTGAAAACAGCTAATGATTATTCACATCACTTACTTGACATATAATAATCCTTTATAAGCATTATGTGTCTGCTTTAACGCCACTAGAAAGTGGATAAAGCTCAAGCTCCAGATTATAATTCGTTGAACTACGAGTTTATTATAAGAAGGAATTCAGCATGTCATCGTGCCTGCAGTCTTGGGGTCTTTGTCAGGTAGCCTCATCTGCCTCTTTTGTGTAATTTCTATGTGTTATAGTGGCATCAATCGGTCAGTTCTCCAAAGCAAAATTGAGATTGCTAGAACATTTCAATCAACCGGAAAGTATTGGCAGTGAGTTCGATGCAGTGAGACAAGCACACTTGATTTAAAATCAATGGGTTGATTCAGCTTTGCTGTCGCCTAGTAGCATTCATAATATTTGGGAGATAATATATCACGAAATAAGATGTGATTTCGCCTTGGATTTGTTTGAATCGAATCGTGCAGCGATCGGACCGGACCAGCTGATGGGGGACGTGCTGTACTACGGGGACAGCCACTCGGCGGTGGAGCAGCTGCACTCGAGGGAGGACGTGGAGAAGCTGATAGAGGACCACAAGGCCGACCACAAGCTCATCGTCCTCGACGTGGGTCTGAAGCACTGCGGCCCCTGCGTCAAGGTCTACCCCACCGTCATCAAGCTCTCGAGGCAGATGTCCGACACGGTCGTGTTCGCCCGGATGAACGGGGATGAGAACGACAGCTGCATGCGGTTCCTCAGGGACATGAACGTCGTGGAGGTTCCCACCTTCCTCTTCATCCGCGACGGCGAGATCAGCGGCCGGTACGTCGGCTCAGGCAAGGGCGAGCTCATCGGGGAGATCCTCAGATACCAGGGAGTACGCATCACATACTGATAGTGATCCGTCTCCCGCATTGGGGGAACTGATATTGGATTTACTTTAAAAAATAAATAACTGTTGGGCCATCGGTTGTTGAACCTTGTGGATTTCATTAGTATGGGAGTTTGGCAATCAAATGGTGATGGCTAATTGAGCCATATTAGATCGTGTTGGCTGGCTGATGATGCGACGTTACATATATTTCCAGTCGTGGCTTCATTATCCGATTTAATCACTTACGTAATGTATTGATGAACCTCAGATCTATTACTATCTTCCCTGGTGGGCATAACAGTAAAAACAAAGATATTGACAAGAGGGAAGATGGAAGGAGAGATTAATTCATTGTGACATTGTTTATTTTTTTTTACTTTCTTTTAATATCATTTGCTTCATATATATATATATATATATAATAAAAAATAAAAAAAGAAGTTGACAATAGAAAAATTAAGAAAAGGAATTAACGTTGTCAACGCGTCAGGCTAAACATGGAGCAGCCCACAAAGTAATCCGCCAAACCACCAGCGCCGCACATGGACGAATCTGCCCCCATATTTGACCTCTACAAGCGCGCTCCGGTCTGCCCCCATAAATACGGCCACACCTAAGGGGCAAAACCGGCATAACGGCCAACCGTCCCACCGATTTCCCACAAAACCTCTATCCTGCGACCTCTGTTATAAAAAACCCACCACCTCCCAAGACCGTAAGCCAGAGCCGTAGAGAAAAATTACATCTCAGTGCGCTTTCTGTCGTTTCTCCTTTTGAAATTTAAATCTGTTCATCTCCTACAGTTTCACAGAAATCCGTATATATTGAATATCAAATGGAGTTGTCGGAGCTTCGATTTTCTGCGATCCTGAAGAGGCTGACGTTCTTCTTTCGATCTCTGTGGGTCCTGGTTGCGGCGCCGAAAATGGCCAAGGGGAAGTATCCGAGGGTGCAAGCTCTGAGGGCGACGAAGTACAGAGCGGTCCTGTTGCTGTTCCTGGGGCTGACTGTGGTCTTCCTGGTGCTGCTGGCGCTTGGTATCGTGTCGCTGCCCATCAGGAGCGACGTCTCCCCGCCCGTTCATTTCACCCCGATCACCGCCCCCAGGCGCCAAACGTCCGAGCGGTGAGGTTTCAGTTCGTGGCTTTTTATTCATTACCATCTTCCTAGTTCCTCCTCTGTTCTTGTTGGTTCTCGTGGATGACGGGTGTGAGATCTATGCAGTGGAAGTGAGGGGTTGGGGCAGAGAGGGAAGCAGTGGACTCAGGTGCTTTCGTGGGAGCCCAGAGCTTTTCTGTATCACAACTTCCTGGTCAGTTATGTTCATTTATTCAGTTTTTATTGGTATAATTTAGAGTTTTCCATTCAGTCAATCTAAATTCGGTTTCCTGTCACTTTGCTTCGTTCTCCCTCTTGCCAGATCGAAAATTGGCTGATTATTTGATTTTGATTTCTATCTGGGCCTCTTCATAAATCACTAAATCAGGCCCATTTTCACTTTACTCTCTCTGTTTTGATTGCGCAAATAACTCTAGATCCTGCCCCTATGTGCAGTCCAAGGAAGAATGCGAGTACTTGGTAAGTCTGGCAAAGCCGCGCCTGGCAAAGTCAACTGTTGTCGACAGCAAAACCGGGGGAAGTCTCGATAGCGGGTCAGTATTTACGATCAGTTTAACTTGGATACGGTTTGCGACACGACTGCAATCAAGAACCCGCCAAGAATAAGAGTCAGATGGCCAGAGCTCTGATGCTGTTCATTTACTTGCAGTGTCCGTACGAGCCACGGGATGTTCCTGAGCAGAGGACAGGATAAGATCATCAGAGCCATCGAGAAGAGGATTGCGGATTTCACCTTCATCCCCGTAGGTACGATGATTTCTACCTTCGCTCCTCTCTCGTGACACAGATATGGAATACCAGCTGAGAATTTAACTCCGGGAAGGATTTTGACCACTAAACTGACCGATGACTCGTTTTCGGATATGCCCACATGCAGAGAATGGGGAAGGGCTCCAGATTCTGCATTACGAATTCGGGCAGAAATACGAGCCCCATTTCGACTACTTCAGCGACCCCTTCAACACCAAGAATGGAGGACAGCGCATGGCCACCATGCTTATGTATCTGTAAGATCGATTCACTTGTCTCAGAAGAAATCTCACAATAGTCTTGCGTCTCTCAAGAATTCCAGGGTCATTGGTTTTATTGGCTGACGTGTGATCTCAACTCTCGGTTTGCTAAAACAGATCTGACGTTGAAGAAGGGGGAGAAACAGTTTTCCCGAATGCAAGAGCCAACTTCAGTGCCGTCCCCTGGTGGAACGAGTTATCCGACTGCGGTAAGGGGGGATTGGCCGTGAAACCAAAGATGGGGAATGCAGTGTTATTTTGGAGCACAAAACCAGACGGAACAGTCGACCCTACGAGCTTGCACGGTTAGCACGAATGCTTAACGATCTCGTTTGGGATTCTTATACATACGGACTGTCCAATCTAGGAGGTATTTAAAATAAATATTTTTTTTTTCTGGGTCTCGTCCAGGGAGCTGCCCGGTGATTAAAGGGGACAAGTGGTCTGCTCCGAAGTGGATGCATCTCGGAGAGTACAAGATCTAAGTAATCGTATCTGCAGGTTCTTCATCATCGCACAGACAAGTCTTACCGTTCAGGTCTTGAACTAGACGGCATCAGTTCTCACATCTATTACTTGGACTATGCAGGGAAGGAACTGTATATAATGAGTATGCCAGAGATCACAGAGCAAGTTACTGATTGTATAAGCTCCTTCACACAACTTACCTCAAGATGGCATTTCTTCTTTCCTTTCGCATTTTCTCTTTATGTTCAATACAGTTCGTGCATCTACACAATGGGTGCATTTGTGATTTGTAGACTTCTGAGACTGTTTGAAAGGCTATGATTCTTGACATTAGAAAAAAAAAAATATTAAGTCTCACTTTCAACACTGTCTACTTTTATCGCATTGACTTATAAGAATGCATGAATTATCTCAAGAGCGGACGAACTACAGCAAAGCTTTTTCCACTAAATGGAGCTGATTATATGGATCAACATGATCATGTCTTAGAGAAATATCCAACACTAAGGTATGTTATATGGCACCAAAAAGGGCGATGGAAAGACATGCCTCATTTGAGGATGTGTCAATAAGAATTTTTCTGCTCTTAATGCATCCATATGCTACTGGGTTGGGTGAAGACCCGATCCAATTAAGAGAGACTTGACAAAGCTCCTATTGTAGAAAGCAAACTTAAACTTGTATAGATCCATCACTTGGCGAAGGCTTAGCATCATAGAGAGGATGGTTAGTGCCTCTGAGAACATTTAACCCTTTAAGTCATTATAAATTGTGCTAACAAGCTGGCAATAATTTTAGCCGCTAAACAAGCAACATTTTCCCCCCAGTTACAATTGGATTGCGATAACATGACATATTGAAGAGCGTAGACAATCTTTTTGTAAACATAATGCGAACAATAAAGCAACTCTAGAGCAAGTTACCAAAAATTTGGTACAAAACCTGGGCTATAACACCTTCTCAGATCCTAGCTCTCGAAGCTGGGCCAATACCTCAGCAAAATCTTCAGGCGGTCGGCATGAAAAATGGATGTTCTTCCCTGTATGTGGATGTTCAAACCTACAAAGACAAAGTTCGCGGTGATAACTTTATATGATGCAACCAAAGCAACACAAGGACCAAGACACACTGCAGTTTAGTTTCTAACCCTAAAGCCAGAGCATGGAGGCAAGGCCGCTCTAATTTAGAAACCATTTGGCAGAGCTTTCCCTGAGAAATATGCAGAGATCTGGGCTGAAGTAGGGACATAATCATGCCTCTGGTCCCTCCATAAACCTCATCCCCCAGTAAAGGAATTCCAATGTGCTTTGCGTGAGCACGGATCTACTTGAAGAAAAGAATGGTTTCATGAGGACAAAATAAGTATCAAGAATATATACATCTTAATTTTTTTGGGGAAAAAAAGGGAAAACTGGAACTTTCTTTTCGCATGAGAAAAGAGCCAATTACAATAATTGCATGGACCATAAATATTCAGCAGAAATTTGACTAGGAATGCTGAATCTCCAAAATTAACAGTAATGAGGTCATAAGTTAACACTGTGAAGTACCTGATGAGTACGGCCTGTTTCCAGTCTCCATTCCACAAGTGCTGAACTACCACCTCCCAGTACTTCAATTACCTTATACCTATCAGAAAGCACAAGAATAGATTATCGTGATATTTTAGATAATAATTGCTCTTTATGAATTCAGAGAAAATACAAACCCAAGGCATCTAGCAACAAAAAAACAAGAGAAAACATAATCAACACATGAATCTCACTAATACGCTCACTCTCTAAAACCTACACAGTGCAATTACAGTATACCGATCCTAAAATGAAAAAGAAGATTTCATTTCCTTCAAAAAGTGAAATATTGACAGCAACTCAATATATTTCTTCACCCAGTTTGTCCACCAAAGTAGACTTTCGACATATATTTTGCACCTTGCTTCTATATGGTGGTTGAATTCAACCAGTTCAAAATAAAAAAGGAAACAGATTGAACAAATAACAAGGAAGACGCTTCATGTTGTGATAAATGGAACACTAAGCCTTCATATATCAGATAAATCAAAGCACATAATGAATCACCTACTAGCAGCATAACGAGCCAGTCCAGTAATGGTGGGACCTGGGATAGCAGCCATTCGAACCCGGTTTTTCACATCACGACCAATTGGAACTTCAACCCTTCCAGAAAGTGGAGATGGCACTCCACATGTAAGGCTGATGTAAACTCTCTGTATGGTGTGCAGCTTGAATTGTTTGGATAAATGGGCATGAGAATGCTCATTCTGCTGCCATCAATGTTTTATATACTAAGAAGAAGACATATCTAGGATTGAACCAGTAGCAGCAGAAGGGGAACTGAATAAGATAAACAGTACCTTTGCAACAACCAGCAACCCACTGGTTCCTTTGTCTAGTCTGTGCACGATACCAGGCCGTACAGAACCTCCATACAAATTAGAACTGCCACCGTGCGCAGAACTTTGATATGCAGTTAAGCTACTTGACTCATCATCACTGTCAAATGCATCTTCTGCTTCTGGAAGTTCTTTTTCTGAGAATGCAACAGTCGGAAGACTGCAGTGGTGAAGAATGGCATTTACAAGGGTTCCAAAGGCATTTCCTGGTGCTGGATGAACAACCTGGATCATAAGAAAACGATGTTCAGAACCTGATGATCTGGCCCAACAGTAGACAGCAGCGGATGAACTGGTTCGATTCCAATTCTCAGTCACAAATAAAAGAAAATGTCAACTTGTCGCAACAAAACAAAAAGGTTGGTCTTCATTGCTTACCATATGCGCAGGTTTGTTAACAACAAGAACATGCTCATCCTCAAACACTATGTCCAGCGGTATGTCTTCCGGTTCAGCCCTTAGAGGTTGCAATTCTGATATCGTGCAGCTAACCTTATCCCCAGCACGTACACCGTGGGAAACCTGAAAAGCAACCATTCTTGTCAAACAACTTAATGACTGATTGAATAGTTTCATCAAAGCCAAGTAGAAAAGACGACATGCATATCCCTGTACTACGTAAAACAAAAATCACGCACACACTCCGATTGGAAGCAGGAGTCATAGAGCTATGGTTCCAGTTCAACTTAGCTTAATTTGAAAAGGATATCAATCTCGAGGAGAACATCGTACCCCAGCAACCGTAGAATGATTTAGGGGTAACGTAATTTCAATCTGAAAGACAAAAATGGATGTTACTTCACTGAGGCTCAATCGATCTCAAAACCTTTTTGAAGCAACATTGAAAAAGTCGACAAATTTGAGAGATGGTACAGAGCAATGTAGAAGAGAAAATATCTTCATATTCTCCCGTCTCTCGTAGAGGCTCACCTTATCGATCACGCGCCCATTGACAGTAACAAGCCCCGAGCGGATACTCGACTGCACACGAGCTCGGCTGATGCCTCGGATGCGAGAGGAGATCCAAGAATCGATCCTGAGCTTCCCAGCCTTCGTATCCACGGTCTCTACAAGGTTGACGCCGGCGAAGCCGCACTTCGGTTCAGAGCTGGAGTCAGCCCCGTCGACGGCGTCGTCCGAGCTCTCCGCGAGTCCCGAACGAGCTCTGAGGACCCCTATAGCTCTCGCCGAGACCGTGAACCGAGCTCCTGTAAGACGGCGCGGTAAGGAGACGGAGGAAATGGAAGAGCGGAAGGTGAGCAGCTCAGCGCGGTGAGACAGCATCCTCCTCCGGCATCCACAGCCCCCCTCCGTGCCCAGCTAACGATAATGTATCATTCATCTGATCATGGGCCCAGCTGATCTTACCTTTTGGGCCTAAGTTATCCTAGCAGGCCCATCAGTCAAGATTCACTCTCCATCTATTGTAGATATATATATATATATACACGTCAATATTTTGTTTATACATTATTTTTTTATATTAACTTTTAATTTTTTTGTATGTTGATTTTTTTTTATAAGCGCGTGATGTTATATTTTATTAACATATGAAACGCGAGGCCGGAAACAAGGTGGGTCCGGCCTGGTAGCCGCCTGTACGTACAAGATTCTGTACGGCATCGTTTTACCGAGCTTATCAAGAAACAAATTATATCTGACAACATAATTCTACGAACCTACTCATTATTGTAGTTGATCACCAATTTTATCGGAGGACCATCGGACTCATACGAGGTCATTGGGTATATATTTTAAATAGTAGGTTAATGTTAAATCATTTAATCAATCGAGTGAAATATTATATCATCATTATGTTAGGTGATTTTTGTTCACACAATTGTTAGGTGGCTGGTTTCCATTCACACGAGAATTGACATAAAGGTCCGAGACTAAGTGTAGCAAAATTACCTACGAAATTCTCATCTGAAATTTTGGGTGGTTTTAAATCTAGAATAAAATAATAATAATAGCACGTTGTTCATAGTAATAAAATATAATTTACAGCTCAAATTTTATTTAATTTTTGGGTAGAGAACCCAATTTAACTTAGTCACTTTCCATATATAATTGGGTAGAGAAAGTATAAATCAAATTATAATAATAGTGATTAATTATATTAATTTTTTATTTTATTATTATAAAATAATATAATTTAACATTCTTATCACCTATAGAAATTCCGGATTATATTCAAAATTTCATAACCCCACAAAGCTGATCAAAATTCCAAATGAATAATTGTTGAAGAAAATGGGACGCAGCTAAAGTAGGACGAAGACTTGTCCGTTGACGACTTTGACCGGAAGTAACGACTGGAGGCCGCCTCCTTTTTTTTTTCCGTCGCGGCAAATTCCTCCCGGGTTGCTTCCCAGTTATAAGTTCTTCCGACTCAGACTGCGAGGTTGCGTTTCCCACAAGACACCTTAGCTCTTGAGTGGCGTACTCAACCCAGACAGCGGAAAATAAAAAGAGAGGGGAAGAACATAAGCTGAATCCTGCAAGGTGGAAGATGGAGTGTGCTCTTTGCTGTTGGCCGTCGTTAGGGGAATTCGCCGTGGAGTTGTTGAAGCCCTGTTTCTACGGAGCTTCAGATGCAGTCTGCTTGCTCGTGTATACAGCCCTTGTTGCCTTCTTCGCGATAGGTTCGTTTTCGTGTTCTTGGAATGTCTTCTATGGCTCTCTGTCGTGAACAGAACATCCAGTTCATTCGAGGATGTTCTGTCATGGATAGATCAATGGAAAAGTAGAAGTGATTCTTTGTATGTCCTAAATTGCAGTTGGGGGTACGCTCGGGGCAGTAGTTGGCTCTCTTATCGGGTTAAAATCCAAAAGCAGGTTCCTACCCATAGCCGCAGTGGGAACCGTGGTGGGAGTCCTCTCTTCTGTCAAGCTCTTGAATATTTCCATTGCCTTATTCTTCCCCGAGGGAAAAAGATTCTGCGTGCTCGGCCCCTTGGTGAGCTTCCAATTCCTATCTCTTGGGATGAAGAAGTTTCTCTAATAATTGCCCTTTGCAGTTTGACTCAGCGACGGTCCGTGTCGCCAAAAGACTTGTTCAAGAATGCTACAGTCCTGCAGTTGGTGCTGTGAATGCTACCTCAGGAGATACCTCGGTGACTCACGTCAAAGCGTGGAAAGATTCAGAAAAGAGGATTCTGAAGACCAGAATGGCGAGGAACGACTTGATCGATTCTTCAGAGAAGAGCGTTTGTTGTCCCATCTGCCTCGAGGTTTGGCTCCTAGTGTAACTCTTTCCTTCCTCCTCGATATCGTTCTTTCGAGATAAATCTCCTGTGTGTATAAAATTAAACTTCTCTTTGTTTCTGCGGCAGGAGTTTGAGTTCAGGCAGGTGGCCCGAAAGCTCCCCTGCTGTCACCACTCGTTTCATCAACCTTGCATCGACAAGTGGCTCCACCGGCATGATTCCTGCCCACTATGCAGACGCATTGTCATACGCAAGAAGCCCAATTGGATTTAGGATCTGTACCCTAGTATAGAAACAGTTCTTTGCAGGCAACTGCGAACGTATTCATGATTCTTTGTAGAAGTCATCCTTTGCAGAAGCTAAGTTATTGGTGAAAATATGTGCGCCAAATTCACAAGGATGTCATAATACATCAACAATTTTTTTAGAAGACCAAATTGTGCAGTTTACATGGATCTTCCTGAAATACTAAACAACAGACGAGAATGAACCGACGAATGAAAATTAGCTACTGCTGTCCACAACGGCGGCCTGATGGCTTGGGCCTGGTACAACATTTTGGCCGAAGAACTGAGTGAGCAGGAAACCTGATAATGAACTCGGAATACATAACATGAAGAGCAGATTTAAGCCAAGAGCAGGGCTTGTAGAGATCATGCGATCGGCTTCTTGTTTCACGGCTGTAGTATATATACAGGTCAAGGGTCTTCAGTGGAGCAGCTCACGGGGGAATATTCGGAGCGAAGTCCAAGCTAGGACGAGGGACTGGAAGATGATGTGGGTATCGGGAGCACGCTGAATCACGAATTTCCTCTCGAACTTTTCTGATAGCTCCGAATAAAGCTGAACGAAACACCCTCACAAGGGAGGGGGGGAGAACCTCGATGTCGGTACCTCCTGAATGTTAGCTGTAAAAAGAGAGAACAGGATGGGGAGGGAGACCTGATCCTCAGAAGAGAGCACTTCTTCTCCAGCCACGGCTTTCATTGCTTCAGCATCCTTTCCAATCATAGCGAAAAGGAAAGCAGAAATGCCAGACAGAGAGAGGCTGGAGTGTACGTAACCAATATAGGCATCATGTATAGATTTAAGAAAAGAGCCAACTCTTTCCATCGATCCATTTTCCTCCATATTGCGCTCGAACAACTGCGCAATGTCCATGTTTACCTCCACAGCAGCGACTAAGATGGCAAAGTTACCCTACAAGGAACTTTATGACCCATCTAATTAGAGAAACAAATTGCTCACCAAATATATCAGGGCAAGGCCGTCGGGCAAGATTGGAGGACCATTATCATTTTCCGACATAGAAATTGTGTGCTATACTGTAATGAATCAGAGAACTACTATGCCGTTTCGGGTACTCTACTTGTGTGCCTCGGGTTCCATCAATTGAAGAGATTAATTCATGGATGGATACTACAAGTTTGGGCTAGTTAGGGTCCCTATGCGCTGCTATGGGCCCTATACTTGGCCCAGGGACAATCTCCCACATGCGGCCCAGGCCCAATAACGACACCGGACCATATCTCTCAAAAAACATTGGAGAATAAGGGGCCAAGGGTTAGCACTATGCTGCATCATGTTTTAGTGAACTTTCCTACACCGGAATTCTTAGACCGTTGAAATCGCCATGTCATCGATTTGTTCAGTTAATCCACCAATCACCGTGTTGCCGAGGCGACAATCAGAAGTACAATAGCGAGCAAGATTCTCTTTATTCTCGTCATCACTAAACTCTCTCCTCGCGCCACTGCTATTTCTGATTCCAGAAGAAGAAAACGCTCGCAAAACGATATGGGGAGATCCCTATCCGTCGTGTGGCTTTTGTCCTTCGTCTTCTTCGTTGTTGTTTGCTTCTCTGCAATTAGGGCGAACTCCCAATCGCTGCCGCCGGCAAGGCCCGACGGGTTCGTTTACTCGACTCACCCGGTCGACTCTGATACAATAATAATCGAAGCGTTCTTGGACCCGGTCTGCTCCGACAGTAGAGACGCGTGGTGGCCTCTGAAGAAGACCCTCGACCATTACGGCCCTCGCCTTTGGCTCATCGTCCACCTCCTCCCTCTGCCGTGAGCATTTACTCCCCACTCGATCCAAATCCTGCGACGTTCTTTCGCTGGGATATGTTTCTCTCTTATAATTTGATCAATTTGGGGCTCAGCAGTTCAACTGGCTGCGTAAACTTTGAACAGACAGGCAATCTGGAAGATATAAATGTTTAAAATTTTGCAGCATCTTATCATTTTCTTGGAATTTCGATGTCCTCATAGCATCGATCACATTGTGTTTTGAAAACATGTCTTTGAACAATTCCGAAGCTACTAATTTCTTATTGAAGTAGAAATTCATGGGTTTTATTGTACAAAATATGATATTATGCTTACTGGTCCCAGATTTTGAAGATTCATCTCCTTTCTGGGTGTGTGCAGTTACCATGATAACGCATTCATTGCATCCCGAGCTTTGCACATTGTAAACTCGTTGAACAGTTCCGCGACGTTCCACCTGTTGGAACTGTTTTTTGAGCATCAGGTAGGTAGTTTCATTTTATTGAGTTGATAAGTTTTCTCTCTTGATAAATATGTTGCTTAAGCATTTGCTGCTTTTGTGCATTGTTAATTCCACATTAATACACCATGCATATTTCATGGTACATTGCTAATAGTAAGTCTGATGGAACTTTGCGGTCTTTAATGGTTTTTATTGATCGGCAAGATTAATGGGATTCATGATTTGATCTAAATTGAAAAGGTCGTTTCAACAGGAGAGATTTTACAATGACCGGACCTTCAATTTATCCAAGGCTTCTGTTGTGAAAATCATCACAAAATTTGCCACACAAGCTGTAGGCAACTCCTTCTACTCTGCCATAGAAGCAGGCTTCATTGACCGGAAAACTGACCTCAAGACAAGGGTGTCTTTCAAGGTAAGACAAATCATTGAAGCTGACCCTTACACTCAAGGACAGGAAATTTATAGAAAAGCATTTCTATTCATATTCATGAACGGCTTTCCTTCCTCTCTCCGGCATTGCAGTATAGCACTTCCAAAGGAGTCTCCTCGACACCGTCCTTCTTCCTGAATGGATTCTTGCTGCCTCATGCTGGGTTTCCCATAGATTTGCACGGCTGGAAAAGCTATATTGATCCGCTTATCGGCTCGATGAACGAGAAAAGTGATGAATCCTTTCACTATTTCCTGTAAGGAGAACTGCTTTGCAGTCACATGCTTCGCATGCAAGATATATTGTGTAGAGAGACTGTCCAGTCATTTCAACTAACATAAACATCCAGATTAGCTCTGCCCTGTCCTCCTGTTGCGCTGTTGGCTGTTGAATCAATGTTGTATTGCACTGACTTTGTCGGTATAAGATGATTTCTTGGTTTCCTTCTCTGCTTGTTTACTTTCATAACTTCCGCTATTAAGAATTAGCTTGAAAGTGACAGTGCCGTTATCCAATTGATTTGATGAGTTCCCCAGGATTGTGCATAGATCGATATATTGGGACATAATGCATATCTAAAGCATTTAAAAGTTATTCAACATGTGGTTACAATGTGGCAACCTCATGTTCAAATCCGGAAACTGTCTCCATATCTATCCACAAATTAATTTTCAAGAGACATTTGCCAAGGAAAAAACTGTTTTGTGTACTCTCTGCTGCTATTTGCAACATTCAAATTGATCTTAATACCACAAGAAAAGAGCTGCAGAGTAATGGAATAGTACAGTACAAAAAATCGGTCTCTGCATGGTAATTCCATTCCAGTACATTTTCCATTCATGGTACCCTTTATGTCATATTCAACCAAGCAAGACTATATGATGGCACGCGTATACCGCATAATCTTTGATCACTTCCCTGTCAGCGGAAGTGACCATCCAGGCAAGAATACCGTACAAGGGTTCATCAGGAAAGAGGCAGCCCGGTCACTATGACATGATAGAGTCCTTCCTCCAAGTAGCTTTTCCTTGTCCAGTTGGGCTGCCTTAGTGGTTTCCTGTGATCAGACTCTCGGGGTGTTCTAATTATGGTTCAGATCTGTTCAGAGCCATACTACCAGCACTCATCAGAGTGATGGAACCGAAAATCCAATTGTTTGGCTTTAACTGGACTCTGCAACATCAGAAACAACTATTATCTCATTTATCTCACTCGTATTGCCAACAGGCTTTGGCTTGACTCCGCAAATCTTATTTGTATATAGTGATAACCTGCTCGTGAAGGCTCCGCGTGACAAGGCAATGGATGCCAAGGATAGGATTATTCAAATGGATGGCTAAGAAAAACAAAACAAAAAGGGGGGCCGTTTGTTCCATTTGGTTGCATTTAGCTCGAGAATTGCGTTCAACCTGCTAAAGGCGACCTATGGGTCCCTTCATCCTCCAAGATATACATACTACAATAAGGGTAGCGCCGAGATAAGGAAGGTGTCTGCGGCTACAGAAGGAGAAGGATGCATTGGCAAGGAGCATTTAGCTGGGATGGAATGAGAGCGAAGACAGATGTATTGTTGAGGAAAATGTCGCGTTGCAAAGTGCAGTGTGTTCAGGTTAAAAAAACTGCAGAGTGTGGATGGCAATCAAGTCATGACTACTGGGATACTTAACGAGTGGTTTATTTATTTTCTCTCAAGCAGCTCAACAAAAATGGTTTAGCACTCCCAATACTCGAGTTAACAGCACCGTGCTGTAAATGGAGAATAGGTGTAACATTCTTTTTTTCTGTGTGCTTTGCCTGGTTTCAGTCGGGTAGGTCCACTGGATATAATTTATCACAATCACAAATTTTCACTAGTCATGATACTTGAATTGGAAATCTTGTTTGAGGGAACTGTGTATTTAAACACTTGAATCATGATGGTAGCAGAGGGCTACAAATGGATAGACTTTGAAGATTCTGAATTCTCTGACTCACTTATCGACCACCGATTTATCCACCCTGTAGACCATCATACTCTGCTCATATTCTGAAGGAAGGTAAAACTATAGAAATAGGAGAGTGTGTGTGAGACCAGAGCGACCTGCGATTGGAAAACCGCCATCAACGACTCATCGCCCTCCCCCACCAAACGCCAAAACAGAGTCATGTGCCCGGAAAAGCAGAGCACATCATCATTTACAATTCATTACTGTATTATTTAGTGTGTCGAATCATATGGGGAAGGGAGGATCAAATGAACACATTCCACGTGAAGTCTCATGGTCTGATCTGATCACCTTAGTTTATTTTTCCTCTCCAGTTAAAATTAAGACCCAGCAGTTGATCAGACTCGACCCCGCATTTCCTTTTTGGAAAGTAAACCCGCATTTTCAGTATCAAGAGGAAATTAAAATGCTCTCTATCTACTTCTCTTAAAATTTTGCATTCGGTGCATATCAACTGGGAATGCTTTGTTGGTAGTCTAGCTGAAATTACACTCGGTGTAATATGTATAAAATCACAGGCAATATCTTTTAGTCTGCTGCAGTAGCAGGGAGGTGGGCATGTGAGGTCTCGGAAAAGGTAGCCAACATGGAGATAATTGAATGAGGCACAAAAACCATCACAGTTTGCAGAGATAATTCAATTAAACTAAGACCCCCAGAGCCATCAAACACAAACATGATGTAAGAGAAGAAAATAGACACTGTTCTCATAATTTAAATCTCTCCACTTGAAGAGATCACAAATAGAGGATTTTGCCTTCAGTGCCTTACTTCCTATTTAAAGCAGTGGGCACCTGAGATTCACCCAAAACTCCTCATTGGGCACCTTAATTTCTTCCTGAAGATCTGTCTTAGGTTTCTCTCACTATTGCTGTTGGGAACATATTAGGAGCATGGAGAGAGCCATATTTGCAGTGTCGTTGACATGTCTTGTTCTGTGCTCCACGAGTGCCACTGCTTTTGCCCCTACTGGTTGGAGTGATGGCCATGCCACCTTCTACGGTGGCAGCGATGCTTCCGGCACCATGGGTAAGCTGTTCTTCTTCAATTTCCTTCTCTAATACCTGAAATCCCCCATTCCATTGGGTCTCAGAAAGTTAACCTTGTGTGCCATGTAAGTTAATTGTCGAGCTTAGGACCGAAAGGTTAGTGCTAGAGCCAAACATGGATTCGTTTAATATCTGTAAGGTACATAAGCTACACATTTATGCATCTCACTGCCTCTGCCTTGGAAAATATTGTGGACTTTAGATCAACCTGGGCCTGCACCGTAAAACCTCTCATTGCCCTAGTGTGAAGAAAGATGGAGCATCAAGGTCTGAGAAAGATGTTATTGGAAGAGCTCAGTTTACTTGCCTTTAGGATACACGGTGTGAGACGTCCCATCTGTGATATTTGCCTTGGCATAAGGAATAGATTTGCTACTCTAAGCTTTAACTTAAAATCTTGATGCATCAGTGTTGCTTCAACTCAGATCCATGTGAATAATGAGCGCAAATGCTTATCGGCTGATGGCTAGGCCATGAGCTCCTGCATGATCATGACTGAACTGGGGTGCAAGAATCGATTGTCCTACATATAGAGAAATGTTGATATATTTGTGATAAAAATGAAAAACATGATTGAGTGGAACAAAGTCCCCATAAGCCCAAGCCGACAGATCCAAGCAATTCCTAATGGTGCAGGAGGGGCGTGTGGTTATGGCAACTTGTATGCCGAAGGATATGGGATGCTGACAGCAGCTCTGAGCACTGCACTCTTCAATGATGGAGCATCTTGCGGACAATGCTACAGGATCATGTGCAACTACCGATCCGACCCGAAGTGGTGCATAAAGGGAGCCTCGGTGACCATAACTGCGACTAATCTCTGCCCTCCAAACTTTGCCCTTCCAAGCAACAATGGGGGATGGTGCAATCCTCCATTGCAGCACTTCGACATGGCCCAACCCGCCTGGGAGAAGATTGGCGTCTACAGAGGAGGGATTGTTCCGGTCCTCTTCCAGAGGTACTTCCTGTATTGTTCCATGATTGTCTATTTTTTAGCTGATTGTCTTGCGTAAGTTTTCTGATCTCAAATCACTCTTCTTGTGGGAGATTCAGCAGGAGGGCGCTTCCTTGCCCACTAGTCATGCTGTTTATCTTGCTGCAAGTGCGATTCCTGATTTAGGTTGTAAGCATCCTCTTGCAGGGTTCCTTGTAAGAAACATGGAGCCGTGAGATTCACCATAAACGGAAGGGACTACTTCGAACTCGTGCTGATCAGTAACGTAGCAGGGGCTGGGTCAATCATGTCGGTGTCGATCAAGGGCTCGAAGACCCATTGGATGACAATGTCGAGAAATTGGGGAGCAAACTGGCAGTCCAACTCCTTCCTCAACGGTCAGTCTCTATCATTCAGGGTCACAACAACCGACGGGGAGACTAGGGCCTTCGAGGACGTCGTGCCGTCCAACTGGGCCTTTGGGCAGACATTCTCCAGCAACGTGCAGTTCTGGTCGAGCTGATGCTAAGGCCACCTATTACAGTTCAGACTTCGAAATGTTGCATTGCAAGCTGGCAGAGGCGGGCTCATCATTGATCGGGAGCGGCCCACCATCACTTTTCCTCACCTTTGATCTAGTCCGAATGAAACAGCTTAGATGGAAACTAAGCGCATTTGCGAAGCAGAACTTCCATTGGTCGAAAGACATTATATGCTATGGGAATGCAGAAAAGTTCTATCAGTAAGGAGTTCACTCGGAATGGCAGCTTTGGATCATGTAGTTAGTTATGTTATGTAGAATCTATTCCACTGTCGGAGAGTTATCTGCATTTTCCTGCGAGACGCATTCCTCTGGACGGTATGTACATTTACAGGGTTACAAACGAGAACACACGGAGGGGATTTTGTGTCGCGGCATTATTTGTCACCGAAATGAGGCCCAAAAGGGTCAATCTGGGCCAGGAGAGGCCATTTGGGAGGCCTTATAGGGCCACTCATTTCAGTTGTCGTTTTGGAATCTCACCTCGTCCAACCTTTGTATGGAGTTGGAATAACCCTTACCACCATCGGAGCTCTTCACTAATGCTCCCACCATCCTCCTCCCCTCATCCCCTGAGCAAAGGCCCATTCCCTCGTACTCCACCTCATTCGAAAGTCCTCTCGAAGATGGATTAACTGATGTTCCAAAAACCGGCCCGATCTTGGCTTCCTTGTTTCCAGAAAGTCCTAACACGCAGGACGGGCTGATAAAGCGGCCGATATTTCCAGTGAGAAGCCAATATTCTTCTATATAAGACAAGGCGGAGTAACGGAAAATATTCCATAAGGATAACTACGAGAAGCGAAGGTCAACGCAAACCTACCCTACTGTGGGAGGACCAGTTTGGCAGTCCAACTCCTGTAATTAAGCCCCAAGATGGGATCCGAGATGACCATTCTTTTTCTCTCTTCATTTGCGATCCTTTCCATTGCAGTGGAGATTAACGTGCTTAGCAGGACAGGAGAGAGGGAAGTGCACGGACGCGAAAGATCTGTAGTAGTAAGGATGAATCGGCAAATTTTATCTGTTTCGAGTAGTTGGCTTGTGCTGACTTAGTTAACTCCCGTCCACTGGTTCTGTTGCCATTTTATCTTCGGATCTTCCATGAATCCGCTAAAGCTGCCTTTGCTTGTCTGGATCCTGCAAGCAGCTCCGACTTTATTCTACATCTTTTCGGGATTCCTAAGGAGTTATGTGACCTATCTTAGGCACTTAGCGATGAAAAAGGAAGGGTGTGGAAGATGAGAATGACGGATTCATGAAATCGAATCATTATAGCCAACAAGAGAATACATGAGCAACAAAACATGGGACATGGGACATGGGACATGCCTCCTCCTCCTCCTCCAATAACAGGAACAGTGGACTGATTGGCGTGGGTACAAGCATTACTTTTGAGTACGCATGAGAAGTTGAAGAGGCCCGATTAGCCCGAGTGGAGGTGTAGGCCAGTACAAAGCTCGTCCTGAGCGGTACGTCTCACTGCCTCATCTGCAAAAAATTCAGTCATTAGGAACGACATGGCAAGAATAACTTCAATGAATATGAATTGGTCAAACTGATTTAATGCCTATGAGATTTCGTATTTAAACCCGTGAATGAGGATAATTTATATCAAAATGACTTTATTTATTAGTAAATCTACTGAGTCGAACCTATAGATTAATCTATTCCAAAATAGAGTTACCCTTGGTTGCGTGCATGTCATCCCATCTTCTCTCTTCCGATAACTAGTCCAGTCCCCAAAATATCCGTGCGTACGGCCAAGAGACCTGGCAAGCTAACAAGAAGAATTTTTGAAGGAGTGAAAACCTAGAATTGACCTCTTGCGGAGGATTTCATTTTCCCGACTATGAGTAAGATGTATGAATCTCGACAGGAATATAAGAGAGGAGGAGGTGGCTAGAGTCATATTATCAATAATTGAACTAAGAAGTTTTAATTATAAATGTAAAGTTATACCAAATCGTTATCTGTCAATCTTGTCAATCATGAGGTTTCAAACTACTTAAAAACTTGGAATTGAACGGATCTTTAGCAACTCAGTATAAAGTCGACAAACATTACATGCAAGCATGAACGTATGCGAAGTGGCACCTTTAAGCATTTGATGTTGCGGATTGTGAAACGTAATAAATTTGGCAAAACTGCATCATTGGTGGGCATTGCATGTTTAGAAACACAATGGAAGCATTTGGCGGCCACTCCAAGTCGATGTTCGAGCAGGAATCATACATCATCGAAGAAGAAAGCACATAAGGTTGCGGGGTTATGTCGCACGAGTGGTAGGGCAGGACCAGAAGGAAGGCGAAGAAGACATCTCCAAGCTCAGCTCCAGTAATAAATAAGCCAGTCCCACCACCCCCTCATCCTCCTCCAATAATAACAACCACCACTGTAATTTCCCCTCTTTTGCAATCTCCGACACTTTCTTTCCTACGCCCCCCCAACAACGGCAATGGGCTCAACAGCAGCAGCATCAGCAGCTCCTTCAGGTGTTTCTGATAACCCACAAGACCATTATATTACTTCTCACTCTCTCTGTGCGGCTGTCCCATCCTCCATTAGCAGTGCCAAAGGCTCTGCTGGGTCTGCTCCTCCCCCTTCTTCCCCAACCAACCAATGCATGAGGTCCATGGAAGAGGTCTGGCAAGAGATCGACCTCTCCTCCCTCCTTGACCATCCCTGCCCTAGCCCTGGCCCCGCCATCGCTACTGCCACCTGCCACACCGGTGGCGAAGCTGCTGTCTCCCTCCAGGACTTCCTCGCCCAGCCCTTCCACGAGGATAGCAACAACCCTCCCTCCCACCAGACCTCCACCGGCGACTCTCCTGTCTCCGAGTTCCCAAGACCGACACCAGCCCCTGTGCTCAGTTCCACTTCCAGGGCTGACTTCACTACTTGCTCGGAGGGCACCGCTTATGATAAGATCAGGGCCGACCCACCACGGCTCCACGCTTGTAACTCCGTGTACAACTCTTTCCTTTGCAAGAACCGGGCACAGGCCCAGATGGAGAATGCCGATGGACACTCTGATCGGAACCGGAAGCGTCTCATGAAGAATCGAGAGACTGCCGCCCGATCCAGAGCTAGGAAACAGGTGCTTTATTCCCTCTCTTTGACTCCTCCAATGGTCAGTGTTTACTTCTTGTCTCAATCTGGAGCTTTGAAATGCGAAAAAGTAAAACGAGTGTTGGCGCTTAGAAACTTCTTTGCAGCTACTAAACTCTGGTTCAATTTTGGCATAGCTGCATCAACGAAAATACGCTACACCAGCCACCGTAATGTTGGAACTTGCAGCAACTGAATCTCGATCCGATCCTGACATTGTAATTCATTGCTAGTTGTTTATCAAATGGGGCAATAGGGCTGTAATTTACATTTAATGTCGTGCAGGTATAATAGTTTGGATCAGTTCTTCCCATTTGGTAAACAGACATTCTAGAGTCGGGAATCAGAGCTAGAACTTCGAGGTTTTGATTAATATTCACTTTTGGGTCGGGAGATATTACCGAGGGACCACTCGTTGTGCTTCATTTCCACGCTTAAGCATTAGTGTTCTTGCACATTACGATTATAGTTGATCAAACTGCGTGTCCAATGCATTCATTATAAGTAAAAGAGCAGTTGAACTTTCCTGTAGACAAACCTGATGGGAGTCAATATTCACTAACGTGACAGATTTGAGTGATTCAAAATTGTACAATTGAAACACTATTCTGATACCACATCACAGTTGACCCAAGACTTCTTTGTGCTTATGACAACCCTTGTGCAGGCTTACATGAATGAGCTGGAGAATGAAGTCGACCATTTACGGCAAGAGAATGAGAGGCTCAGAAGGCAATACCACGAGGTAAGTGAAAGTTCCCTGTATTTAGCGAATTGCCCAATTGTAGAGACATCTCCACTCTCTCACTCTCTGATTCGTGTTTTTTTTTTTTTTTATGTTTGCTTTTGTCTTTTAATGTCTTCTGGGGCCAACATCTTATACATATACGTATACGTATATACTGCGTGTTTATGGGCAGTTAAGGTTGGCAGGTCCAGCTGTGCTTCCTAAAAAGCAGAGTCTGCGCAGGACATTGACAGCACCTTTTTAAGAAGCAAAGCATGCGGACTCCTCCACTCTGCACGCATAACCGTGAATCTCAAAACCTTTGCCCCCTTCTCCTCTTCTGCTTAGACACATAACCATCAATCAAGAGATGAACAGAGAGAGGACTTCGATGGAGATGGAGGTGGAAAAGGAGATGCTTCTACCCCCACGACAGAGTCGAGTATCCATGGATTCTCCGCGGCAGTAATTGGCAGCTTCCCCTTTTTCCTCCCTCAGCTTTGCTGTCCTCTCGGACCACCGAGCGGGACGGTGCAAGCGTTTTATCTTATCGTAATCAATGTTTCCGACGTTGCTTACTGTTCCGAGGCGCTTTTCCACCCCGGAGGAAATATGATGGGTGCAATTGAGTACAACGCTAGCATGAACCAGTCCTTTCGAATTCGGTCCGCCTAACAATCTCTTACATTCAAACTCGATTGGTCTCTGAAATTTTATACGTTAATTCATCTCAGCCAGCCAACTTGCGGCGAAGTCTCGTCCATGCAGGATCCCGTCGTGAAACAGCTGGTGGGGGTGTAAAAGCAAAGAAAAGTGATGAGACGAGGGACCGAAGCGAAAAGACAGTTGATAAGATGAGGGACCACATATTAATATGGCCAAAATACTGATGATAATAACAATAATAACAAGAGGACACATATGTTTATATCCCCGAAACAGTTCATCACAGACGTTAAGGTTAGAACATGCCACGCGTCACATCTCGGACACGTACTCACCGTTAGGGTTGTGCATGAGAAGTGGTCGGGTGGTCACGTAATTAAGATTCAAAGACAAGGAATCTAGTGGTCAATCACATCAGCTAAAAACCTTTTGAAAGTTTTTTTTTTTTATCCCAGGGTGCTCACAGAGGTACGCACAGCTAATTTCTCTTTTATAGATTCCAAACGGAATCTTCCACCGACCCCGTGTCGAATCGCCAAAAGTTGATTCATCGACCCATACGTGGTGAGTGGACACGTTCAACAGTTCCGATTTGCTTTCATATGATCCCATTAGGTACGTGTTATACATTTCTGGGAAACTCGAGTTGTTTTCTTTGTTTTTCTTTTAGGGTTATCGTTGATAGATCGATTTGATATAATAATAATAATATCATAGCTCTATAAAATTGATATGAATCTTAGACTGGTCGAATCGGAATATGGTATGTGGTGATGGGAAAAATAGCTATGATATAAACACTGTTTTGATTGAAAATCCTCACTCCAATACTAGACATTTAAGGGATGATTTTAGGTAAGTACTACGCGGATTGACGATCCATCCTCCACATCGTCAATTTTTTTTTTGACCTTTTTTTCGTTACATGGGCTCACTGGATCTCCGTGTAAATCCCACGTGGACTTATCTGTGTGTACCGGCTCTCTTATCAACACAAGAGATATGATTGAATAATGCTGCAGTTTGCAGCGGTGCACAGTCCCGAATGGGTACGGTGGGAACGAAGAACAAGACATTTGTAAGAAGTGGCATTCGATCCGACTAGTATCAGACCAAGTTCGATCATTATTGATGAGATTTGTTCTCATGGTTGTTAAAAGGGGTTAACAAAGAGACTTAAGGAAGGGAATTAAATCCATAACGAAGAAACCATCACCGGAGCTCAACCAAGAGGCCCTGAAAATGCCATGGATGTTGAAAATGGCGTAAAGCAAAGCATAAAATGGCGTTCCATATGCATAAAGCACGCAGAGTAAATGCGTCACGTCAACTATTTAGTTGCCATTTCAAACCAAAAATAAATGCAGATCGAATTGATTTGCAGTATTAGATGATCAAATTGATCAATCCAAAGATCAAGAAATCCTCAGAGTACATAAAGACTTGGTTTGTTACATCTGCCATCTACTACCACACACTTCAATCAGTCAGCACATCGAATGAGATGCTAAGATGAATCACCAGCTAATCCAGAAGTCTCGCATAAAATTTCATCTGGTATCTGAGTTACCATTCCTTTCCTATGCACATGAACAAAGATGCGAGAAGATTCATTTATCAGCATATAGCTTTATCTTTTTCCTATTCAACGCTTCCCACTTCTAATCCCATCATCATCATCAGCACCTCATATAAAGATAATGAAAACAAGCACAAAATCAACATATGGAGATTCAAAATGGAGATAATGAGCAAATGATCTCAGATTACAGACCACATCCAACATTGTTAGTCGTTAGAGACACAGAGGTGAAGGAACAAGGAGCAGAAATGTCCGATAACTAGTTTTTTTGGTTTTCTACTTGCGGCTTTAACTGCAGAAAAGATACTCCAATGTCTTTGACGATACAGATCACCTCAAGCTTCATCTGATCGGTTCCTCTCACTCAAAGGCCCACTGGTTTTCTCTTCGGACCTCTTCCTCTTCCTCGGGTGTGAAGTCGTTTTTTATACAGAAGGTCTTGCGAATCTCTTCAGGAGTCCTACCCTTTATCATGTCAGCCACTGTTTGGCAAGTCAGGTCCAGCATGCCCTTGATGTCCAGGAAATTGGCGGCCTATAGATTAGCAGGAAATGTGAATCCACGCATTAGGAGATTCAGTATTTTGACAGATAATAACATAACCCGACTTCTCATATTCTTAGCACACTAGGATAGCATGGAACTGCCTCCTGTGGGCAGAGCAGACAGTATAAGCAATTCAAAAGACTGAGGAGAACGAAAATAGGCGCCTGACCTGGAGCAAGGCCGTATTTCTTCTTTCAGAATGCAATTGTCAACTACACTTCTTTTAGTAAATGAGATGAAACATTGATCTGTGCTTGTAGAGTTTCCAATAACCATTTTCTTCCCCCACTCTACCCGAGTGACATTTCAAGAAGTACAAGCTAAACAGTATTATCCAAAGAAAAGGGCGTTCATCTACATGACTGTCCCAGAGATTATAAACGTTTCAAAATTTCCTTCACAATCAGCCAAGGTCAACAGGCTAGAAATAAATCATAGCCAAGACAGAGCACAAAGGAGAGGAGCATGTGTAGGGCAAGTAACCTTCGCCCCATCTCATCACATTACCATTTCAGCCACAAACTCTAAACTGTAAACATTTGGTTTTGTGTATAATTAGAAAAACCAATTTCAACATGCTAATCAGTTATATAATTACTCCAAATGTGAATAAAATCATGCAGTCTACTTATAGTAGACAATAATATGCACCATATGCTGTTGCCTAGCTACAAACTGCTACCAAGATCGAGCCACGACTTTTATTGATAACATTATTGCTTGTCAGCAAACCGCTTTGATTTATCCTCCAAATAAAGACTAGATTGATGAGAAAACCATTCAAGTGATTTTATCCAAACTCAAATATCCAGAAAGGTTCGGCATATCACAACCAGAAACCTCAAATTGGTTGGGGACCAAGACTAAAAGAAATCGAACAATTGATTGCTCCTCATCTACACTAGATTCCCTTTTCTTTGACACTAATATACTGACAATAAAATTTCTCAGCTACCGAAATACAGTGAACAAGTGACCTACATTCCATCAGGCAAGCTTAAAGATGCAAAATGGGAAAAAAAAAAAGGCAAGAAAAGGAACGCCAGTAGCATTCATAAGAGAAGACACAACAGAAATAACCCATTAAGCACCAACCAGAGAACACTATTAATCCCAAAGTCCGACCTCAACTGAAGTTCACATCTTGATTCAAAAAAGTTACCTTCGCCCCTTCAGTTTAAAGAAACCAATCAGTAACACCATGGAATTACCCATACTCCTAGCTTCCGACTACCAATTGCTGAAAACCCTACGAAAGACCTAACCTATTGCAACAATCAAAACAATCTGACACAAAATTCCAGCATCTTCCTCTGTAAAATATAAAAATATAAAATACAGGACTCCCGTAGAATTATAGCTTTCAGAATAGAAGATACTTGTGTTGTAAATAATTTGGAGCAGCAACAGCTAGAAAAAGCATGAACAGTTACTGCAATTTATTGATCAGCTGGGTAACATTTATCAACGCAACAGATCCATGGAAAAAAATCGCAGCAGATACATGCAATTGAAACTTCAGAAATAAGGGAGAGCGCTGACTAACCAGTATCAGATCGAAGAGCGTGATCTGATCGACCTTGACGAAATCGGCGTCCCACGCTTTGAGGTCCTCTTCGGCGGCGCCGGCCGGTGAAGGACGGTCCTCGGACTTGCTATTGGCGGCAGCCTCCACGTGCTTCTTGCAGTATTCGACGACCTTGGCGAGGATCTTGCCGGTGACGTTGGGAAGCGGGATCCCGTCGTCGGCACAGTTATCCTCGATCATGTGCCTGATGGTCTGTGACTGTAGCGCCACCGCCTCATCAACTTCAAACGTCTCTCCGTCGGAGCTCGTCAGGTTTATCTTGCGATCAGACGACATCGTAAATCTGCGATCACGACAGCGGAAGCTCCAAACCTGCGCACTCAGAGCGAGAGAGAGAGAGAGAGAGAGGGAGGGATAAAGAGAGAAATTTACAACGAGACGATTGTTGTTGGGGATGTAGTGAATACATATCATGAGCTGGGCTCCACTAAGGTTGGGCCCATCTCCCATGGATGGCCCATGGGATCTCAGCATCTTTAAGCACATATCCACTCAAACGAGCTATAAAATGAATTATAATTCAAGAATTCAACGTACATTCTTTAATAACCTCATTGTAAGATTTAAATCACACAATAACATTTCAACGTATTCCTACGAGAACTTTGCCAACCAAGCAGCACCGCATCTTCATTTTGATCTGCTCATATGAAGTTCATTTTTATGAGATTTGAAGATGGAGGGCAGGACGCTGCCAGGACTTGCAGGATTTGAAGATGGGATTTGAGTTCCATCGAACACAATTAAACTTGTATTAGTATGAGCAATTAGATGTTTAGGATCAAATCATGATCTTCCACAGAGTCACTGTTTAACAGCAGAGGATCCTGGTACACAGAAGCTGCAAGCTTTTCACCGGAAAGATTATTGCTGCAATCAAGAAGGGACGGTTGGCACTGCAATTTTATCAGGAGACTACTCCAGACTCCCAAGATTATGGTATATTGCATCTCTACCACCATTAAGCAGCTCAACAGAAACTCGTGGACATAATGTACAGATCAATTCTGAAATATAACATGACTGTTGCAAAGAACCTGCAAATCTGAGAACCATACAAACCATAAATTGAGTCAGTGCTCGGAGAGCTTGACCTGTATTTACAAGTTAACCTCTATGGAGAGAACCTCCCTTAGCATCTTTGAGACAAAGACTTGCATATCTTAGTTTGACCATCTTCCTCTTCTAATTCAGAAGTGAGCGGTTAGGTATAGCATTTAGAAATAATTTATCATCTGCATAATGAAGAAGATAAAGTAAAAAATGGAATATATATGCAAATTTTGATTAATCTTCAATGAAAATATCCTCTTCCCATCCTCGGCAACAGGGAGTAGGCCAGGTCCTTTCAGGCCGAGGAAAGAAATTATAATCTACAAAGGCCAGCTAGACTGAACCAAAAAGGCAGTAATTCTGGAGCTGCTATGTACAAGACGTGGTATTACAGTGAACCTCTCGCCCAGGTTGAACTTCAGGTAGGATTCCAGTTGAAAATGGTCCATTGTATTGAAACTGTCCATGACCCCACTCAAACTAAAGCACCAACCAAGTTCATCTTTGGAGTCATTGGAGATAGAGATAATTAAGAAAACCATTTCTGCTTGGTCTTATGCATAAATGCAAAATTTTGAACAGAAAAAGAAGGGAGGAAAAAGGATTTTAATGAAGTACTTCATAAATCAGCAACCATCAATCGCAGTGAGAAATGAGAATCTTCCGAATAATTGCTACCACAAAATTGCCCAAAACTTCTAATGAGCAAAATATATCCAGTTAATTTGTAAAAATTTAGGAAGCACACTAGTGAAGATGAACCAAGTGTTGCAACCAGGTTTTTCCAGGTAAACAAAGGAGCCAAGGTTGAGAAGCTAACCCGTAACTAAGGAATTCTCATTAGACCATTGAGCATATAAACTGCCTTAGTCTGTCTTCTTAGGAGAGCAGAACATCAGCTTTTACCTTAAGGGAAGAACATGCATTACTCGCAATATCTCTGCAGTGAGCACCGATGGGGATTGCTACGGTAGAAAACCAGTCAGTACCATTTGCCTTGTAAAAGATTTTTGCAAGGGAAAGTGGTGGATTTCCTGAGAAATCAGTCAAGTCTTCTCCAACTTTTTGGCCAGTCATTATCTCTGCTACGAAATTAATCTTTACCCAGCACATGAGTTTCAAAGGTGAACCTTGGATCAATTCCTGTCCTTATTCCTGCCCTTCTAAGAGCTTTGAGGTTTTGCCTATCAACATTATCCATCTTCAGTACAGCTCCTGTAACATCAACCTCTCCGCATACATTGGTTCTGGCCCCTTCAAACGGACCGTTGTTCAAAGTCTTGTAGATAGAAAGAAGCCTTTCAATCTTATCCTGTCTGTCCCTCAGTCGCATGAGATCTGAAAATGCTTCTCTCTGCAGCCGCTTCAATATTTCAATGTGAAGATCATAGGGT
Organism: Sonneratia caseolaris; assembly: GCA_900006705.1. Classification (NCBI taxonomy): domain Eukaryota; kingdom Viridiplantae; phylum Streptophyta; class Magnoliopsida; order Myrtales; family Lythraceae; genus Sonneratia; species Sonneratia caseolaris. The sequence goes on from CXYZ01011404.1 coordinate 963,167, forward strand.
GCCCTAAGACAGCAAAATACTAACGAAAGCTAACGCTAGAGGAAAACCCTGCAAACCGTATCGAAATCTAGGAATTCTATATCCCACAAGCATAGTTCATAAAAAAAATTCAGAAAAAAAAAACGGAACCTCCTCCTAAGTCCTAAAGCAATATCCAGACCCAAAATTCTATCTATATTCAGTCTTCCTCCAATTCAAGCAGCCGGGGCGAGCAATTACAGAAACCGTGATGAACGAGAGGAGGGAGCTGAAGAATCACCAAAATATGGTTTTCATCGGAGAATCAGCTTCTCGAAGAAAAGGAGGACGCAGGGAGAGGCAAAAGCTACCGGATTGTCGCAAGAAGTGGAGTCCCTGCAGTGAATGGGGCGGGAAATAAAGCCTTGACTCGACTTTGCAAAGCCTTTTGAGAACGTCGGATACCGATACAGTAGGGTCCATTCCATCCAAAACCAGAGATTCTCCGCTGTTTTTTGCTGATCGATAATAGACAGCCCGAGTAATCTCGATATATCCATGAGGCAAATCTTATGTTTCACCACGAAGTTACTTCGCCATTATAAAGCTCGCTGACAATCGAAGATCTCTGGCTATAGCTTTACAGAATGAAAACGAAACCTTAGAGATCAGCACCTCCGCGAAGCTCGAGGTCAGAGCAATGGAAGAAGCTCAGCTTGCCGTTAAGTTGGGAGACGCTGCGCATGAATTTGGAAACCGTTTTCCTTGTTCCTGCATTTTCAGTTCTCATTTTCTGCAAATGATATCGATTTTTTTCCGTCTATCATCACCTCACCTCGTCTCAACTCAATTATATTTGTCGCAAGATCCAAATTTAAAAAAAAAATAACCCTATATTATTTTACTTAAAATAATTACAATATAAATTTTATATATTTATCTTTTTTTTATACTTAAATTTTATATATTTTAAAATATTTTTTATAATTTTATGTATTTGATTCTGCAATATATTTGAATCATAATTTTAATGGTATATTAATATGACATTGAGTTGTTGATGTATTATTATGATATATCTATAAATTACTGACATGACATATTATGTTGACACGGTAAAATTCAATTGACATAACGTAATGATGTGACAAAAATTCTGTTAAGGTAACATGTAAGTGAATTGTTAAAATTTAAAATTAAATATTTGACCTAATTAAATATATAAAATTAAAAGAATATTTTAAAATATATAAGTTTTTTTGAAATTTTCATTATAATTCTACCTTATTTATCTAGAAATTGTTGAAAATTATATGAAATTGACGGGAAACTCTCATAAGAATCTTTCTCGCAGATGGTTGAGTAATAATAAAAGAAAAATGGGTAAGCACCACAATGAGATGCTGCAAGCGTGTTGAATCCATTTGTGATTGTTTGTATGTGTAAATCGGAATGATTGGGCTTATGATATAGTTATCTACGACGTAAATTGCTTGCCAGGCAGAGTTTGCTACTGTTGGAAAAGGTCTTGGACAATCTTCCCAAACAACTTGTGGAGAAGAATCCGGTACGCCTTCTCGGTGGGATGGTAGCTGTCCCAGAACAGAAACCTGGAGACGTTCGAACACGTCCCGGGAACCCACCGGTTGCAGAGCACCACCGTCTCGATCAGTCCGGTCCCGCAGCAACCTCTGTCTGCTATATCGAATCCTGGAACCGAAACGAACAGATGATGAACCACACTGATAAGAAAGATTCCAGGCTGCCTCTCTTTTTGCAGGATGTATAGTAGGGGTCAATTCCGAAGAGCTGCTCGCCTACCGTACTCATGTGGAGCTTGGATGATGTCCATCAGAGCCCCGTAGCCATCCGCATAGGCCAACTGGACCTGCGGGAGAGTTGTTCGGAGGATCTGCAGTTCCGACTGGAGCTTCGAGTTGAACATCTTTACCGCATCGTTGAAGAGCTCTACGCACACTCTCCTCGGTCCTCCGCTGAGCGTCCTTTGCGACGGCAGGCATCCCAAAGGCGTCAAGCCTATGATCGCTATCCTTCGGGCTCCCAGCTTGTGCAATCCCTTCACGAGATTAGATGCCACGGAACCAATGAGCACCAGTTGTACACTTCGATCTCGGCACGGTAAGATTGATAATGAGTAAACGGCAGTTAACTAGTCGGGTCGCTAGAAAGATGATCGATCTGTTTCTACCCGCAGGAAGGATGAAGCTGAGGTTATCAGAAAATCCGTATAAGAATGGAGGTCGTATTTCAGTGTCCGCAGGGGCGTGTGATAATACGTCTCTGCAAAGTCGTTGCTCCCGGCAACCACCATATAGAAGCTATTGGCTATGATCTCGCCGGCTCTCCTCAGTCCGACGGAGTTGTTCAGCTTCCTCTTGTACTGGTTGAAGAGTTGCAGCTGGTCCGTCATTGATATAACCTGCTGATATCTCGCAGAGATGCAAGCGAAGGGATACCGTAAGAAGCAGCAATTGGAATATACAGGTCTCGAAGTGGAATTCAAAATAAGTTCCGCTTACGAAAAGCTTGGACGTTAATGGATCATAACCGGCGCCACCCGAAGCGAAGTTGACGCCGGTCGGCAGCTCTTTGGGAGGCAGTGAAGGGTCCAGGAATGCCGGTAGCAGCTCCTTGATCCCGAATTCTTCCACTGTGAAGACAAAACTCATTACTGAAAAACTTGATGCTAACACAATTCACCTGGTTGTGCTACATGTGCAGATAGTAAGTTGATCTTCCGGCACCGAGGAAATCATTTGAAATCTTAACACTTTCGAAGCGTACCAATGAGATCGGCTGGAGTTTTGCCATTGCTGAACCGGCCAGTAGCCTTCCCTCCCATGAAATCTCGCCCATACGGCGGGAAATTGCTCTTCGCAACCGTGTTGAGATTATTGTTGTTGCCAGTGTCGACTATGGAGTCCCCGAACATGAATACTGCCGGGATTGTTACATTATCTGGCAGTACGACTCTCCCCCGGGACTGATTGACCTGAGTTATCACAAAGAGGATTACGTGTAGAGGAATTCTAGCTGACGAGAACGAGAGGACAAGATGATGCGTCATCTGGGCGAGATCACCGATCAGCTTAGCTTCTATGCATCGTTTGGAGGATGTAGACGCCGTGGAATGAGATCGGGTTTCATCCCTCCATTAAGATTATCGGTTGAGCTCCTTGTGGACGTGTTGTTCTGTTCCATAAAGCAAATAGCATTGCCGACTTCATGCCTTATGTGCCTCCAAAGACCGACTGGTGAACGATTGAGTGCAAGGCATCTACTCATCTAAAGTGTGTGCTCTACCAGCAGTATTTCATACTGAATAGACTATTGAAACGAAAAAAAGCATCTTTCTCGACATGAAAATTTGATAAAATTTTCCTTATAACTTGGATATTCTATAATAGAAATTACAATCATATATACTAAAATAATAAATTAATATAAAACTTTATAAAAAAATTTCAAATTCGTAACATAATCAATATAACTTAATTAAATTAAACTAAATTAAAAAATCCAACTATAAAAAAAACTACCTCACTTATTTTGTGTATTCTTTCATATTTCAAACTTACTTAAAAAATATGTTGTAAACTGTATCTAAGTGAGTACAAAATTCTAAAGTAAAATAATAATTTAACATATTTAATCATTTACCTAATCCACATTATTAATCTTACATAGTAACATACCTCACTTGATAAAATAATACAAAGAACTTTTTAATTCAAATTATCTTACCTCCAATACTTGCAAATGCAACCATCGCATATCCCAAGTCTTCACTATCACTACCAATTTCATCTCTCTAACCTACCTGGCCATGATAAAAAAAACTTTACATACCTTCTGTTATAACCATGTGATACTATCGATATAATTATTTTTCTTATACATATATATATATAATTGCATTATGTATTTCTATATCAATATACATAACATCCAACAATATTGTCGATACAAATATTATTCATATATATATATATATATCCACATTATCTATTTCTATAGTAATATACATAAACANACAATATTGTCGATACAAATATTATTCATATATATATATATATATCCACATTATCTATTTCTATAGTAATATACATAAACATCTAACAAATGAACTTCCAATAATGCATGAAAACCATTAAGTATAAACAATAATTATGGGGTTGCATTACCTGCGATAGAGTTAAGGTAATACCAATACTCCTCTTTCTTCAAACAGTACTGTGACCTCACACCTCAATCAATCTCATAATATTCTCCTTCTCATGCTCTTCACCTTTGCACACAATCGCGAGCACCACCAATTTATCCTCTAGCGATAAAAGTGAACTCGTTGCTCTCAAGTCTCTCTCTTTTTCTTACCTCTCCTCTCTTGTCTTTGTTTTTCCGATCGGGTCCTAAAAGGAAGTCAGCTCACATATTCTGCTAGAATCACAGAACTAATGTCGCTCATATTCCATGTTTATATATCGTCGGAAACCCGCAGTAAATCAATTAGGCCAATTTTTATTCTGTTGTCTTAACAGTCACCATGACAGGATGCCAAATAAATGATGCAATATTATCAATAATACCAATTCATGAATACATATGCGCATATATATATATATATATATATGATACTGCTTTATAATTAGATATTTGTAAATATTATATAATGCCGCACATATAAAGGGAGAGTCACATCCGTAACACATAATAATCATGTGCATATATATATATATAGACACACACATATATAAATATATAATATCCACCTACATACGAAAAATTAGCGTATCATCTAATCCAATGATCTACGCCTTAATACTTCACCTTAATCAATTTATTTCTCAAATAATAAAATATGTTTATCTATTCGCGTTATTTTACAATAAAAAATAGTACTCACCACACTCCGAGAACTTATTCATCGATCATAGCCTTCAAATGATTCCCCCTAACCTTCTCAATCCTTGTCATATAATTAATTGAGTAAAAATTCATACGATAATGTACACCGAAGTCTCATATTCTTAACGATATTAATGTGCAAATATTAGTTTAATTCCTCAATTACAACATCCGGGTTAAGTCAACTTCTTTTCCCAAGCTACTTCTTCAGTTCCGCAAAATTCTAAAATTTATCACCTCCAAGGTAAATCTTCCAATCGTTCATATTCATTAACTCAAAATAAGATAACTTAACTGTTGTAATTACCAAATAATCTGCACAATAAAGAGTCAATTCAATCCGAATGAATGATATAAATAGTATTTCTTATCAATTAATACCAAACACGCAAAAGAAATAACTTTAACCGATGTGATCCATATACCTGAACCTAAATTCTCTTCCCTGACGTTTTCTCGGTTTCCTTGCTTAGCACCTCCTATTCACCTAGTTTCTTGCTCCTTTCGCTCTCCCTGTTTGACCGCAACCCTCCCCCTGTAAGCCACTGAACTCAGCTCCTTCCCCTCCATCCATTCATGCTTTCCAAGAAATTTTTTTCACCTTTTTTTCTGTCCTTTCTCCCGAGATCTCTCTCTCGGTGGCCGTCCTCCCATTCTCTCTGTTTGTTTGTTTTTTTGTCTCTTTCTTTCCTCATCTTGTCCCATCTCTCGGCCTACCCTTTTTCCTTCTTTGCTTGCCGTCTCTTCTCTAGGTTTCCTCTTCTATTTGTTACACACCTCTTCTCCGTTTATCTTCCTCCCTTTGGTCCTCACTGTCAGTCGATTTCTTTCTCTTAGAACACCTATCTTCCATTTATCTTCCTCACTGTTGGCCTCTTTCCTTCTCCTCTACCTGTGTCTCTCTCTCTCTCTCTCTCTCTCTCTCATTGCTCTCAGTCAGTAAAACGGTAGAAAGTTTCTTTTTGACCAAAAACAATGTAAGTGGATTTACTCGTGGGGTTTCAAGGCGGTGGAAATAAATCAATTTTTTTTAAAATGAGCTGGGCTTTGATGGGCTATAGGCTAGGCTTATTAATGAAATTTAATGATCTTTACATCCATAATGATCGAAACCCGACCAAGTAGAAGACTTTGGAGCTGTCCCTCGAGCCCCATAAGGCTCCACTTTGCCCCCATGATAAGCATAAACACCATCTCCATAAAAATCATCCCGAACCGTATCATATAGAGAAGCATCTGATTGCTTCCCATACAATTCCGAACCCAAGCTGGTCCTGCCCTGGCTATTATTACCATAGCTATCATCAAAGTAGCTGCTGCTGGGACCCAACTTTGACGAATTGGAGTAAGATGATTCATGCGGCGGATTGTGTGGAGCTGACGAGCTGTGCATGAATGAGTAAGGGGTATCAGAGTTACCGAGGTTCGGATTGGAGTTCAAAATAGGTGCAGCTGAGAGCGCAGTGGAGTAGCTAGGAGGCACTGGTTGAGTTGGCGGAGGCTGATAATAAGATGCCGCTGGCGGCGAGTAGTAAGACTGCGGTGGCGGCTGAGCTGGAGGCTGATAGGCGCCGTGAGATTCGATGCTAGGGAACGTAGATGGAGCAGGAGGAGGTGGAGGTGCAGGCGGAGTCGGAGTCTCCGACACTGAGGGGTTGAAGTTGGTGGGTGGCGGCAGATTGGGGCTAGAGTTCCGGTTACAGGCATAGGAACGTGCGGTTGGGGGAGGGACAGGGTCGGGGTTGTGGGTGTGAGGAAGGTAGTTGTAGTGTGCAGCGTGATCGGCGGGAGGATAGCCAGTGGTGGAGAACCGAGGGGCAGACGCGCGGGGGGCGGTGCCGTGATCGGCAAGGTTGGGACGTGGACTGGGAATCGGGATGTTACTATAGTGATGGTGATAATAGGGAGCGGAGCTGTAATCTCCCTGCTGCATGATTCTTCTGCCACGGCCGGCGACGCGGAGTCGAGGAAGAAGGTGACCAGGACGCGGAAGCCGGAAGAGGAATAGCCACAGAGAGGTGGATTAGTTAAGAGTCTTGGCGGGCGGTTCCGTAAGGTGGAGAGCTCGGGGAATTTGGTGAGATCGCGTTATTAAACCGCCTCACGCATCAATTAATTCCATTATCCATATGGGTTTATCAATCAACCGGTGCAACTCCGCCTCAAATCCGAAAATTGATAGCCGATTGGCTATTTGATGCGTGTTACATGGGCCTGATGGTGGCGGGCTGTTAAAAGGGTGTAAGGTAGGGATATTGAATGTGCTTGTTTGGTCGGAACCGACTTGTCAAAACTCAGAATCGGCTTGAACCACCCCTAAATTGACACGTAGGTACTTTTATTGAGTTAATGGGCGGTTACGAAATAAGTTTAAGAAATAGACTTGTTAATTAAAACTAAACTGACATGTTTTCTTATTGAATTAGATTAAAATTTATAATAAATCAAGATTAAATTAAACGGTAAAATGATCCATTTTTTTGTCTGTATAATTTAAATTTTTTATTATTTTAAATAATTAAAAAAAGGACAAAAGTAATAATTTTCTGTTTAAATAGGTGTGAATCTTGAATCGGCTTACTTAGGTCTCATTTCGGGGTTACGATTTCCTAAATAGTGGCATGAACTAGGTCTGAACTTAACTAGATTAAACTATTTTATGGCCATTTTAAACTGATTTATACTGTTTATTTAACATTTCTAATATATATCATGGAGTAATAGAGCGAAGTTGGTTGGCCACGGGCTCCTATGTGAAAGGATGAGCGATGGATGGAATTCAAGGGCCTGGGAGTCTCCGGACGCCGATTGTTGCAGCCATCTTGATTAAATCATTGCAACATGAATGCATGTGCCATCATGGACAATTCTCAACGACGACATTTTTACAGCTTCGAGCAACGTGAAAAATCCGATCGACGACTAAGAGGACCGAGATCACTCAAGAGTTCATGCGCATTGAGATTGAGCCCGAGTCCAAACGTTAGACCAAGCCGAGGGTCCTCTGCTGTAGAGGCCGAAGTCTTTGCTGAATTTATCGGTTTTTCTCCCACCAAAGCAAACTCAAGAAGAGTCGATTGCCTGGTGCTGAAACATGCAAACTCAAGAGGAGTCGATTAATCGTGCGCGTTTAGAGACCCAAGAAAAGTTGAAAAAGCAAGTACTTGGTCCTGTAAATTAGCCATGGGTCTTCAAGGGAGAATTCCTTGTACTGGAGTGATTCTACCGTACAATTCCCAGGCTCGGCTCCAAATACTGGCGTAACTTATTCCTCCGAGCGCTTCTGCTGCTGCAAATTGACCAGTTTCCTGTACACGCCGCCGGTTTTCACGATCGGCTGATCATGGCTCCCGACCTCGGCCACTCCTCCATTCTGCAGAACAGCAATACTATCGACATCTCGAATAGTCGACAATCTATGGGCCACTAAAATCGTCGCTCGACCCTCCATTAACTTACTGAGAGCCTCCTGGACTAGCTTCTCAGAAGTTGCATCCAGTGCGCTTGTTGCCTCGTCTAAGAGGAGAATTCTCGGGTCCTTTAAGATTACCCTCGCTATTGCCACCCTCTGTTTCTGCCCACCTGATAGCTGGATACCACGGTCCCCAACGTGCGTATTGTAGCCATCGGGCATTCTGCTGATGAATTCATGAGCATTTGCTGCTTTAGCAGCCGCAATGATCTCAATCTCAGACACGAACTCATTGCCGTACCTAATGTTCTCATGTATAGTCATGGCGAATAGTGCCGGTTCCTGCTGAACCAGACCGATTCTCATCCTCAGCAACCTAAGGTTCAGGTTCTTGATGTTAAGGCCATCGATTAGGACAGATCCGGAGTCGGGGTCGTAGAATCTCATTACAAGGGAGACAACAGTACTCTTCCCTGTCCCGCTCAGCCCTACCACCGCAAGGCTCGTCCCTGCCGGGACTTTCAAGTTCAAGTCCTCGAAGATGGTTATATCAGGCCTCACTGGGTACCTGAAGGCCACTTTCCTAAACTCAACATGTCCCTTGATATCGTCCACCATTTTCGACATCCGAGCATTGGGATCTATTGCAGTTTTTCTCTTGAGTATCCGGAATACTGAACCTAGAGCTTGAGTTCCCTTCACAATGTCAGGTGTGAGGGCCAGAGTTTCAGCAATGGCAAGGGAAGTAACCACAAGAACCATGAAGGACTTGATGTTGTCGCCAAAATCTGCAACTTTGTGCTCGATTAAGACTGAAGCGTACCAGAGCCCGAGCGCAAAGGAACAGAAAGCAAAGAACTGCGCAAGACCATAGCCAAAGCCAGATATGTGCCCTCTTATAAGGACTTGTTTGTTGGGTCTTGCCAGCTCAGAAGTGAATTGGGCTGAGATGCAGTCCTCAGCACCGAAAGCGGCCACAGTACGAATATTAGTGATGGCTTCCCGGGCCACAGAAGTGGCTCGAGCATAGGCGCATGTGTAGTCTCCTCCAAATCCCTTGAGAAAGAGTTGCTGCAGAACGAAAGACAAAAAATGAGAACAAAACTCAAGTACGTGAAGGAAACAAGCGGGTGTCACCATCTTCATGGCGGCTTCCGCCTTCAGAAGACAGTGTTTGATGTCTTGTTTCTCTAACAAGTTCGATTTTCAGGACCTACTTCGGCTATCGAAGACCCTACTAGAAGAGGAAATGAAGCAATCACGACAGCAGCTACTCGCCAACTCAACTTGAAGGCAAGGAAGAAGGCTGTAGCAGTGAGGGCTGTGTTCTGGACGATTGTTGATAGTCGGTCTGCTAGAGCGCTCCTAACCAAGGTCGCATCAGCTGCCAATACCGAAGATAAGGATCCAGTGCTATTGTCATCCAAATCAAACCACCCAATCTCATTAGTGAGGATTGCTGCAATTTTAAAGCAGATAGCAAAATCTCAATAAACCAAACTTAACTGGAAATATTGGAATTACATTCTGGAATTCTTTCGGGCATTGACTGAAAGTACCTGAGAACATTAGGAGTCGAACCCTTGTCGTAAGCCGCTCACCCATCCACGTGTAGAAAAAGTGCTGCAATGTGTACATTGGGATCGTGATGGCGCCTGCCCCGACAAATAGGAAAGCTATCCGATCAACCTAGGGCCTAATCTTGTGCTCATCAAATGAGTAAAACACAGACAGGATGTGAGTGATCCCGAGCGCGAATAGTGGCGCTTCCATCCCCGCCAAAACTGCCCCCACCGATCCGAGCATTGCGAATGGCCATTCTGGCACACCTAATTTTATCAGCTCCCATATGGATGGCGGATCACTTTTCTCATCAGCGGGGCCAATCTCTCCTTTCGTACTCGGAAGCTTAGTTTCACGAGAATGGTTGTCGAATATGTTGGAAGTTTCTAGGGACCTCGAGCTCGCTGAAGTTCCGACTGTCAAGCTCGAGCAGGAGGGGTCTCCATACTCGTCTTCTTTCTTTATCTGCAGGCTTATGAGTGTAGCATACTCACCTCCTCTTGATAGCAACTCACAGTGATTCCCACACTCGATGACCTGTCCATTCTTTAAAACAATGATGGTGTCCACGTCCCGAATTGTCGTGAGCCGATGCGCAACAACAATCGTGGTTCTGTTCATCATGATTCGGTCAAGTGCTTGCTGGACATTGAGTTCCGATTCCGCATCGAGAGCACTTGTGGCTTCATCCAATAGCAATATCTTCGGGTTCCTGACAACTGCTCTTGCAATAGCAATTCTCTGCTTTTGTCCTCCTGAAAGCTGAGTTCCTGCCTCCCCCACCTGAACGTCATGATCATTAAAAATCAAAGATCAGTTGCCGATATGCAGGCAAATGCAGATCATTCGACTCTGTCACAATATATATGAAGATCACGAATTTGCAGAAGAAATGAACCTGGGTCTGATAACCTTCGGGTAATTTCTCAATAAATGAATGAGCATTAGATGCTTTTGCTGCCTCTACAATTTGGTCCATGTTAGCATTGGGTTTCCCGAGCAGGATGTTCTCTGCTATAGTCCTGGCAAAGAGTGCCGGTTCTTGACTAACCAATCCCATCTGTTCTCTCAACCACTTCAACTGAAGTTCCTTAATATCGTGGTTATCAAGCAGTATTTTGCCTACGCAGAATCAAATCCAATCTTATATCAATCAGTTTTTAATTTGGGGAGCAGACTACTTGTTAGATAAGATAGTCTATCAGACACCTGAAGTGGGATCATAGAAACGTTGCATCATCGAAATTATGGTGCTCTTTCCCGAACCACTTGCGCCCACAACTGCAACTGTCGTCCCGGCATTGATCGTGAAGCTCAGGTTCTCAAAGATTGTTTCTGGGCGGGAAGGGTAAGAGAAGCTGACCTCTTTGAATTCTATCTGTCCCAATACTTGAGGCAAAACAGTCCCATCGTCGGGCCTTTTTGAGGTGCTTTTCTTGTCCGACTCAATCATCCTGAAAATGTTTGCAGCAGCAGCCCGACCTTTTGCAATGGCAGTAAGGTTAGGGGCTGCTTGGCCCAGAGCACTGCAGATAATTCGAGAAAATATTTATCGAGAATTTTTTCTATTAGTCAAACATTAGCATCAGTTACAAGGGGAAAAAAAGGGGTGAAAGATTTTGCGTTCTCATCTCTGCACATATACTTACAAACCACTGAAGAGGACATTTATGATTGTTGTGAATGCCTTCCCTCCACTGGTGGCGTGATGCCTCACAAGGACGCCTGCATACCAGAGGAGCAACGCCCAGGAACAGAACAAGACAGCGTAAGCGAAGCCGACCCCGACTCCTTTCGCAATCCCACTTTTTTTGCCAAGCTTCAGTGCATTGTTCAGAGACCTTGAGTATGCCTCGACTGCTCTATCCTCTCCTACGAACGAGTAAACTGTTCGTACTTGCGAGATCATCTGATCAATAAGCATATGGAAGGATGACAAAAAAGATAGAACAAATTCTGAAATATCAGCAGATTCCACCGGAACCCAAGCAACGTTCAACTAAAGAAACTACTTATATAATACGATCATTCGGAATGAACATGAAGATTAGAATGGATCACCTCTTCAGCAACCTTCCCAGCTTCCGCGTAAGCTTTCTCACCTTTTTCTGATAAGGTGGACATGACAATGGTGTAACCTCCTCCTGCAACTGCAATCAGTGGGACAATAGCCAAAGTCAGAAGTGTAAGCTGCCACACAGACAAGAAGCCGACGACGAACCCCACTGTGAACTGCGCAAGATAACGAATAGTGTGTCCCGTCTGCACGAACCGAAATGATTGATCATACCAAATGGCCGAAGATTGGATCGTGAAAATAAACAGGCCAAATTGTCTTCTTCTATTGAGATGCGCCGATAGAACAAAGAATCATGAGGAGCAGAAATACTTAGCCTCGACATCAAAAGCTACATCTTGTAGCGTTTGTACACATCGGGCTTTGATTGTCACAGCAGATATTACCTTATCGCCTATAGCATCCTGAACGAGAATCGCATCACTTGAGATGTGGTAGAGAATATTTGTGTCCTTTGCTTCAGTGTCGAAAAAGTCGATATCCTTATTCAACACAGCCTCGAGATACAAGAGCCTTAAACGGGCAGTTTGCCTCTCCCCAGTTTGCATCCAGAACGCAACACCTACAAAGCTTATAATGAGCAGGAACGTCTGAAAGTTCCAAGTCGACACCTGGAGCGATGAATGTACACGAAGTGTTTTGCCATCTTAACCTACCTATCCACCCCGAGACGAAGATTATGAGACCGAGATATACCAGGTTGAGTGCGTTCTGCAAATTCGGAGTAAACAGTCAGTTGATACAGAATAAACTCTGGATCACGTGAAAATAACAATCACATGACCGAGACTGATCGTCTCAGTCACGAGCATGAGTTCATTTGTGTCCAGCTATGCATTCGTAGCCCATGGATTCTGAGCAATCTGCACTAGACTCTGCCCCCCACATTGATTAACCAGATCAAGAACAACCTGAGAAACCCGAGATGACATTTTGTGAGGATCAAAGGCGAGTTGGCCCAGGGAATCGATCATTCGGCCAAACAGGACAAAGAATGCCGGAAGGGCCGATCCGTGGATGCACGCCCCAGCGCCCCCAAGGAGCATCAGCAGGTAGTCGGTCTTATCTACTGCTGAAAAGAGGCCGAGGAACGGGACAGTACCACCACCACTTTCAGCCGTCTTGGGCGGCATGTCCCATTCCTTCCGATCAGCTGCCACTTCCGATGGTGCGAGCTCCGTTTCCGCCATGGTTGATTGCTGAGAGTGCGTGTGCAGTGTGTATAGATGAAGGGGAACACAGATAACGGGCATCGGGGGAAGTGTTGATATAGGAATCAATTTCCCGCCAATAAATGTGTTGAATGAGCCTTTATAACCAGCCAACCAACTGCTGATGACTTTTTCCTAACTGAAAAATACTAGGTCTCACTTATAAACAACTCCTAGACATGGACCAGCACCTCCAATTCAATTCTTGTCGGGGCAAGTTGGTCCTCACCTTCGATTTCATGCAGCCGATTTCCTTGCCCCCCTACCGGAGGTTGAAATGCGATCCATAAGACATTAAAATCTGCTCGTGTGAAACCCGACTGAACCTGACCCAAGTTGAAAGCATTAATTCAAAAGTATCTGTACAATGTATTGAGATTGGTTGCCACTCAAATATGCAGTGAGAATTTACTCATCACTGACTGACATGTTCGTACATATGTACGTGATTCAATCCTACATCATAATTTTGATTTATCAGTTTAATTCCTTATGATATTTTTGAAATATTTCTATGTACTTCACGTTTCAAAGATAGAATTGATATACTGCACGTATATTATATATATAGAATTTTAATAGGGTCCCCAGTTTCTCGAATGTTACGGATTCATCTGGAAGCAGAGCAGATGAGATTGAGTCGCCTTCCGAGCCTAACGTGGCTAGCCTATGGATATCACAATCTGAGCAATCCACAACACGTCGAATTTGGTAACTCAAAGACCCGACCGTTCAACTTTTCGAGCACGGATCTGACCAAGGCAGAATCATAAATTTTGTTTGGATTATCATAGTACCTTTTAGATATTTTTGGACAGATTTTAGGATATTTTTAAAATCACCAGTGTAAACCCTCGTGTCTTGCACAAACTGAGATGTCAACACATGGCAGTGCAACATACGTAACTTTCTTAGTCGACTCAAGAACATATATATATATATATATATATATAAACAACTAATTAGGAAATACATGATATGAAATAAAATTAACATTCTTAGATATCCTCAATACCAATTTTACCAAATGCTGGAGGATTTGAAAGCGAAAACTCAATTTTCAATGTTCAGAAAGAACATCGCGACCCTGCGATATAAATTGTGGCATCATTATCCCGCCTGCACCTCCCGGGGTTAGATCACCTGCATTTAAAAGCAAGGGATGTACGTGGAATTTGATCGAGACAAGATGGCGTTTCGTGCTGCGACTGTGCTCAGCGGGCCGCAGGCGATCTCACAAGAATCCAATGGGACAGAACTCTGACGTTCAAGGAATGATTGACAGCCGCGCCGCACCGCTCCCCACAGGAGGCCCCTACTCGGCAGGGCGGGCACCACCTCCTCCCTCACCAGCTTCCACCTGCCTACATTGATTACACGGTCTCTTCCATTCTCCGTCTGATATAATTTACGGGTCCCGTCCGGTAGGATGATATCCGCTCTGGATTCGATATCTTTTAGGTTTTTAAAATTTCGATATGCATCCATTCGTTTGGACTGCGTCGTGCCGAGGGAGACTCTTCGGATCATACACTGGATAGTCAGCAGTACTGCAAGTCTCTGGATACTCTGAGGAGACTCCTTGTGCCAGGCGTTAGTCGTTATGGTAATGCCAGCAGAGCTGCTGGAGTTCCAGTAGGCGTGACCCCGTGTGCGAGGTTAAATTATATATCGAAAAAACCCTATTACTTCCTTCACTATCAAAAGTTTTCATGAGTCATCATCCAATTCTTACATATATATATATATATATAATGAATGCGGTCATCTGAACTTTCAACGAGAATATCAACTGATGCAATTTTGGTCACAGGGAAGGTTCGTTCGGTGGGGGGGTGGAGTGAGCCTGGTTTCCTGAGGGATTAAGCTGTCCGATCGAGCCTTTGATATTGCGGATAGACCTACCAAACAAGCCTCACCTGGGTGGTATTTGTTTGGAATGATTCTCTGACAGCTAAACCAGCAGATTGAATGGATACGAAATTTAATGAAGGAGTGAAATGTGCAACTTTTGGAGCATTCATAAATTGTACTCTTTTTTTCTCTATGATGCAGGACATTTATAATGATCGTACTGGAGATAAATGTGTTAGGCCAACTAAGAGCGGCTGAGCTCGACTTAATGGCTGTCAGCCGACGTGTGGTGGATCGGTCAGGAGCGATTGGGAGGACCCGTTGAGGAAGAGCAGAGTGGAGCCAGCCGACTAGGCACTATCAAGTGGTCTGGCTGGTTATAAGTGAAGTGCAATCTGCTGATCAGGCGGGATTAGTTTATCCGACTAGATGAGAGCAGTTTTGCCATCAATAATTAATTGTGATTCACTAATTAAACTGCTATGATAACAACCAATCCAAACCACATACGCATCTCCCAACGACCATTGAAGAGCGTGTAAATAAATGATCCACTAATTATATCACGTTGACATAAGTAGGGAGAAGCACGGTTCCATGGTCGATCACATGTGACGGAGGCATGAGTCTGACACTCGGTAGTCCGCACACCACCCGTCAAGTCCCACGTCGGTAGGAACCGATAGAGCACGCCTTGGACCAATCAAGACGACACAATAATGCAATTGAGATTACAAAATTAGCTCTAAAGATTTTTTTTTTTCATCTCATTGGGTTGAGGGATTGTTACGGGTCAAATAAAAAATTATAAGTTCGTTGAACCATAACCGGCCCAGAAAATTATCCAACTGAACCGGCCCAAAACTGTTGCAAGATTGGACAGACGGTCAAAATCATGTAAATTAAATATCAGATTTTGTCAAATCAATTTAAAATTAAAAAAATTAAAAAGATATTTATTTGAAACATTTTTTTAAAAATAAAAAAAGATACATGGTTCATGAACCGACGTGCTTATAAACGAGTCCAGTGCGGTTCATGTATGACTAAACTATGACTTATAACTAGATTGATTTGTTAAGCAAATAGATCAATTGTAATAGGACCAAATGATTATAAGCCCGAAACTAGCCTGGACAGTCCGTTTCAACAGCACCAAATACCAAAATATACACAAAATTTACGAACTTGCACAAATTACAGGCGATCAGCCTCTATGAATTTCCTCGAGGAGGAAGAGCTTAGGGCTTTTGCTTCTGACAAGGGAAGAGATCTGAATCCTGATGCTACTACGTCTTCCAGGCTTCAGTGGCCCATGAGTCCATTCTGCCTTCACTGGCCAATCTGTTGAGGATATCGAGCCAAACTGATGGAAGAAGCCCAATGAATACAGACATTAAATGAGTGACCCATATTAGTTCAAATCCTATCTAAATTTATTTGGTCTAGTTAGAGGGTCATGGTTCATGAAATCATAAATTTGTTATAAATCGGGCATTAGCAAATATTTTTATGGTTTGGACCGGTTTAAACCGTGAATTATGATTATTTCTTTTTTAAAAAAATTATTTAAAATAAATGTTTTTAATTTTTAATTTTTTAAAATTTAAATTAATAAATAATTAACCGTTGATTATAGAGTTTTGGTGATCCGGGTCGGTTTTACAACAATTTTAACATGCTCAATGAGAAAATGTTTAATATCTCTAGTGACAGATATGACAAAAGATATAATATTATCTTAATTATTAAATTAAATATAATAAAACTATTTTCAATCTCATTTTTATTAGATTTAAAAAATAATAATAATTCGACAAATGGGGGCTATGTCGGCATGGGACCCCAATAACCTGACCAATGGGAGGAAGCTGCAGCAGGGCATTAGGACAAAGGAGCCAAAATATCCCAAATAAAAAAATCATGTGAAATAATTTCCACATTTTTTAAAATAGAAATATCTCTCTCTCTTTTTTTTATCTGTAAAATATAATAATTACTAAAAATAAAACAAAAATAAGTACATGCTGGCTTATTTCTGCAGCGCGTAGTTGACGGGCTTTGTCCAGATCAAAAGTAGAGTCAAAGTCCTAGTCCAGACAACAAAGAAAGGGAAGTTTAATTTTGGTCCCACCCCCCTGAAGTTCGCTTTCTATTTCAGTTTGCTCCTCAGAGTTGATATTACCATCATTATTGACCCCTTTTTTTCGGGCCAAACCATGGTTGACCTACTCTTTGGTTCAAAAATTTATACCAACATTGAAACTTTATACTCTTAGGATGAAAAATTACCAATACACGCATCGTGGGCGTGGTAGAGTGGTTCGACACTCATTATCCCATTGGGAGGACTCGAATTAGAGTCTCACCTACTGCGAGGAGCTCTTAATCCCTTAAATGAGCCGAACCGGGGTGATCCGAATTAGTCAACTGAACAAAATCCAACTGGATACCGATGGTTTATATAAAAAAATAATACCAACACACAAGACCATGCTACAATTAGGGGTATGAGAAATGTGAAGTTCAAGTCACTCGAAAAATCGTTATGAATAAATACATGGAGACTGATGCACGGCTTCAAGACCCCGTAGCAGGTGAGTACAGCCGAAATGGGTAGAGGTGAAAATAGGAAAAAGAGTAGGGGTCCAAATGGCATAAAGTAAAAATGAGGGGCAAAATTAAAATGTCCAATATACTTTTCCGTTGCCGACAAGTCACACCTCCTGCAAGTGCATGTGGAGGAGACGTTGCCGACACTTGGACACACGTCTCACGCTCGGGGAAGGGGCATCATTTCTGTGCTTTATGTCGATTTTTTTGTTTTTTTGTTTTCCATCGGTTTCCGTTTCCCGGTTTTCCATTTTTCATTGGCTTCAGTGCGTCGTTCGCTGCTCAACGTAAAAAGACCAGCCGGGAGTAAATGCTTCTTTTATTTCAGTTTCAGAAGCCTTTCTGATGAGACCAGCCTTCAGCCTCTTCACACGGGTTTTCGGTTTCTATTTTTTGTTCTCTCTCTCTTTTTTCCTCACTTCTTTCACCTTCCACCAATGGCATTCGATATGTAGTTTGTAATGGTTTCTGATTCCTTTCCATTTCCGGGTTCTGCTGCTTACTGGGAAGTCTAAAAGGGTCGATTCCTTTCTTGTTTCCTCCTGTTTCTCTGGTATTTGTTGGGATTTCCGGGTGTGAAATCTTCTGTCATTCTCGGGATGGGTTTTGTGAGTACAATTCTGGGTTTCTGTGGGTTTGGGGTGGGAACTTCGATTGGGCTTGTGATCGGTTACTACATGTTCATATATTTCCAGCCTACTGATGTCAAGGTCAGTTTCATTCCCCTATGAACTTCTTTTCCTTCTCCTTGTTTTTAGCAATTCCAGTTCCTTAATTTGCTTTCCTTTGTCTTGTTTGTGATATCTTTTCCCATCCCGCTGAAGTGTTTAACATTTATGCTTTTTTTTTTCTTGCAACTTTAAGACGTTTCAGTTTTCTTCAGCTTTTGGCTGCCTATGAGTGGTTTCTAGGGGAAAAAGGAATGTTATACCATTAATTGATGACTGATCAGTAACTACTCGGATCTTATCCTTTGATGAACAAACATATTTTCTAGATTTTGTTTGGCTTTCTCTGAATGGCTCAATAACATTCTTAATATCTTCAACTCCATTAGGATCCAGAAGTACGCCCTCTAGTCGAGCAAGATTCAAAGTCCCTGCAGCGTTTGATGCCTGAAATACCTCTCTGGGTTAAAAATCCAGATTATGATCGAGTAAGTTCATCACAGTATTCATTCTGTGGTTGCTTTTCTAGCTGTCATTTATTGTGGTTGTTACTATGAATTTAGCTACAACTGTTGTTCTGTCCATTGACAATGTTGTAGGTTAATTAAGATTTAAACCAACATTCTAATGTCTTGCTCTTTCATTTTCAAGGTTGATTGGCTTAATAAGTTTCTTGGAACCATGTGGCCTTACCTTGACGTGGTATGGGATGTTTACGGATTTTAGTTCCTTTAATCTTCCCCCTCTTCGGAGACATCCGATAAAATTGGAATGGGATCTTCTACCTCTTACTTTTTGCAGTTGATTCCTTCTTAATTCACTTACATTGTACTGAGTTCGATTGAATATGTCATATATAGGCCATTTGCAAGACTGTGAAAACTATTGCGAAGCCCATTATTGCAGAGCAAATACCTAAATACAAGATCGACTCTGTGGAATTTGAAACGCTTAACTTGGGCACCTTGCCGCCCACTTTTCATGGTAGAGTAAATTCCTGTATACCTTGTGTTTGCTCTCCTATCTGCTTGCTGTCACTTGATTTTTTTTTTTCATTTTTAATTTGGTTGATTGTGGATTTTATTTTTGTTTGCCATCTTTAACTTTATGTTAGTGTATTTATGTCTTTTATTCATCATGCCTTCTAGGTATGAAAGTTTATCACACTGATGAGAAGGAGTTGATAATGGAGCTGTCTATGAAGTGGGCAGGGAATCCTAACATCACAGTTGTTGCCAAAGCTTTTGGACTGAAAGCCACTGTTCAGGCACTTGCTTCTAATTCCCTTTTGAAAACTCTATAATCTGCCCGACTACTATTCTTCATATCAAACTGATCCTTAACAATTCAGGAAGTTTGACACTAGCAATAAAGAAAACAATTTTTTTGTTTAATGAACTTTTCAGGTGGTTGACCTTCAAGTATTTGCTTGTCCTCGTATCACTTTGAAACCTCTCGTGCCGACATTTCCTTGTTTCGCCACAATATTTATATCTCTTATGGAGAAGGTGCACAGCAAATTATTTTGTTCATTTCGGTGAGGAATCAAAACAATGTTCTCTCATTGAGGGAAAATTTGACAAGTTATTTTTCTGCTTTGTTGCAGCCTCATGTAGATTTTGGATTAAAGTTGTTTGGGGCAGATGCAATGGCCATTCCTGGACTGTATAGGTTTGTACAGGTAAAATTCTCTCTACAAATTTAATTAGATTTGTCAACAGTAATTTGAGGTCCTGAAGTATGCTGTCGAAAGTTTCCCAGTTTTATAGCTAAACTTTATAGAGATATATGGAGGATGTATCAGTATAGGAGATATCACATATATAAATATATTATAAAATCTAACATAGCATATCAATGTCTTTAATAACCTCAATACTCTTCAACATCCTTGTGTTCTTGCTTTTTCTCGAATGTGGAAAGTAATAGAAAAACATCTAAGACCCTTCATTGCCATCTGTTGTGATTTGTAGGACTGGTCATTGTGTCTCATACCGCATGTTTTGGTAGTTTGTTCATTCCTTCAAATGAGGTGTATGAGAGCTGAGCAATTAGGAATGATGTTTAAGATTCATAAGGAAATAACATTTTTGCACACTTTTCTAGCTTGTTTTATGGCATTTGGTATTTCTTCAGTATCTTACTTTTTAGCTATTATTCCAGGAACTTATCAAAGATCAAGTTGCAAACATGTATCTGTGGCCCAAGTACCTGGAAGTGCCCATCATGGATCCTTCTAAGTAAGTGTTTCTCTTCTCACTTCCTTCCAGTTTGTCGAGTTGAAGCTTTTCTTTGGATTTTGATCAATTTGATAAATATGCAGAGCTGCCAAGAAACCTGTTGGAATTCTCATTGTAAAGGTCTTGAGAGCAATGAAGCTCAAGAGGAAAGACTTTTTGGGGAAATCAGACCCTTACGTTAAGCTAAAGCTTACTGAAGACAAATTATCTGTGAAGAAAACTACTGTCAAGCACAGTAACCTGAACCCTGAGTGGAACGAGGAGTTCAATTTGGTTGTCAAAGACCCTGAATCTCAGGCTTTAGAGCTTATTGTCTACGACTGGGAGCAGGTACCTTCTCTTGGTTGTTGGCTGACATTACTTAAAAGGGATTTAACTATTCTTTTTGCCCAATACTGACTACTTATTATCTTTGGATGTGCATTTTTTTTTTTGCCTTGCACAAAACTCATGTTATCATTCCCTTTGGCCATTTGTCCTCACTTCATATGATAGCAATGGAGACATTTGCCTTTACGAGGAAATTGTCCATCCTTGCATTGCATTTTTCCCATTTTCCTTTCATATCTTATCCCTTGCAAAAACTTTTTTCTTCTTGACGTCTTGTTATATACACAAAATAACAATGTTTTCAGTATAGGAGTTTAGAGAGGTGTTTGAACGTCTTCCCATGCAAGAAATAGAAAAACTGAGACTGTTCAAAACCAAGATTGAAGATGTGCAGACTATATGATCTGAACTAGCTTTCCCCCTCAATCCCAGGTCGGTAAACATGAGAAGATGGGCATAAATGTCATTCCATTGAAGGAGCTCACACCTGAAGAGCCTAAGGAAATGACTCTGAGTCTTCTCAAGAACATGGACCCAAATGATGCTCAGAATGAGAAGCAACGGGGGGAACTTGTGGTGGATCTAGTGTATAAACCTTTCAAGGAAGAAGAGATTCCTAAGGATGTTGAAGATCCAAATGCGGTAGAGAAGGCACCTGAAGGAACACCCACTGGTGGAGGCTTGCTTGTAGTTATCATACATGAAGCTCAGGATGTGGAAGGGAAGCACCACACTAACCCTCATGTTCGTTTGCTATTCAGGGGAGAGGAGAAAAGGACCAAGGTACATGAGATAGCTATCTGAGATATACTAAAGCAAGCATTTCAGCTGGAACTTCTTCCCATATTTTATCATAATCTTAGCGTGAAAGAGTAATTGCCTTTCTAGCCTAGAACATGGACTAAAATGCTGCATCTTCTCTTGCATGGCTTATGGAATAGATTCATAGGATCAATGTCGAGAAATATATTTTGCCATAACAACTTTCTTGAGAAGATATATTCAGGCTGAGGAAACGTACTCTTGTGTTTGCTCTGTGTTTTGAAACATTACGGAAGTGGTAAGCTGATCTTCTAAACTGTTTTTTTCCTGAAGAGACTATCTTATGATGCCGTCTCTCTCTCTCTCTCTCTCCATCCTGGTTCGTTGATCCTCTGTCCTGCCACCTGATTTTTACTTCCCATTCTCACGAGCAGACTGTGAAGAAGAACAGAAACCCAAGATGGGAAGAGGATTTCCAGTTTATGCTGGAGGAACCGCCAACTAATGACCGAATTCACTTGGAAGTCATCAGCACCTCATCAAGGCTCGGTCTTCTGCACCCTAAGGTATGGAGTTCCATATCCAGATTACGATCTAAACAATAAAATACGGATAATTTTGAAAAACCATCAGATGGCCTTTGCTTCAGAACAGCTGTTTCACTTGAATGTGCTCTGCCTTCTATCGAGTGGAGGTAGATATCTCTCATCAGTTATCAGTTATATTTTTAAATAATAAAAAAAACTTGCGAATCGTGGTAGTGGTAGATCCATCTAGTTTTCCGAGTCCTCCCCGTGGATCCTGTAGCTTGTCAGCGTGCTGTCAACAGTCGCATGATACGTTGGGGGAGGATTTTCTGATCAATTCCACACCGTCTGACACTGCCAGGAAACTCTGGGTTACGTGGATGTATATCTGTCCGATGTCGTGAGCAACAAGAGGATCAACAGCAAGTACAACCTGATCGACTCCAACAATGGGCAGGTTCAGGTCGAGCTTCAGTGGAGAACCTCGTCTTAGTCTCATTGAAGCTCTTCAAGTTGCGTTGCTGCTGTCGCATAAAAAATGAAAAACATTGGAGTAGCTCCAGTTTCAAGATTCTGTTGTAAATCTTGTTCTTTGTGAAGGAGTTTTCAGTATATGCCGTTCAGCCGTTGACAGGCGGTTTGGATCACTGTGCTTGGTCTGCTAGTGGAGTATTTGGCTTCATTTCTGCCATTTACGGTAAGTCAAAACTTGTGGCAGCCATCCACCTATGCCTCAACTGTGCCAGGTTAGGCTGGTCCACTGCTCGGGAACCTACGTAGTACATCCACCGAGTCCAGCCAGGCAGGTTAACGGTCCATTTATGTCATCCAGGGCGAGGATCGTGAACAGCTATCTGAAATTATTAATCGGTCAGACATACACCTTACCAAGCGACTGACGTCCGCACAGTAGAATGCTAACCATCCGAGTGTTGCCTTCTACCACGAAAACAGGAACCTTACCAACTCCAAATCATGCCTTGTCAGCACCAGACTGAGACATAAAGCTTCCACCATAGCTAAAACGTGGATGACGAAATTTCGCTTGCCTTCTACGGTCGTCGTTCTATTCTTACGGCTTTACCAGACAGATGAGAGACAGTGCTGGACAATTTGTGCTACTCAGCGGCAAGCTCCCTTAGTCGAGGCTTCAAGTAAGTAGCTCACTAATGAATCAAAAACCATAGCAATATGTCAGAGTCCAAGAAAATGTGGAACTGGAGCAAAATGAAGCTTCGGCACTCTCATGCTACGTAAACATGACTCCTAAGTAAATGGAGAGCAAAACAAGATCATCAAAAGCACGGACAAAATGAATCTTCTGGTCAGATATAGGCAAAGATCATAAATGGAGATGCCCTTCATATCCATATTAACTGAGAAGCAGAGTCAACGAACTGTATAATAGATTAGGGACATGTCTTAGTTTTTGTTTAGTTGAGTAATCAAAACGATGGACACTCAGAAACAGTCCTCCCGGCAAAAACTTCACCTTCATTAGACAAGCATACACACTAACCAATGGCATTTTTGCAGACAGTATACTTTGTTGGCATATATCAAAGACAAATATAATGCAAATTTGAGCTCTCACCATACATCCAAATGACTGCCAGGCCCCAGCCAATATCGTTACACAGGAAAGACAGCAAAAAAAATGCAGGCACGCTTCCATCGTAATCAAAAGCAGATCAGAGATATACGAAAGAGTTTAAGATAAAAGAAGAGCATTCCATCATCTGACCTCATACTCGTGTACTTATAAACATGATGGATGCAGCATTTTTTGGAGAATACCATTGCCTCCCGTGCCACAATCTATATCCTAGCTCAGAGTTCAACATAATTATGCATAAATATAAATGGCAGAAGCAACTTGCAGAAACATACCAAATTACAGTTTTTGGGTGATCAAATGCTTACACTAAACAACTAAAAACCATAAATGACAGTCTTTGTTCTTTGTTCTTTATCCAATCCACTGAACAATGAAAACTATCATCAAAAACACAAATACCAACTTAAGCCGACCCAGAATCATCTCCATCAGAGACCAAAGCTGAGCCCGAATTTGAAGCCACTCTTTTCTTCCTCTCCTCCTCATACTCTGGATCATCAGTGGGCAACTCAAACCTACAAACAGGGCATGAGTTCCTCGAACCCAACCATGGTACTATGCAATCGCCATGATAACCGTGTCCACACGGCAACTTAGTAGCAGTTTCACCCACACTAACCACATCTTTACAAATTGCGCAGGCCACAACGTCCTCTTTGGACTTGACCTCCATCCTAGGAAGGTCGGAGATTGCTGCCTTGGCAGCAGGCGGAGGTCCTCTCCTCCCGCCATCTGTGTCAGCCAGGTTCTGAAGCAGCGCTTGGTAGCCTGCATCATCCACATAATCAGCAGGGTTTCCTATAAACCGGTCCATTTCTGGAACCTCAAATCGTAGCTGGATCGAGTTGTCATCTAGTCCCATCAGAACCTCAGCCCAATCGAGAATCCGATTTCTTCCGCTCCTTGCTCGGGTGGCAATATCCTGGAGTCGCAGATGGAGCACATCCCGCCGCCTCTGCCGGAGTTCATCCTCATCATAATCCTCCCTATTCTCCCCGTTTTCGTCATCAGATCGACCTCCGCCTTCACCGACGTCTCCACCCTCCCCGTCCGCATCCTGTTCGTTCTCGTTGGCGTCATCTTCGTCGTTGTCGTCCTCCTCATCATTGTCCCAGCCGTCTAGCTCAATGCGGAGGAAGTCATCATCAGATGCGGGATTCGACGGCTGCGGCTGGGGAGCATCTTCTTCTCGAGCAGCCTGCTCGATCAGCCTCAGGACCTGGATGAACTGCGAGCCAAGGGATGGATCATCCAGAAGATGGCGGCGAACGTCATCAGAGGATGAAGGCGGCTGCAAGAGAGACGGCGCGGCCGGGATCGACTCGATGAAGCCGAGCTTGCACTCGTGGCAAATGATGTCGGAGGGATTGTCCAGGGTTTCGATGGACACGCGCTTCTCGCAGTGATGGCACCAGTACTCCGAATCAGATCCACCGGCTCCGGGTGACGGCTGCTGAGGTGGTATCTGTGAAGGAGATTCCGCCATTGATGCCGGTCACCTGACGTATTGAGTAGACGGGCAAAGGGAGGGGAGGAGCGAGGAACGAGGCGACGGGAGGAATATAGACCGCCTGAGGACTTCGTCGGCTAAGACGGCAGGTTCGCTGAGAATTAGCGGTGCGGTTGTACGCTGTGGTTTCAGCTGTTGGATCGCGTCAATGCTGGCTCAGTCAGGAAAATCTAACGGCTGTAAACGGAGGTGATGTTATATATGGGGAGTGATGGCGGTGGGCCACCGTTAGGCAGTGGACGTATCACCAATCCGAGAAAAAGGAAAAAGAAATACAGTGAAGCGAAGAATTCTAAATGTCATAATGACGTCATTATGAATTTCGTCTCTTCTTTGTCGTATACCAATCGCATCCACCTATACATGTATTCAGAAATTATTCATATTTTCTGCAACCATACTGAATAGTACAGATACTAGGCCTATGTTAGCTACCGGAGCACGGAATGGATCTTCTCATGCTGGGCCAGCCCATGAGATGAGAGAGTGGAGGATCTCAGACTACTGAACGCCATCGTTCACTTTGTGAGAGTTCGGGATAGAGTAGGGTCATAGATCATAGAAGGAAAACAGATAAGCTTCGGAATTTCCCGTATACCATCGGGGGCTCTAATTCATCACCCTGTTTTGCTTGACACAGCCGCCTCATTCGAAAATACCGTCTCGAACTTCCCGTTGCCATGGGGATCAAAGCATCACGTAAAGAAAGAAGGATATACAGCATTGCCCTCTGTGAACGATAGGATATCCTCATCACTTGGTGAATCCAAAGGTATGGATATTACTATTATGCCTTCTATAATGCCTGTCTATCAAGCCAGGGGCAATCAACTCTTCTTTCTTCTTGATACAGAAACAGGGGACAGGGGCAGAGAGAAGATACAATCTGATGCAAACAGTATAACAGGATTGTTAAATTAGGGGGGGATATCGAGAAGTTCGACTTAACCAAACACGACCCATATCCTTTGCTGCAATGCCCTTTGCAGCTGAGTGCAAGAGACCATCTGACCTGCCCGTCCAGCGGAAACAAATACATGAATATCATCAATTCGAACTTCGGAACTCGATACACAGAGGGGCGGATCGAAAAAGGACCAGGAAGAAGCAAAAGCCAACACGTCAATGTCATATATTTACAAACAAAATGAAAACTTCAGTAGCAATCCAGCTGTATTTCTTTCATTTATTTATGGTACAGACTTGAGACCACAGCAAGCAGTATTTGATATTTATCCCCATAGTATATTCAGTAAGACAAACATGAAGAAGATGTAGAAACAGCACAAGCAGCGTGGCGAGTACCTCGATATCTTCCGGCGATGCTGAACCTTAAACTTGACGAAAGCAGCGGACCACCCACTTCGGCAGAGACTGTGTATCTAACCGACATAAAATCCAACCAATAAAACCCAACCATCAACAGAAACATACCCGAGAAAGAAAGCTCTGTGATTTTCACGGCATACACTTCACATGGACATCCCCTGATCTTACCGTAATTACAGTGACACCTCCGTAACTCTGAAAAATGACAATGGCTGTACCATCCTTCCCGAGCTAGTGGGAGTGAGGTTGCCGAGATAGATCGAACTGAAGAATGTAACGGTACGGCTGAATCTCACTCACAATTCTATCACAGAATTATATATTTAGGAGACGCAAAGACTGTTGAGTAATCGAAGAACAACCCCAATCGGAAATTCAGCACTTGACACGATTCCCACTTCCAGCAGGTCAGCTGTATATCCCTCAGAATCGAAGAGCTGAACAGTAAATTCGACAAAATGCAGAGGGTAGACCTGTAAAGTACCGAATTTTCTATAACTTCTTCCTTCTAATGTCGCAAGCCGCCGTGATTCTGCTGCTGTTGCTGCTGCGGAGGGAGTCGGAACCGGACCTGGGAGGCGGGGGACTTGACCGCGACGCCGTGCCAGCAGATTCCGCCCTTGCACATCTCGTGGACGTGGTCCCTCAGGACGGCGTGCTTGGCCTTGTGGGAGACGTCCCACGTCAGAGTCCCGATGAGGATCAGCGCCACGATGGCCGTTGCCGCCATCAGAACGAAAGCCCCGCCGAAGCTTCTCCCGGAGGCGCACCCGTACCCCTTCACTACCGCGATCGCCGCCACGTAGATCGTCGTCAGGTTCCTAACAACCGCATCGGACACGGCCATCGGCGCGCCGTCCCGGAGACGTCAGTCGGAGGCCACGGTGCCGTGGAAATTTGGGTCGGGAGCACGTAGGACAGGAGGCAGTCAGAAATCTCGGCGGGGGAGCTTATCTTCGCTCTCCGTCGGAGAAAGTTTCTGGAAGCGGAAGGGATGGTAATCGATTGCTGTCACCATGGAGAGGGTTCTCGGAAAATGAACCCGGTGCATGTAAGCCGGGGCCCACAGAACCTACTTCCTTGAATGTGGGTCTAGAGTGAGCCGGGCGTACTTACGATTCAACCGCCCACTGACTGTTGACAGTCCAAGAACATGCAGCCACCTGTCAGGATATGCATCACCGCGCCACGCCCTTGAAGACGTGGCGTCATCGCGTTCTCATTGCAGCTGCGGTTTCATTCGTTTTTTTTCTATTACATAATTAGAGTTTCTTTTTTTAAAAAAAAAATTGGCATATCAACATAGATTTATTCATATACATGCGTTGACGTTTTCTAGTTGGAGCGGAAGAGTGATCAAAGAAAACCCAATTGACCAAGTGGTATTAAAATTCAGTAACATACCAACCATCCCTTCTCTTCTGCCCAACAAACTACCTCTTTTGTATTATCGGGGATGACAATATCATGGACCGGATCTCGCAAAGGTTCGATTTCGTTGCTCTGCGTGCTAGCAGGGTTGGATCTTGATTGCTGCCAGACGTTTATGAGGATTCACCATTGCCGGGCAATAGCAATTGCACCCGTCGAAGGAATTATAAGTACTATCGAAATCAGATCAAGTGGCTACCTCCTCAATTCTCCTAGTCTGGAAAAAATGGGCCATTTTTTTTTCTCATATCTGAATGGCATATGAAGGGTCTACGAGAGTTCATTCCATATACTGGTGGCGGTACGTAGTCTGGTATACAATACAATAATAGGCCTTCATCAATCTGCTTACGTGCTTCCCCTCTAAG
This sequence comes from Sonneratia caseolaris, assembly GCA_900006705.1. NCBI lineage: Eukaryota > Viridiplantae > Streptophyta > Magnoliopsida > Myrtales > Lythraceae > Sonneratia > Sonneratia caseolaris. The sequence goes on from CXYZ01011404.1 coordinate 991,564, forward strand.
CAGCTTAATGCGTAGCGCACCGACGTTCGCAGCAATTCAGAGAGTCCCTTTCCTCGCACATTTCACTAGTGACTGATTCTGTCTGTCTACGACAGACACCCTACGCAGCAGACCTTAAAATGCTTGAAAAGTCGCAATTATACGTGGAAGCCGACTCGATTTAGGCCTCCATCAGCGTGCCAGGAAGTTGGAGTTTCAAGATGAGATTTGGGATCGCTATCATTAGCCGCAACCCACCACCACATGTACGCATCAAATGTATGGACAAAAGAGATGCTTGGTCAAGGCCAATGGCCCAAGCTAAGTGTTCAACTCCTCGTTGGATTTCCCGAGCTGCCCCGCAGTTATCCAGACTGCAGAGTCTTTCTTCCTGAACTTGGCCTAGTTACGGAATGGGCCTCTCTTCCTGGAGTTGACCTAGTTCCAGATATCAAACACTCGCAGAAAATGGTTTAAGTAGCAGGCTGAGTATTATCGAAGAAATGTGCTTTTGATCAGTATGCAGACTGGGATCGGGATTGCTCCAAGTTGTTAGACTTTACCGTCCATTTTCCTTAACATTAACCCAATATTTACAACGTAAGTCTCGATCGATATCCTTATATTGAGAGTTCGATCCAGTACGTTTCAAAACGTGTGCAATATGAAAACTCGGGAGACCAAAATCAATAATAGACGGATTCTTCCAGCACAGGCAATATCAATCGGAAGCAAATGATGCTGTTACATTTTCGCCATTCTGTTCTTGGCAAAGAAAGACCAGCCAAACTCTGCTGAGAGTCTTCTACGTAGTACATTGGTTTTCTCATCATACCCAAACTGTAGATCACTTATAAAATCTGATCGGAGGCTGCTTCCATTTCTCCATACTGGACAAGACACACCCATTTACAGCTCACTCGGCCAATTTCTTGAGGTCGTTTACACGAGCGAATCATTCCTGCCAGCCTCAGCAAAAGAAGGAATGCCTAGTGGTCTACCTGTGGGGGATGGTACACAGGCAGCTGACACAGCAGAATCTTCCTGAGAATTGTTAAGAGAAAAGGAGCAGACAACTCACAAAAGAAGTTTAAAAATACTAGACAGCGAAAAAGAGAACTCCGAAAGATCATCAGCGGATTGCTGTAATTAAGGGACAAAAGCAAAAAAGATAAGGTCCCCTGCAGATTATATATTCGTAGATTCTCCTGCAATGGCATGTAGTTGATGAGAAAGAAGCGTCAGTATGACAATATCCTTTTCCAGTTTCATTCTCCTGGAATTCAACCAGGGAGACCCTCAATTATGGAGCCACTGCTCGCAAACAAGTTCGTCAATGATAGGGTGACAGGCTGGGTGACGAGATCGGATTAAGAGACATGATGAAGAATCTCTAGCACGGATATGCCAGCATCTCGCATATGATGAGCCTGTAATATCACTCACTCCAGAATTCGCGGCATACGACTGTTGAAATCCGATGTACCAGCACTGCACATGAGTCAAACCTACAGTGGAGTGACATTGGTTATCGAAAATGTTAGTTCTACGAGGATTACCATGCGCGCATTCGCCTTGTAACTACCAACCTTGCAATTCCAGCAAAGTGGGGTTCCGCTCTTCTTTATCAGCGGCCGCGAAACCCAAATTCAGCAGATCCTTGTCATCAAAATAAAAAGCAGACACAAACACCTTATCTGATCATGTAGCTTTATCAGCCCAACAGTGATATTCCATCTCTCTCTCTCTCTCCCTCTCATGGAGGAAAAAAAATGCCATCTTTTTCAAATTCGTTACGTACAGGTCGGTCGAGAAAAGTAAAGTACGACAGGGAAAAATTAAACTACAACTAGTATGTGAAAGTGAGCAAATTGTATAGAGAGAGAGCTGGATCCGCACGCCTGTCTCATCCTCGATCTTGAACCAAGAGATCAAGAGTCGATTCTCCTCGGTAAACTCCACGAATACCTTCTTATTCCCATCTCCCTCTAACACTCCATCAGTTCACTTTATTTTCTACGACATGCTACAACTAGTATTCGTCTCATTCCGATACAGACTCCAGCAAGATCCGCATATAATTTGGTCTTTAAAACATTCTCGGTCACACTGTCTCGTGTATGTTCTTTATAATTAAAGAAAATAGCAAAGAAATCATTTCAATACGCTTGATCCGAAAATCTATTTTACATATGATTAATATTCTGTACACATGGCTTGGAAAATGAATCGCTGGCCTCTTTACTGGGGCGGAACTCCCGCATTCCGATTCCCGGTGCACGAGGAGATTCGTGGATTGGGGGCAAGAGCTTAATCTAAGAATGTAACAAGATGATGTAGAAGATGGATAAAAGGCAGACGCGTAACAGTGTGAAATCGTGATCCTTAGAGAGCGTCTTGGGAGCAGCCCCGGTGCCGAAATTGGGCAACCATGGAAACGTCGACGGTGGTGCGTAACCCGAACTTGTCTCGGTCCCACCGGACATTGCCGTTGTCGTCCCGGAGCCGGTGGAAGATGCGTTCGGTGTTGCATGCTTTTTGCTGTATTTAAAAAAGAAAAAGAAAAAGAATGAACGAATGTTATCCGGAAAAATAATAATAATAATTTATGCCGGCTAAGTAAGATTAACGGAAAGAACATTGCACAGTAGCTTATAGTAACAGACACACACGTCGGACATAAACTAATATTGCTATATCAATATGTGTGTATATATGGATTTAGGCAATGTTAATAAAGTCACCGTTCCATGTAAGACCTAGAGGATTGTAAGTATACGTGCTATTTTGTAATAAATTTGTACAGGGAAAATTAGCCCAAAAAAACCATGAACCTTAGATTAATTTAAGGTTATATCACGAATTTTTAATTTTAAATAAAATAACTACCAACTTATATTTTGATGAATCGTCCACCACCTGTTCAATATTTCTTGCAAGACCTTGACAGACATTCTAACAGCGGTCACCTCCATCTTAAATGACAGAGATGCCCCCCTCTTCTTTCATGTAATGGCTCGTAGAGGTCGATAGAGGTCAAATTGGGCATTTGAAAATTAGGACACAGGAGAAAAGTGGTGAATTGCAGAAATCTGTACTGCAATTGAATATGTTAGTTTCACAAAAACGTTATATGAAGAATTGACAAAGAGGAGAGAATGTGATTGGAAGCCATAGATGGAGGCCTTTTACTACCACACATCTTACTCTTCCACACCAAAGCTTTGACTCACCCACGCCAACAACACTCTTAGATCGATGATCTTTTGCTTAGTTGATCAAAACAATCTTATGTCGTAAGTCTTTAGTGATAAGTTTCTCTTCCAAAAGCTCTTCAAATAAAATGAGGGGTATCTTTTTATCTTTCAACCCTAAATGGCATGGGTATTTAAGTCAATTTTTAACGGTCATTAAATCTTCAGTAAATACTTTGGATGAAATGTTAAATAGATGGTAAATAATTTAGTAAAATAAAAATTTGTGGTTATTTTATTTAAAGTTGAAAGTTGCCGTACTAAAATTTTAAATTGAGCCAAATCTCATAATTGTTTTTAAGTATCCCATTTTTATATAATATTTCATTTTTTTCCTACTTTTCGGGCTACAGGCGGAGAGGAAAAATCATGGAAGTATAAATTAAGGTCATTCGATTTACCTTGTGGACAAGCCGGAGGGGCAGAATGTGATCGTATAATCCGCGCCGGTGCACGTAAATGTGCTCGTGGCGTCATCATATGCGTAGCTATATGATTTCGGGCACGCTGCCTTGAACATCTCCGAGTACATCGACGGCTTGCAGGTGTCCGGAGATGCGTACGCGCCGCTGCAGCAGTACTCCGGGCTGCCAAATGCCTCGCAGGCGCTCTTGCAGGCCTCGCCTGAACCATCCCGGAGTTCCGTTGGGCAGGCTCGATTCAGGTCCGCCGAGCAGCCTGTCGAGAGGCATGATCCCGAACCGCCGCTCGTATCCACCACCATTGGGAGGTTGTATCCGTCCACGAGGCTCACATCGTAAAAGTCTTGGCCGCTGGTGCCAGAGCCAGACCCTACCGTGAACTCCGCAAGGGTGGCGGGGGGCTGAGCTCCGGCACCGTTGCACTCAACCTGGCCGGAACCGCAGTCTCCTGTGAGGCAGCTGCCCTGCCCAGTCGATGGATCGAACGAGCAGCCAGTCCGACCCCAAAACCGGCCGGACCAGCTCGCTGATGAGTGGAAGACCCGAGACCCACCGGGCGCAAGCTCGAACCCAGTGCTATCAAGAGGGCTGGTGCCGGCACTAGCCAGGATCCCGGGCCAGACAGTGAACTCGCACTTGTTAATTAGAGTAAATGTAGCCCCTGACGTGCCTGGCAAAAGTTAAAACCCATGATCTATGAATCAACAGTGAAGTCAGATTTAAGAAACTGGCTTTAAACAGGGATTACAAATTAAATTTACCTCTGCAGATACCGAGTACAACGAGGCAGATATATGTGACAAATGAGGAAGAAGGTAAGAGAATCGGATGCATGGTCTACACAGTCAGATTGGATGCGGTCAATGAGCTGGTACCAAAGGAATACGGGCGAGCACGAAGAAATCGGGTAAATCTGCGTACTCATTCAACAGGATATATATAGGAAGGCTTCGTTCGACACAGTAAGTGATGTTGTAGAAGAAGATGATGGAGGAGGAGGAGGAGGAGGAAAGGGGAGGGAGTCTCTTGCAGCCGATTTGTGCCTCTATTTATAAGCGATCACATGTGTATAAGATGTACACATAAATAATATCCATATCCATCTTTATTATTTAAAATGTGTTTTTCTTTCCCCAATGTTACCTTTGCATGGTGAAATTGATTGGACCGTGCAAGAGGAACTCTACTGCTACGCCTGCCTGTTTATAATAGTATATACATAAACAATCGTGATTAACAATCACCTCTCAACATTTTGCATTTGCTCTGTCAAATCAACAGCCGCGCAAAATTAAATNCTCTCAACATTTTGCATTTGCTCTGTCAAATCCCCCGCCGCGCCAAATTAACTAGACTACTAGCCAGCGCCACTGTGAGTGTGGCCAACTGCAAAGAATCTCGCTCTGTCTTGTGTATTATTGTATTTCTCCGTGGTGGGGGAGGCATGCCACATTCCTCGGGGTTTTAATTGATGGCTACCTTCATAACGAAGAAGAGAATGAGATTCCTAATAAGAAGAAGAAGAAGAAGAAGAAAAAACCAGTTAAATGAGATGATTCAGAAGCAAAATTCTCAAAGTTCGTATCCTAGATTTTATCAGCATTCAAGCGGATCAACACCAACATCCCTTTTATCTGCATAGTCTAATTTGACTATTTTTTTTCTTACCTCGTTGATGAAATCAGGTAATATTGGGCTGCTCCATTCGATGATTGGTAACTAGATAAGAACAACAACAACAACAAGAAAATCGTGTCTTCCAAAATTTACCCATCGAGATCCATTTGTTCGGGAGCATCATCAAGAGGGCATGTACCTGCAAGCCTGTAGGATACTGAAAGAGGAACAAAGGGTCATTTCGCTGATTCTGCTCCACGTCGGATGGTTTGTTCATGGTGCCATGGAATGCATCAAGCCCAGCGCAGGGCAAGTCACGTTCCCCTCGCAGAAGGGCAAGAAATTAGTCTCTGAACCGGTCACTGGGTACGTACTTCTATTAATAATGCATGGTGAAATGTGTCATAAAAATAAAGTTGTTAAATGTGCTGAAGCGCAGCACAAAGGGGGGAAGATCTACAGTGCAGGCAGGACCAGTTCTTCCTGTTTTCCCTTTCACTTAACTAAGAATGGCTCTCGAGGCCCTCGCAGATAGACTCCTGTTTATATTCACCGTATGTGTATATAAAACACCTGGAGAGGGGAAGGAAAAGGGTTAATCTTCCAATATAGATTGGGGATTCCCTTGTGGCTCTTCCTTTTGAGCTTAAATGAGCTATGATTAGCTCAAATACTGTCAATGTTGACTTACTTTGAATTCTAATGTATCAATTACCGACAGAAGGGGGCGACTTCATACGAATTCTACGTTCAACGTAGCCACCTAAACCGATATTCAAAATAATCTAAAAAAAAAAGAATTGTCAGGATGGCCTAGCGCCGGGTGATCTAAGGCGGCAGACTCAAGTTCTAGTCAAGCTCTTTATTATGAAATTTTTCGTGCCCCTTCATTCCTATATTCTTTTATCCAATTTTAAATTTATGAGTGTGTTGTATAACCGAAATAATAGATATATATATATATGTATGTATGTATGTAATTGCACCAGGAAACCATTCTCTACCTTGACATGCTAGCTTCATTGAATAATTGATAGTTATACAATTATAAAAAGGGAAAACACGTGTACGAACTTTTGCCTGGATGGAAAGCGGATCGATCAACTTCCACTTGAGAACATGATGTTTGAAACGTCTTTGACAGACAAAGGAAGTTAAAAATATATAAAGAAGATTTTCGTTGTCGCTTTTACGTGCTCATACTTTGCATTGTCTGTTCCATACATACATACATACATACATATATATATATATTAAAAAGAAAGAATTCGATACAATTGTATTATAAATATGCGATATTGTTTCACCTCACCGTGTGATGAATGCCTGTGGAGCTAGGCACGCAGCCCATGAAGTGGCAGGCCTTGCCATCGATCTGTGATCATCATTGCCGAGAGGGGGCGATCTCCTGCGGTGAGAGCCGGCCGGGTTCAAAAATTATGAAAATGGGTGCAATCCTAATCGACCCAGTGACCTCAAAAGACAACCAATGAAGAGTGCTCTGAAAGTCAACACCTATGCGTATAATAATAATAACAATCATAAGCCATGTGATAAAGAGAGGGATTTACCGAGTCCTCATCGTCGCAGGATAGTGATAGCTCTCTCTCGACATCTTGCACGGGGTGGGTGCATGTTGTCCGTCGTGTAAAGGTACCGGTCTGGGTAGAAATCGTCGTCATCGCCGTTCTTCCCTTTTTCATTTTTCCCTCTCCTCTTGCACTATGTATGCAATGCTTTTTCGTTTCTAATTATAAAGGACTAAGGATTTACGTCAGCCATGCATGAACTTGTACTCCCATCACTATTGCATATAAAAGCTGGGAGACCCTTTGCTGTCGTGGTGTCCTATGTGTATAATTATGCATTAACTTTGGTCATCATCTGTACCTTTGCCTTGATTTCCATACCCGAACATGGGACTGTTTCCCCTCCACTGTCCGCGTGGAAGGGGATAGCAAGCACGTAAAAAGTCTTTAACATCGGGGTAGCCGAGGATCATAGAATTATCATCGAGATGTGGGCTGGTCGGTCCATATGGACTCTGAAAGTAACACATTTTGCTTAATTTTTTTTTATCTGCTTAGTGGGTATGATCCGTTTTGTTTTACCATTCGCCTTAAGTCGGAAAGTCGAGGAGGCAAAGTAAAAGAAGATGTGAAACGTAAGGTTATGATAGATCCATATGCGGTTTGCCTAACTTAACTAATTACGCCGGTTCTGATGTGAAGTTTCTCATTGACGGCCGTTGGGTACTTCCACTTTTTCCCTCTAAGATTTGGTTCCACATTGACTGTAACATGAAATGACTCACCGGTGACAAATCAGATAGCCCCACAAAAGTGGAAAAAATGCAGTTGGGACGACTAAAGGTGCATCCACCCAGATATCCCTCTTTTTTTTTTCCCTTTTATGGTAGAAGAAAAATAATGGCTCAAGTCGTTGTAAAAATGTCCATTTGTGGGTGCGGCTGATTTGGATTGGTTCTAGAGCTTGGACGCTAATAGTTAAATAAGGTTTTATATTTGATTCTCATAAATTTAAAAAAAAATTTACAATTTAAAGAGTTTTTAACTCTGGTAGGCTGCCTTTGGTCAAACCATTTAAAATCTATTAGGATCCAAATATTGGATAATGTATATGAGTTTCAGTCATGGCTAGCCCGGCCGGCCCAAACAAAATGACCCCCACTAGAGCATTTGGGGCCCGACCCAATTCACATGATAGAGCAGTAGGAGACATTCCACTTCCACTCCACATCCCTTGAGCAAATTAAGGGACATATAAGAGATTGAAAGGTTTGACATTCGGTTCTTGCCAGCGAGATCTCTGTGCCGGTTCATCCCTTCTTCCTTCTGTCTAATTCTTAGGCCATTGCCTCTTTTCTAATCAGGAATTTAAAAAAATATATAAAGTAAAGATATCTTTTTTTAATTAAATTAAATTAAATGAAAATTGTTTGGAAAAAGAATTAAATGAGAGATTGTGATAAGAAAATGATGTATAAGTAATATGACAGATGAATGAAGGCACATTCTTCTCACGTAGGATTGATATCCAATAAACCCATCCCCTAGCTGGCGGCCGAATGAAGCGACCAACAAATAGGCCATGCACCCTTCGGCCACTCCACTCCGGAAAACAGTGGAACGAGCTCTCTCGTCGGTCGACAGAGGGATGGGGGAAGAAGCCCAAGTGAAGCAGTTGGTATAATACAAGAGGGTTCTTATTTAGAAGGCTAAGTCAAGAACTCTTTTGTACGGCTCATGATGAGGGCAAGTGTCATTGCACGATGACCCCTTTGTTGTTGTTTTTTTTTTTCTTTTTAAAATTTTGATCACTCGGTGCATTGATTATTTGAAAATGGTCCCCCTATAGACATTGTATTCACCTCTTTGTGGGGGCAGAGGACACGTATGGAGTATGTTGGGAACCCAAAAACACAACATTAAACATGAAAGACCATCGTGCAACCGTCGAGCTTATCCTCCTGTTTGTTCTTTGCATTAACGTACCGAGCTTCCACCATTACTATTTGGGTCAGATGAATGTACATTACATGTGACATGCATTGCTCCAGAGCACTAACTGAGCCAATAGAATTTAGCACTGGACTTTCAAGACTAGGACTGCTACCCCAGCTGAAGGGGAAGCCAAAGCTGCACCGGCTGCTATTCAGTGCGCTATGACCATGAATATCGACCACCTTCATACTCCAAGGTGATGATGCCCAGCGTATCGTACAAGAGGAGCTCACTCCTAGACCAGGACCTGCATCAAGCAGCCCTGCAACACGACCCTTTTTTCGCAACAAGCCCAGGACTTGCTTTTGCATTTTGAGACATGGAATGTTGTATTTATGCCGAGAGCAGAGAACTTTCTCGCTCGTAATTTAGCTAGGTGGGCAACGATTAGTCATTTTGATGGGTCTATCCTCATCTCTTCATTACCCTAATGGGGTGCTTGTGAGGGAGTAGGAGAATGAATAATAGACCTATTCATTTTGTGTACTCACTCTGTGTTTAGCAGTACAATTACCCTTCAAGCAAGAAGAAGAAGAAGAAGAATTTTGCTGAGGTGGTCATCCACTTCTCATCTAAATAAACAATTCTCTGTATCATAATTAATGCCTCCATCTATTTAATCCATAGTTTTTAAAACCGCANGTATCATAATTAATGCCTCCATCTATTTAATCAAAAAGCTCATCTGATTAAAAAATACATTTCCAATTCAGTGGGGGAAAAAAGGAATTCGTCTGCTTGTGTGATTTTGTATAAAGTTGATAAAATTTTTTATAACAATATTTTTCATTTTTGATCAAGTTGAATAAGCAACTACCGATTTGAATTCATCCTTGAATACGCACCACCAACCGAACTAGTCAACCTCCTCTTATTACGCGAAATAAGTTGGTTCATATTGATTACACTAGATGTTCATCTGCCATATACCAATGCCAGTACAAGATCTCTCCTTAGCAAGATGGGGAAAAAATTTATGGAAGATGAAATTAAAATTGTCTAATAATGAATAAATAATATTTTAATTATAATTAAATCATTCATGACACTAACGATTTTACACGCTACAAAGAATTCCCCCGACCCAATAAATCAAAAATCTAAAAATCTAATTCCTAAACATATAAATAGTGAAAGAAGATTGGAACCTAATCCTACATATTAAAGATTATCATGAAAATGGCCTTAAAGAGCTCCCCAACCCCCAACCTAACCCGATGGGCCAGCCTCCACGAACCTCCTCCATGTCCATCCACATGGACAACCGACAGGGGTGCAGGCTTTTTCAGAGTGAGTCACACCCACGTAGGTCTGGCCCCATATCCTTCGGACCCGCTTGTGGGCCCCAGCTGCTGCTGCTGCTGCCGCCCATGGGCACTAAACTGACAAGACCCTTGGAGTCCCAATGAAGATCCTCCTACGTAATAATAGACTGAAAAGGGCGCTAGAGGAAGTTAGAAGAGGTGGCGCAGCAGCCAAACTGCCACCGAGACGCTGACTAGTCCTCCCACCATGCGATCTGCCGACAGAGCAGGTGGTGATGATGACATGCCGGTGTCCTTCACGCCTTCGTAAACCATGGTGCTGTTGCTGACCGCCGGCGAGTTGGACGTGGCCGGAGTTTGGTCCGGCGTCGACGCGGAGGAGGATGATTTCTGGCTGCAAGGGGTTAAAGAAAGTTACCGTTAGTGATGATTCTGACTGGTGACCCATAGGAATGCACGTCTAAGTGCGCTGTCCGGTACAGCCGTTTTAGAAATTGCCGCCATTTTTGACCGTTACTGAGGCAGTCTCCAGAGCTTGAGCCTACTTTGGTAGGTGTGCCACCGGTATTGGGAATAGTCCCTTGAATCTCTTAATGATATAATTTTGTAATTAACTGAAAAAACGCCAAGCTTATTGGCCGACAAACGAAATTAACGTGATTTAATAGTCTCCGTCTCATCCTCTGTTGGTTCGTTTTTTAATCGAAATATAAATCACGTGCTCCACGGAACGGAACGGCTTTCAATAGCTCGGCCACGTGGAGAGAGAAAATTTCCCGTGCGGACGAAAATACTCTTTACCGTTATGAGAGAGTTAATGGACTACGGGCGAGAGAGGAGGAATATTTTGGGGAATTCGGACCTGGTATTCGGGGATGGGCAGAACGTGATTGTATAGTCGGCGTCGGCGCATGTGAAGGTGCTGGTGCTGTCGTCGTAGGCATAGCTGTAGGCCCGTGGGCAGGCGCTCTTGAACATCTCGGAGTAGGAAGACGGCTTGCAGGTCTGCGGTGTGCTATATGCACCGTTGCAGCAGAACTCCGGCTGCTGGAACGCCTCGCAAGCGCTCTTGCACGCAACGCCGTCGGAGCCGTCCGAGGAGGCCACCCGTAGCTCCGTCGGGCACGCGCTGTTGAGATCCGCCACGCATCCCGTGCTTGTGCAGTTCTGGCCCGACCCTCCTTGGGGGACCACTAGCATGGGCAGGTTGAAGCCGTCGACGAGGCTGACGTCGAAGAAGTCGAGGCCGCCTGCGCCATCGAGCGTGAACTCCGCTAGGGTCGCTGGAGGAGTGGCGCCGTTGCCGGAGCACTCGAGTATGCCGGACCCGCAGTCGCCAGTGAGACAGGAGAACTTGCCTGTGGAGGGGTCCTCGGTGCAGTATGTCCGGCCCCAGAAGCGGCCGCCCCAGGAGGCGGGTGCCGTCAGTGTGCTGGACTGGCCATTCTGGAGGGCGAAACCGGTGGTGGGGAGTGCGGGAACGCCGGCGTTGGAGAGGATCCCCGGCCACACCGTGTGATCGCACTTGTTTACAAATGTGAAGGTTGTCGACAGCACCCCTGTTCATAAAAATACATCATTCACAAAACGGTACAGGGAAAAAAAATGCCAAGTCAAAATATTTAACTAATGGGTCTTCGTGAATGGACGAGAGAAGCATGGACGAGTGATGTATAGTTTACCTGGTAGTAGTAATGGAGATATGGTGAGGAGGAGCAGAGTGGCAAGCAATGTCGACTCAGGCGCCATTAGGATATCTCTAGATCAGCTGCAGCGAGGAGGAGGAGGAGAAGAGACTAGTCCCCTGATCTTCTCCTACTACTTCGTCAGCTTGCTCAAGAATTTGGTAGGAGGGAAGGGAGTTCTCGATGAGCAGAGGAAAAGGGATATTTATAGGCCAAACAGGGCTGCAACTGCTCCCCTCAGCTTTATTATTAATTAGGAAATATGATTATGATATCAATGTTTTTATTAACAATACAATATTTCTTTCAGTAAGGAAATACAATATTCAAGAATAAGATGAATAAGATCAAGTGGTTTCTTTCTAAATACTATCTACTTAGATCAACGCTGGCAATCACGAATCCAACTCTCTTACCAAATTTGATTGTGTTCAGCGCCTTGTATTGAAGGAGCATAAAGTCGAGAAATTGCCCCGACAAGATAATGCCAAATGAGGATATGGGTATCTCTTTTCGTACTTTTATGGATGACTGATATCGAATATCAGTTAACTTTCTTGTAAGCAACTGACTGAATTCTTCTGTATGCCCTAATTTGCGTGATAAGTTGTCAATTTAACCATTGGAATCACCTTCCCTGACCACGGGGATATTTTCAATTGATTTCACAGGTGAAGCTCCTTCATTGAGCCTGATAGAGTTGTCTTTCGTGAGAATTTCTAATACACTTTTGTGTACACGCATCCTTGTTAGTAGTAGCCATCATAAGAATTTCAGATGAGCTCCACGTTGTGTCAGTGCTGAAAATGCCATTGTTACCAGCTTGAGCCACAAGCACGAAGTGAAGTGGCTCCGGCTGAGTTTCGTCGGGACCCTTGCCCTGTCAACGGGTCCAGATTCCACGATTCCATCCCAGTGTTTTTGCTGTGCTTCCAACGTAACTGGACGTTTCGCGGTTTATTGATGAACAATTCCCACACTTCCGTCCCCCGTGGGTAAGTGCCAACCGCCGATGATCGACAATCTCGGTCAATCTCTTCTACAATGAGCGCAAATATTTTGGAGAACACAGAGCCACCTCCCCTGAAATCAAGCAGTGTACGGCATCGACGTGGAAGCTATCTGTCACGGGGCCGATGCGGAACACAAATTTTTCGCACCCCGCTAGGCGTCGACACACCACTTGCCGACCAGCCACACACACTCACCGCGCGTACCGTCAAGGCCAAACGATCAGGGAACCAAAGAAGCAATACCAAGTGACACAAGAACACAATTGGGAAAACGCAACTCGTATTCAC